>NW_019167826.1:11194507-11253907 GCF_002303985.1 Durio zibethinus
GGCAGAATGCACAAGCCGAGGATCGGCCGGTCCCCCCCTGCATGCTATCGATCCTGCACCACAACCCTCGGTCCGGTCCGATCTTATACTGGGAATGAACTCTGTATGCATAAGTCAACCCACAAAATGAGCGTATCGGTGTTGAACTGATCGAAGAGGTAGAACGTGCAAGCCAGGGATCGGCTCAGTCCCCCCTGCGTGCTGCCGATCCTGCTGCCACAACCCTCGGTCCAGTCCGATCTTAGATTAGGAATGAACTCTGCATGCTTAGACTAGGGATGAGCTCCGTATGCCTAAGTCAACTCATGAAACGAGCATGCGGGTGCTCAACTGACCGGAGAGGCTGGCCGGAGAGGCATAATATGTAAGCCAGAGATCAACCTAGTCCCCCTCTGCATGCTATCGATCCTGCTATCGGTCCTGCTGCCACAACCCTCGGTCCGACTGGGGCTTAGACATGGAATGAACTCCGTATGCCTAAGCGAACCCACGAAACGAGCGTGCGGGCGCTCAGCCGATCAGAGAGGCAAAATGCGCAACCTGGGGATCGACCCGATCCCCCCATACATGCTGTCGATCCTGCTACCGCAACCCTTAGTCTGGTCCGATCTTAGATTGGGAATGAACTTCGCATGCCTAAGTCAACCCACGAAACGAGCATGCGAGCGCTGAGCCGGTTAGGGAGGCATAATGCGTAAGTCGAGGATCAGCCCGATCCCCCTCTGCGTGCTGCCAATCCTGCTGCCACAACCCTCGATCCTGCTGGGGCTTAGAGATGGAATGAACTCCCTATGCCTAAGTCAACCCACGAAATGGGCGTGCGAGCGCTCAGCTGGTCGGAGAAGTAGAATGCGCAAGCCGGGGATCGACTCGTTCCCCCTCCACGTGCTGTCGATCCTACTGCCGTAACCCTCAGTTCCGTCTGATCTTAGACTGGGAATGAACTCCGTATGCCTAGGTCAACCCATGAAATGAGCGTGTGGGCACTGAGCCGACCGGAAAGGCATAATGTGCAACCCGGGGATCGACCCGATCCCCCTCTGCGTGCTGTCGGTCCCACTAGCACAACCCTCGGTCTGGCTAGGGCTTAGACATAGAATGAACTCTTTATGCCTAAGCCAACCCATGAAACGGGTGTGCTGGCCCTTAGGCAGTCGGAGAGGCAAAATGCATAAGTCGAGGATCAGTTCGATCCCCCCTGCGTGCTGTCGATCCTACTACCGCAACCCTTGGCCTAGTCTGATCTTAGACAGGGAATGAACTCCGTATGTTTAGACTGGGGATGAACTTCGTATGCCTAAGTCAACCCACAAAACAAGCGTGTGGGCGCTCAGCTGACCAGAGAGGCAGGATGCGTAAGCCGAGGATCGAACGGGTGGTAGGTGGGTTCAAGCACATCTTCATATTTCTGCCATGCCAATGCCATTTTTATGGCTTGTAAATTCATACAATTGTCCCCTAAGCCTTCATGTGAAGTTTCGTGGCAACACGACTCGTTTTCTATTTTTCATTATTTTTGAAACTTTTCACGGTTTGGGATTTTTTAAAAATTTTTTCGAAAAGAGTTTTTTCCCCAAATTTGGTAGAGGTGATCCTTGTATTTTTGTTGGCATGCACAAAAAAATTCAGCTAAAAACTCGAAGTGGAGAAGATTTTATGACCGTTTGAAAAAAGTGTCCCCATTTTAGACACTTTAATGGATACTGGCAGCAAACCTATAAAATCTCAAATGCTCTTTAAGGAGGTGTGAGTTCTCGAGGTTTGATGAGGGATAGGGGGTGAATATATGGGCCAAGTACCAGCACCCATCGCACATCATGTGCGCACACCCCTCGGCCCCCCCAATCGTCGAAACCTCTAATGCCATTGGTTAGGCTCTCCGGCGCTGTTCTGGCGATGCTCCGGCGATGGTGCCTCGTGCGAAAAAAATGGGTGTACGAGCGTACAACCGGCTGGAGAGGCAGAATGCACAAGTTGGGGATCGGCCCAGTCCCCCTACGTGCAGCCGATCCTGTTACTGTAACCCTCGGTTTGGTCCGATCTTAGACTGGGAATGAACTCCATATGCTTAGACTGGGGATGAACTTCATATGCCTAAGTCAACCCACGAAACGAGCGTACAAGTGCTCAGCCAACCAGAGAGGCTGGCCGAAGAGGCATAATGCACAAACCGGGGATCAGCCCGATCCCCCTCTGCATGCTACTGATCCCGCTGTCGGTCCTGCTACCACAACCCTCGGTCCGGCTGGGGCTTAGACATGGAATGACCTCCGTATGCCTAAGCCAACCCATAAAACGAGTGTGCAGGCACTCAGCCGACTGGAGAGGCAGAATGTGCAAGCCGAGGATCAGCCCGATCCCCCCTTGCGTGCTATCAATCCTGCTGTCCCAACCTTTGGTCCGGTCCGATCTTAGACTAGCAATGAACTCCGTATGCTTAAACATGGAATGAACTCCGTATGCCTAAGCCAACCCATGAAACGAGCGTGCGGGAGCTCAGCCGACTGGAGAGACAGAATGCACAAGCCGAGGATCAGCCCGGTCCCCCTCTGTGTACTGTCGATCCTGCTATCGCAACCCTCAATCTGGTCTGATCTTAGAATGAGAATGAACTCTGCATGCCTAAGTTAACCCACGAAATGAGCGTGCGGGAGGTGAGCCGACCGGAGAGGCATAATGCACAAGCTGGGGATCGGCCCGATCCCCCTCTGCGTGCTATTGGTCTCACTACCACAACCCTCGATCCGGCTGGGGGTTAGACATGGAATGAACTCCATATGCCTAAGCCAACCCACGAAACGAGCGTACGGGCGCTCAGCCGATCGGAGAGGTAGAATGCGTAAGCTAGGGTTCGACCCAGTCCCTCCCTACGTGCTATCGATCCTGCTGCTGGTCTTACTGCCACAACCCTCGGTTCGGTTCAATCTTAGACATGGAATGAACTCCGTATGCCTAAGCCAACCCATGAAATGAGCGTGTGAGCGCTCAGCCGATCGGAGAGGCAGAATGCGTAAGCCAGGGAACGGCCCGGTCCCTCATGCGTACTGTCGATCCTGCTGTCGCAACCCTCGATTTGATCTGATTTTAGAATGGGAATGAACTTCGTATGCCTAAGTCATCTCATAAAATGAGCGTGCGGGCGTTGACCAGGCCGAAAAGGCATAATGCGCAAGTCGGGGTTTGGCCTGATCCCCCTCTGCGTGCTGTCGGTCCCGCTACCACAACCCTCAGTCCGATTAGGGTTTAGACATGGAATGAACTCCCTATGCCTAAGCCAACCCACGAAACGGGCATGCGGGCCCTCAACCGATCGGAGAGGCAGAATGCGTAAGCCGGGGATCGACCTGGTCCCCCCTGCGTGCTACCGATCCTGCTGCCGCAACCCTCGATCCGGTTTGATCTTAGACTGGGAATGAACTCCGTATGCCTAAGTTAACCCATGAAATGAGCGAGCAGGCACTGAGCCAGCCGAAGAGGCATAATGCGCAAGCCGGGAATCGACCCGGTCCCCCTCTGCGTGCTATCGATCCCCCTACCATAACCCTCAGTCCGGCTGGGGCTTAGACATGGAATGAACTCCCTATGCCTAAGCCAACCCACGAAATGAGCGTACGGGTGCTCAGCCAGCTAGAGAGGCAGAATGCGCAAGTCGGGGATCGGCCCGGTCCCCTCTGCGTGCTACCGATCCTGCTACTGTAACCCTCGGTCTAGTCCGATCTTAGACTGAGAATGAACTCCATATGCTTAGACTGGGGATGAACTCCTTATGCCTAAGTCAACCCACGAAATGCCCCGGGTGGAAAAAATGCGACACCGTGGCTCAAAATCTTAGACTGGGAATGAACTCCGTATGCTTAGACATGGATTGAACTCCGCATGCCTAAGCCAACCCATGAAATGACCGTACGGGTGCTCAGCCGGCTGGAGAGGCAGAATGCTCAAGCCGAGGATCGGCCCAGTCGCCCCTACGTGCTGTTGATCCTGTATCGCAAGCCTCGGTCCGAGGTGATCTTAGACTGGGAATCAACTCCGTATGCATAAGTCAACCCACGAAATGAGCATGCGGGCATTGAGTTGGCCGAAGAGCCATAATGCGTAAGCCGGGGATCGGGCCGATCCCCCTCTACGTGTTGTCGGTCCCGCTACCACAACCCTCGGTCCGGTTGGGTTTTAGACATGGAATGAACTCCCAATGCCTAAGCCAACCCACGAAACGAGCGTGCGGGCACTCAGCCGATCGGAGAGGCAGAATGCACAAGCCGAGGATCAGCCCGATCCCCCCTATGTGCTGCTGATCCTGCTATCGTAACCCTCAGTCTGGTTCGATCTTAGACTGGGAATGAATTCCGTATGCTTAGACTGGGATGAACTTCGTATGCCTAAGTCAACCCACGAAACAAGCATGCGGGCCCTCAGTCGGCCAAAAAGGCATAATGCGCAAGCCAAGGATCAGCTCGGTCCCCCTCTACGTGCTGCCGATCTCGTTGCGGTCCTACTACCACAACCCTTGATCCGACTGGGGCTTAGACACAGAATGACCTCTGTATGCCTAAGCTAACCCAGGAAACGAGCATGCGGGCGTTCAGTCGACCGAAGAGGCAGAATGCATAAGCTAGGGATCGGGTCGGTCCCCCCATGTGTGCTGTCGATCCTGCTGCTGGTCCTACTACTACAACCCTCGGTCCAATCCGATCTTAAACTGGAATGAACATCCGTATGCTTAGACATGGAATGAACTCCGTATGCTAAGCCAGCCCACGAAACGAGCGTGCGGGCACTCAGCCAGCCAGAGAGGCAGAATACGTAAGTCGAGGATCAGCTTGGTCCCCCCTGCATGCTGTCGATCTTACTGCCACAACCCTCGGTCTGGTCCGATCTTAGACTGGGAATGATCTCCGTATGCCTAAGTCAACCCATGAAATGAATGTAAGGACGTTGAGCCGATTGGAGCGGCATAATGTGCAAGCCGGGGATCAACCTGGTCCCCCCTACGTGCTGTTGATCCTGCTGCCGTAACCCTCAGTCTGATCTGATCTTAGACTGGGAATGAACTCCGTATGCCTAAATCAACCCACGAAACGAACGAACGGGCACTGAGCCGGCCAGAGAGGCATAACGCGTAAGCCGGGGATCGACCTGGTCCCCCTCTACGTGCTATCGGTCCCGCTACCACAACCCTCGATCTAGCTAGGGCTTAGACATGGAATTAACTCCCTATGGCTAAGCCAACCCACGAAATGAACGTGCGGGTGCTCAGTCGACCGGAGAGGCAGAATCCGCAAGCCGGGGATCGGCCCGCTCCCCCCTGCGTGCTGCCGATCATGCTGCCGTAACCCTCGGTCCAGTCTAATCTTAGACTGGGAATGAACTTCATATGCTTAGACTGGGGATGAACTTCGTATGCCTAAGTCAACCCATGAAACGACCGTGCGAGCGCTCAGCCGACCAAAGAGGCAGGATGCGTAATCGGGGATCGAACGGGTGGTAGGTGGGTTCAAGCACATCTTCATATTTCTGCCATGCCAATGCCATTTTTATGGCATGTAAATTCATGCAATGGTCCCCTAAGCCTTCATGTGAAGTTTCGTGGCAAGACGACCCGTTTTCTATTTTTCATGATTTTTAAAACTTGTTACGGTTCAGGATTTTTTAAAATATTTTTAGGAAGCATTTTGTCCCCAAATTTGGTAGAGGTGATCCTTTTATTTTTTTTGGCATGCAAAAAAAAATTCAGCTAAAAACTCGAAGTGGAGGATATTTTGTGACCGTTTAAAAAAAGTGTCCCCATTTTAGACACTTAAATAGCTACTGGCAGCAAACCTATAAAATCTCAAATGCTCTTTAAGGGGGTGTGAGTTTTCAAGGTTTGATGAGGGATAGGGGTCCAAATATAAGGACCAAGTTCCAGCAACCATCACACATCATGTGCGCACACCCCCCGACCCCCTAATCGCCGGAACCCCCAATGTCGTCAGTTAGGCTCTTCGGCGATGCTCTGGCGATGGTGCCCCGAGCAAAAAACATGCGGCACCAGCACATGCCCGAGCCTAGCATGTGCACCATGGCTTAAATTCTTAGACGGGGAATGAACTCTGTATGCTTAGACATGTAATGAACTCCGTACGCCTAAGCCAACCCATGAAATGAGCGTGCGGGCGCTCAGCCAACTGGAGAGGCATAATGCGCAAGCCGGGGATCGACCTGATCCCCCTCTACGTGCTACCGGTCCCACTACCACAACCCTCTGTCCGGCTGGGGCTTAGACATGGAATGAACTCCCTATGCCTAAGCCAACCTATGCAACAGGCATACAGGCGCTCAGCCAGCCGGAGAGGCAGAATGCGTAAGCCGAGGATCGGCCCGGTCCCCCTGTGTGCTTAGACTGGGAAAGAACTTCATATGCTTAGACTGGGGATGAACTCCATATGCCTAAGTCAACCCACGAAATGAGCGTGCGGGCACTCAGCCGATCGGAGAGGCCGATCGAAGAGGCATAATGCGCAAGCCGGGGATCAACCCGGGCCCCCTCTGCGTGCTGCCTATCTCGCTGCCGATCCTGCTACAACAACCCTCGGTCCGATTAGGGCTTAGACATGAAATGAACTCAGTATGCCTAAGCCAACCTATGAAACGAGCGTGTGTGCGCTCAATCGATTGGAGAGGCAGAATGCGTAAGACGGGGATCGACCTGGTCCCCCTTGCGTGCTGTCGATCCTATTGCTGGTCCTACTACCGCAACCCTCGATCTGGTCTGATCTTAGGCTGGGAATGAACTCCATATGCCTGACATGGAATGAACTCCGTATGCCTAAGCCAACCCATGAAACGAACGTGCGGGCGTTCAGTCGACCGAAAATGCAGAATGCGCAAGCTGGGGATCGACTCCGTCCCTCCTACGTGCTGTCGATCCTGCTGTCATAACCCTTGATTCGGTCTGATCTTAGACTGGGAATGAACTTCGTATGCCTAAGTCAACCCATGAAATGAGCGTGCGTGTGCTGAGCCAGCCGGAGAGGCATAATGCGCAAGCCAGGGATCGACCCGGTCCCCCTCTGTGTGCTATCAATCCCACTACCATAACCCTCGGTCTGGCTGGGGCTTAGACATGGAATTAACTCCCTATGCCTAAGCCAACCCATGAAATGAGTGTGCGGGTGCTCAGCCGGCCAGAGAGGCAGAATGCGCAAGCCGGGGATCGACCCAATCCCCCTACGTGCTACTGATCCTACTGCTACAACCCTCGGTCCGGTCAAATCTTAGACTGAGAATGAACTCCGTATGCTTAGACTGGGGATTAACTCCATATGCCTAAGTCAACCCACAAAATGAGCATGAGGGTGCTCCACCGACCAAAGAGGCAGGATGCGTAAGCCGGGGATTGAACGGGTGGTAGGTGGGTTCAAGCACATCTTCATATTTCTACACTACCAACACCATTTTTATGGCTTTTAAATTCATACAATGGTCCCCTAAGCCTTCATGTGAAGTTTCGTGGCAAGATGACCCGTTTTCTATTTTTCATGATTTTTGAAACTTTTTGCAGTTTGAGATTTTTTAAAATTTTTTTAGAAAGCTTTTTGTCCCTAAATTTGGTAGAGGTGATCCTTGTAGTTTTGTTGGCATGCATAAAAAATTTCAGCTAAAAACTCGAAGTGGAGAAGATTTTGTGACCGTTTGAAAAACTTGTCCCCATTTCAGACACTTTAAATGCTACTGGCAGCATGCAGGGGGGATCGGGCCGATCCTTGGCTTGTGCATTCTGCCTCTCCGATCGACTGAGTGCCCGCACGCCCGTTTCATGGGTTACCTTACGCATAGGGAGTTCATTCCATCTCTAAGCCCCAGCCAGACCGAGGGTTGTGGTAGCGGGACTAGCAACACGCAGAGGGGGATCGGGCCGATCCCCGGCTTGCGCATTTTGCCTCTTCGACCGGCTGAGCGCCCTCACGCTCGTTTTGTGGGTTGGCTTAGGCATACGAAGTTCATTCCCTCTTTAAGCATACGGAGCTCATTCCCAGTCTAAGAGTTTGAGCCACGGTGTACATGCTGGGCTCGGGCATGTGTTGGTGTCGCATTTTTTTCGCCCGAGGCACCATCATTGGAGCATCGCTGGAGAGCCTAACCGGTGGTATTAGGGGTTCCAACAATTGGGGGGCCGGGGGGTGTGTGCACATGATGTGCGGTGGGTGCTGGTACTTGGCCATTATATTGCCCCCTATCCCTAATCAAACCTCAAGAACTCAGACCCCCTTAAAGAGCATTTGAGATTTTATAGGTTTGCTGCCAATAGCCATTAAAGTGTCTGAAATAGGGGACACTTTTTTCAAACGGTCACAAAATCATCTCCACTTCGAGTTTTTAGCTGAATTTTTTTTTGCATGCCAAAAAAAATACAAGGATAACCTCTACCAAATTTGGGGACAAAACGCTTTCTAAAAAAATTTTAAAAAATCTTGAACCACAAAAAGTTTCAAAAATCGTGAAAAATAGAAAACGGGTCGTCTTGCCACGAAACTTCACATGAAGGCTTAGGGGACCATTGTATGAATTTACAAGCCATAAAAACGGCATTGGAATGGCAGAAGTGTGAAGATGTGCTTGAACCCACCTACCACCCGTTCGATCCACGGCTTACGCATCCTGCCTCTCTCGTCGGCTGAGTGTCCGCACGCTCGTTTCATGGGTTGACTTAGGCATATGGAGTTCATCCCCAGTCTAAGCATACAGAGTTCATTCCCAGTCTAAGATCAGACCAGACCGAGGGTTATGATAGCAGTATCAGTAAGACGTAGGGCGACTGGGTCGATCCCCGGCTTGCGCATTCTGCCTCTCCGGTCGGTTGCGCACCCGCACGCCTGTTTCATGAATTGGCTTAGGTATAGGGAGTTCAGTCCATGTCTAAGCCCCAGTCAGACCGAGGGTTGTGGCAGTGGGACCGACAGCACGCACAGAGGGATGGGCCGATCCCCGACTTGTGCATTTTGCCTCTCTGATCGGCTCAACGCCCGCACGATCGTTTCATGGGTTGACTTAGGCATATGAAGTTCATTACCAGTTTAAGATTGGACCGGATCGAGGGTTACGGCAGTAGGATCGACAGCATGCAGGGGGGGATCGGGCCGGTCCCTGGCTTGTGTATTCTGCCTCTCCGACCGACTGAGCGCTCGGATGCTTGCTCATTTCGTGGGTTGGGTTAGGCATACGGAGTTCATTCCATATCGAAGCATACGGAGTTCATTCCCAGTCTAAGATCAGACTGGATCGAGGGTTGCGGCAGCAGGATCGGCAGCATGCAGGGGGGACCGAGCTGATCCCCGACTTACGCATTCTGCCTCTCTGATCGACTGAGCGCCCGTACCCTCATTTCGTGGGTTGGCTTAGGCATATGGAGTTCATTCCATGTCTAAGGCCCAATCTGACCGAGGGTTGTGGAAGAAGGACCGGCAGCGGGATCGGTAGCACGTAGAGGGGGATCGGGTTGATCCTCGGCTTGCGCATTATGCCTCTCCGGTCGGTTGAGCACCCGTATGCTCGTTTCATGGGTTGACTTAGGCATACGAAGTTCATCCCCAGTCTAAGTATATAGAGTTCATTCCTAGTCTAAGATCAGATTGGACTGAGGGTTACGGCAGCAGGATTGACAGCACGCAGGGGGGATCGGGCCAATCTCCAGCTTGCGCATTTTGCCTCTCTGACCGGTCGAGCGCCTGCACGCCCGTTTCGTGGGTTGGCTTAGGCATAGGGAGTTCATTCAATGTCTAAGCCCCAGCTGGACCGAGGGTTGTGATAGCGGGATCAGCAGCACACAGAGGGGGACCAAGCCGATCCCCGGCTTGCGCATTATGCCTCTTCGGTCGGCTCAGTGCTCGCATGCTCATTTCGTGGGTTGACTTATGCATACGGAGTTAATTCCTAGTCTAAGATCAGACCGGACCGAGGGTTGCGACAGCAGGATCGATAGCACGCAGGGGGGACTAGGCCGATCCCTGGCTTACACATTCTGCCTCTCCAGCCGGCTGAGCACCGACATGCTTGTTTCGTGGGTTGGCTTAGGCATACGGAGTTCATTCCCAGTCTAAGAATTTGAGCGACAGTGCACAAGCTGGGCTCGAGCATGTGCTGGTGCCATATTTTTTTTGCCCGGGGCACCATCACCGGAGCATCGTCGAAGAGCCTAACCGACGGCATTGGGGGTTCCAACGATTTTGGGGGGCCGGGGGGTGTGCGCAATGATGTGCAATGGGTGCTGGTACCTTGCCCTTATATTGGCCCCCTATCCCTCATCAAACTTTGAGAACTCACACCCCCTTAAAGAGCATTTGAAATTTTATAGGTTTGCAGCCAGTAGCCATTAAAGTGTCTAAATGGGGACACTTTTTTCAAACGGTCACAAAATCTTCTCCACTTCGAGTTTTTAGCTGAATTTTTTTATGCATGCCAACAAAAATACAAGGATCACCTCTACCAAATTTGGGGACAAAACTTCTAAAAAATTTTAAAAAATCTCGAACCGTAAAAATTTTTGAAAATCATGAAAAATAGAAAACGGGTCGTCTTGCCATGAAACTTCACATGAAGGCTTAGGGGAACATTGTATGAATTTACAAGCCATAAAAATGGCATTGGGATGGCAGAAATATGAAGATGTGCTTGAACCCACCTACCACCCCTTTGATCTCCGACTTGCACATTTTGCCTCTCCGGTTGGCTGAGCGCCCGCACGCTCATTTCGTGGGTTGGCTTAGGCATACAGAGTTCATTCCATGTCTAAGCCCCAGCCGTATCAAGGGTTGTGGTAGCAGGACCGGTAGCGAGATCGATAGCACGCAGAGGGTGATCGGGCTGATCCCTGACTTGCGCATTATGCCTTTCTGACTGGCCTCTCTGACCTGCTGAGCACTCGCACGCTCGTTACGTGGGTTGACTTAGGCATATAGAGTTCATCCCTAGTCTAAGCATATGGAGTTCATCCCCAGTATAAGCATACGGAATTCATTCCCAGTCTAAGATCGGATCAGATCGAGGGTTACGGTAGTAGGATCGACAACACGCAGGGGGACCGAGCCAATCTCGGTTTATGCATTCTGTCTCTCCGGTTGGCTGATTGCCTGCACACTCATTTCATCGGTTGGCTTAGGCATAGGCAGTTGATTCCATGTCTAAGCCCAACCAAACTGAGGGTTGTGGCAGTAGAACCGATAGCACACAGAGGGGGATCGGGCCGATCCCCGGCTTATGCATTATGCCTCGTCGACCAGCTCAGCGCGCACGCTCGTTCCGTGGGTTGAGTTATGCATACGGAGTTCATTCCCAGTCTAAGATCGGACCGGGCCAAGGGTTGCAGCAGCAGGATCGATAGCACGTAGGTGGGGACCGGGCTGATCCCCGACTTGCGCATTCTGCCTCTTCGATCGACTGAGTGCCCGTACGTTCATTTCATGGGTTGGCTTAGGCATACGCAGTTCATTCGATTACTAAGCATAAGGATATCGTTCCCAGTCTAAGATCAGACTGGACCGAGGGTTACGGCAGCAGCACCAGCAATAGGATCGACAGCACGTAGGGGGATCGGGTCGATCCTCGGCTTGTGCATTCTGCCTCTCCGATTGGCCTCTCCGATCGGCTGAGTGCCCGCACGCTCGTTTCGTGGGTTGACTTAGGCATATGGAGTTCATCCCCAGTCTAAGCATATGGAGTTCATTCCCAGTCTAAGATTGGATTGGATCAAGGGTTGCGGTAGCAGGATCGGTAGCACGCAGAGGGGATCGGGCCGATCCCCAGATTGCACATTCTGCCTCTCCGGTCGGCTGAACGCCCGCACGCCCGTTTCGTGGGTTGGCTTAGGCATAGGGAGTTCGTTCCATGTCTAAGCCCCAGTCAGACCGAGGGTTGTGGCAGTGGGACTGATAGCACACAAAGAGGGACCGGGCTGATCTTCGGTTTGTGCATTACACCTCTCCGGCCGGTTCAGCGCTCGTACACTCGTTTCATGGGTTGACTTAGGCAAACGGAGTTCATTCCTAGTCTAAGATCAGACTGGATCGAGGGTTGTGGTAGCAGGATCGATAGCACGCAGGGGGGATCGGGCCGATCCCTGGCTTGCGTAGTCTGCCTCTCCGATCGGTTGGACACCCACATGCTCGTTTCGTGGGTTGGCTTAGGTATATGGAGTTCATTCCATGTCTAAGCATACGGAGTTCATTCCCATTCTAAGATCAGATCGGACCAAGGGTTGCGGCAGTAGCACCAGTAGCAGGATCGATAGCATGCACGGGGGGATCGGGCCGATCCACGACTTGCGCATTTTACCTCTCCGGCCGACTGAGCGCACGCGCGCTCATTTCTTGGGTTAACTTAGGCATACGGAGTTCATTCCATGTCTAAGCCCCAGCCGGACTGAGTGTTATGGCAGTAGGACCGGCAACGGGATCGACATCACGCAGAGGGGGATCGAGCCGATCCCCTGACTTAGGCATACGGAGTTCATTACGGAGTTCATTCCCAGTCTAAGATCGGACCGGATCAGGCGTTACGGTAGCGGGACCGACAGCACGCAGAGGGGGATCGAGTCGATCCCCCTCTTACGCATTATGCCTCTCCGGCCAGCTCAACGCCCGAACGCTCATTTCGTGGGTTGACTTAGGCATACGGAGTTCATTCCCAGTCTAAGATCGGATCGAACCGAGGGTTGTGGTAGCAAGATCGACAGCACATAAGGGGGGACTGGGCCGGTCCCTGACTTACGCATTCTGCCTCTTCGATCGGCTGAGCGCCCGCACGCTCGTTTCGTGGGTTGGTTTAGGCATACGGAGTTCATTCCATGTCTAAGCATACGAAGTTCATTCCTAGTCTAAGATCAGACCGGACTGAGGGTTGCGGTAGCAGGACCAGCAGCAGGATCAACAGCACATAGGGGGGACCGGGTCAATCCCAGGCTTGCGTATTTTGCCTCTCCGATCGACCTCTCACCTGGACGCTCGTTTCGTGGGTTGGCTTAGGCAAACAGAGTTCATTCCATGTCTAAGCCTTAGCCGGACCTGGGTTGTGGCAACAGGACCGGTAGCAGGATCGACAACACGCAGAGGGGGACCAGGCTGATCCCCGGCTTGCACATTATGCCTCTTCAGCCAGGCCTCTCTGGCCGACTGAGCGCCCGCACGCTCGTTTCGTGAGTTGACTTAGGCATACGGAGTTTATCCCCAGTCTAAGCATATGAAGTTCATTCCCAGTCTAAGATCAGATCGGACTGAGGGTTATGACAGCAGGATCGGTAGCACGTAGGGGGGACCGAACGGATCCCTGGCTTACGCATTCTGCCTCTCCAACCGGTTGAGCGCTCGTATGTCCGTTTCGTGGGTTGGCTTAGTCATAGGGAGTTCATTCCATGTCTAAGCCCCAGTGGGACTGAAGGTTGTGGCAGCGGGACCGGCAGTATGCAGAGCGGGACCGAGCTGATCCCCGGCTTACGCATTATGCCTCTCCAACCAGCTCAACGCCCGAACACTCATTTCGTGGGTTGACTTAGGCATACGAAGTTCATTCCCAGTCTAAGATTAGACCGAACCGAGGGTTTTGGCAGCAGGATTGATAGCATGCAAGGGGACCAGGCCGGTCCTCGGCTTATGTATTCTGCCTCTCCGATCGACTGAGCACCCGCACACTCGTTTCGTGGGTTAGCTGAGGCATACGGAGTTCATTCCATGTCTAAGCATATAGAGTTCATTCCCAGTCTATGATCAGATCGAGACTGAGGGTTACGGTAGCAGGACCAGCAGCAGGATCGGTAGCACGTAGGGGGGACCAAGCCAATCCTCGGCTTACGCATTCTGCGTCTCTGGCCGACTGAGCTCCCGCCCGTTCGTTTCATCAGTTGGCTTAGGCATATGGAGTTCATTCGATGTCTAAGCTCCAGCTGGATCGAGGGTTGTGGTAGCAGGATTGACAGCATGTAGAGGGGGACCAGGCTGATCCCCGGCTTGCGCATTATGCCTCTCCGGTCGGCCTCTCCGACCGGCTCAGCGCCCGCATACTTGTTTCGTGGGTTGACTTAGGCAAATGGAGTTCATCCCCAGTCTAAGCATACGGAGTTCATTCCCAGTCTAAGATCGGATCGGACCGAAGGTTGCGGCCGCAGGATCGACAGCACGCAGGGGGACCAGGCCGATTCCCGGCTTGCACATTCTGCCTCTTCGGTCGGTTGAGTGCCTGCACACCCGTTTCATGGGTTGGCTTAGGCATAGGGAGTTCATTCCATGTCTAAGCCCCAGCCGAACTGAGGGTTATGGTAGCGGGATCGGTAACACGCAGAGGGGATCGGGCCAATCCCCGGCTTGCGCATTATGCCTCTTCGGCCGGCTCAACGCCCGCACGCTCGTTTCGTGGGTTGACTTATGCATACGGAGGTCATTCTCAGTCTAAGATGAGACTGGACCGAGGGTTGTGATAGTAGGATCGATAGCACGTAGGAGGATCGGGCTAATCCCCGACTTGCGCATTCTGCCTCTCCGACTGGCTGAGCACCCACATGCTCGTTTCGTGGGTTGGCTTAGGCATACGGAGTTCATTCGATGTCTAAGCATACGGAGTTCATTCCCAGTCTAAAATTTTGAGCCACGGTGCACATACTAGGCTCGGGCATGTGCTGGTGTCACATTTTTTTGCCCGGGGCACCATCGCCAGAGCATCGCCGGAGAGCCTAACCGGTGGCATTGGGTGTTCCAGCGATTGGGGGGCTATGGGGTGTACGGACATGATGTGCGATGGGTGCTGGTATTTGTGTCACGGGCTCTGACCTTAGACTCAGAAACCGTGCGGCCTTAGGCTTGGAATCTCCTCCTTTATGCCTAAGTCAGCCTAAAACACAAGCGTACAGGCACTAGAACAACGGGAAGGGCTGATTATGCAAGTTAAAGAGAAACAGGATAAGAAGGTAAAATTCTGGAAATGCTCTTGTATTCACTGAAACGAAAGTGTTTGATGGTGTACAAATGAGGGAGGAGCAGCCCTTTATTTATAGTTGAGGCACCAACTTACACTTAATGGCAATATCCCTAGAATAAAGGCTAAAATCATGGGATTATACAGATTACAATCAATCAGGATGCCAACTCCTGATTTTTTGGGTCAACCCAATATGCCAGGATGCTGCTGCTGATCCTGCCTGCTTCCAGAAGCTTCCCTTGCGTGTCCAGCACCTTAGGCCCTTCTGGATGTGGTGCGGGCAGCTTGTATGCCAGGCCTTGGTCTCACGGGCTGGCCTGCAAGTTGGGCAGGTGTTCTGAACTCGTTTACTAGGCTTTGCGTGCAGATACCCACCAGCACACCTGGTCTGCAGGCCTCAACCTCTGGCTTGCCTGCTAGTGCACCTGATGTGCCTGCCGCACCCACCCAGGGCGTGACATTCTCCCCCACCTGATTGTACAACACCCTTGTTGCATCTTCTGCATGGTACTACCTGATCTGGTCCCCGAACTGCCATAAGTCATCTGTTGGTTCCCAGCTCACCTCATTGTCTGGAAGTCCCTTCCAGCGCACCAAGTATTCTTGTCTTGGCTGATAGTTCTTCCGTCTCACCTCCCGGTCAGCTATGATGCTGTGGACCTCCTTCTCATATGAGGCCCTTGCTCCCAATGGCGCACGCTTTGACTCTGCCCATCCTGGATCTCCCTCATCCTCATGGAACGGCTTCAGCATGCTCACATGGAACATCGGGTGTACCCTCGACTTGGGTGGCATATCCAGCTTGTAGGCAACCTTGCCTACCCTCTTCACTACTCGAAAAGGTCCTTCATATCTCTGGACTAGGCCTTTGTGCAGCCCCCTATGGCGCACAATTGGATGCAGCTTCACTAACACCAAGTCTCCAACCTGGAACTGCACGTCCCGCCTATTTTGGTCTGCCCACTTCTTTGACCTCTTGGCCGCCTTGTGTAGACAAACTCTGGCCAAGTAAATTTGCTCTTGCCATGCCTTGGCAAACTTGTATGCTGCTGGATTCGACCCTATATAACCTACAGCAATCGAACCGGGTGTTAGTGGTTGTTGCCTTGTCACAACCTCAAATGGGCTCTGGTTCATTACCTCGTTCCTTTGCAAGTTGTAGGAAAACTGTGCAATATCTAGCAGCTTTGGCCAGTCCCTTTGTGTGGCACTCACATAGTGCCTGAGGTAGACCTCCAATAGTCCATTCACTCATTCTGTCTGCCCATCAGTCTGCAGATGCATGCTGGTGGAAAAGTTCAAGTCTGACCCCAACAGCTTGAACAACTCAGTCCCCAGAACCTGCCCGTGAAACGCCCATCCCGATCACTAACAATGGTCCTCGGCACTCCCCAGTACTTAACCATGTTCTTCAGGAACAATCGAGCTGCCTCCTCGGCTGGGCACTCCTTGGTTGCTGGAATGAAGATTCCATACTTGGAAAACCTGTCCACCACTACCATGATGCTTCCAAACCCTTTTGCTTTGGGTAGACCAACTATAAAGTCCAGAGAAACACACTCCTATGGTCGCTCTGGCACTGGCAATTGCTCCAAGAGATCGCCTAGTTTCTTGAGCTCCACCTTGTCCTGTTGGCACACAAGATAAGTCTTTACATAGGCCTCCACATCGTCCCTCATGTGCGGCCAGTAGTATTGATCCTCGATTAGTGCCAAGGTACAGCTCACTCCGGGGTGTCCAGCCCACCTTGAATCATGGCATTCTTGTAAAACTTCCTTGTGGAGCTTCCCGTGCTGTGGGACAAACAGTCTACTGCCCCTGGTGTATAGCAAGCCATCCTGTAACCAAAACCGCCTAGTCTTACCTTGCTGGGCGTACTCCATCAAAGCCTTGGCTGTAGGATCATGCGTAAGTCCCTCCTTGATGCACGACACCAGTGACCCCTCTGGTTGGCTAATGGCAGCAAGGTTAGCCTTCTTGCTCAGTGCGTCTGCCACTAGGTTCGCCCACCCCCACTTGTACTCCATCTGGAAATCAAATTCTGTAAGAAAATCTTGCCATCTCGCCTGCTGGGGGGACAGCTTCTTCTGCATCTGGAAGTAGGTGGTCACCACATTGTCTATCCTAACCATGAACCTCGACCCCAATAGGTAATGGTGCCAAGTGCACAAGCTGCACCACTCTAGTCATCTCCTTCTCTTGGACTGTGTATTTACGCTCAGTCTCGTTCAGCTTCCTGCTCTCGAACGTGACTGGACGTCCCTCCTACATCAACACGCCCCCTATGGCAAAGTCTGATGCATCCGTATGCACTTCATACGGCTTGGCATGGTCTGGCAAGGCCAAGACTGGCTCCTCGGTCACAGCCCACTTCAACCTGTCAAAGGCTTCCTGGCACCCTGCGTTCCACTCCCATGCTTTCCCTTTCTTGAGCAAGTTAATCAATGGCGTGGCTATTGCTGAGTGACCTTTGATGAAGCGCCTGTAGTAGTTGACCAGCCCAAGGAATGATCTCAACTCAGTGACCTTGGCTGGTGGTTGCCACTCCAGGATGACGTGTATCTTACCTTCATCCATGCGTATCCTGCCACCTCCCATTATGTGGCCAAGGAACAGGATCTCCTGCTGGGCGAATGAGCACTTCTCCCTCTTGACAAACAGCTTGTGTGCCTGCAACACCTCGAACACCTGTCTTAAGTGGTCTACATGCTCTCCCAAAGTTTGGTTGTAGATCACAATGTCATCCAAATAAACCACAACAAACTGATCAAGGAATGACTGAAGTACCTTGTTCATAAGGGTACAGAATGTTACTGGGGCGTTCGTGAGTCCAAAAGGCATAACCAAGAACTCATACGAACCATACCGAGTGACACATGCTATCTTTGGCTCATCTCCCTTCGTGATCCTGACTTGATAGTCGCCTGACTTCAAATCCAGCTTGGTGAACCACCTTATGCTCCCAAGTTGATCGAACAAGTCCATAATGAGTGGGATGGGGTACTTGCTCTTGATGGTTAGCTTGTTCAAAGCCCGGTAGTCTATGCACAGTCGTAACGACCCATCATGCTTGTGCTGAAATAGAATCGGTGCACCATAGGGTGCCTTCGATGGCCTGATGAAGCCAGCATCAACTAACTCTTTGAGCTACTTCCTCAACTCCTCCAACTCTGGTGGAGACATTCAGTAAGGGGCTCTAGCTGGTGGCTTGGCCTCGAACACCATCTCGATCTTGTGGTCCACCTCCCTCTTAGGTGGTAGCTTTGCGGGCATCACATCACTAAAGGTCTTCAGCACCTTTAGCACCTCCAAGGGTGACTCGGTCTCCTTTTCCCTTGGCTCATCATATTTCAGGGCTGCCAAGAAGGTGTCTTCTTGTCTACTTACCACCTTGGCAAATTGGATGGCTGACACCACCTGTGACCCAACTCTAGACCCTCTCCTCAATGGCACTAGGCATTGGCACCGTGCATCCAAGATGCAAACACAATCGACAAAAGGCACAACGAGGGCATTAATCCAAACAAGGAAATCCAACCCAATCACAAACTCATAGTTGTCAAGGGGTATTACCTCAATGGTCTCCTTGCCTTCTAGTCTCCAAGCTGCAACTCCACTCCCTGCGCTACTCCAATGGCTGGAACTTCATTAGAGTTTACCGTTTTGATGTTACCAGTCCTTTTCTGCACCTTTAGTCCTAGCTTTCGGGCTCTATCACCTAAAATAAAAAGATGTGAGGCACCTGTGTCCACCAGTGCACTCACCTTCTGACCTGCAACCATCAGATCCATAAACATCAAGCCCTTTGGCTTGCGGCTCCTCTTACTCTGGACAACATTGAGCACCAACGACCCAAGCTTTGCTGCCCCTGACTCTGGCTCCTCGTTAGACTCCTTGTCTACAGCAGCCAGCTTGCCCTTCTGTGGGCAATTACGTGCTATGTGGCTCCCTCCACATAGGTAGCATGCTAGTGGCTCTCGGTCCCCCTTTGCTTTCCACTTACCTGCTGGTGGCTTTCTCTCGCCATCCTTGGTTGAACGGTCTTCGTCTCCATCCTTGGACTCCCGATCACGGTCCTTCCCCTTGGACTACTTCTTTCGATCCTTATTGTCCCTGCCCTTGGGCTTGGTAGACTCAAACTTGTTCAGAGGCTTGAGGCCTCGATAGTAGTCATGGCTTTAGCCAAGTCATGAACTCCTCTCCTTTGTAGCTCATGCTTCACCCACGGCTTCAGCCCATCCATGAAAGCAAATAAGGTGTCCTTTTCACCTAGATCCGAGATCTGTAGCATCAGTTTAGAGAATTTTTGGACATACTCCCTTATGTCCCCTTGCTGACTTAGCCTGTGTAACTTTGCCCACGCCTCATCATCAGCATACTCCGGGTAAAATTGTTCTCTGAACTTCTTTTGGAACTCTGCCCAGGTTCCAATCTTGGTGCTCCCACGCTTGACATCATCACACTTGTGCCTCTACCATAATAAGGCTACATCAGTGAGATACATAGTAGCGGTGCTTACCTTTATCGCCTCGTCTTGCTTGCCCATGGCTTGGAAGTACTGCTCCATACCCCAAAGGTAGTTATCTACTTCCTTGGCCGCCCTAGTCCCCTTGAACTCCTTAGGCTTGGGGACATCCAATCTGGACTTGGACACACTAGCAAACATGCCATTCCCAATGGCAGTCTTGCAAGCAACGAGCTCACTGGTAAGCTCCTCCATCCGCTGGCACATGGCCTCCATGCCATCACGCAAGGTTAGCACTTCAGCCTCCAAGGTCTGATTCTTTTGGGTGAACACATCCAAGCCTTTGTTGAGAGCAGCTTGCAACTCACTTTGGATCTCCTCCCCTATGGAGTCTAGCGATGCAATGTGAGTCTCTACCCCTTCAAGCTTCTCCCCCATGTCACCCATGGTCACCTCCACCTTGGCTAGCCTACCGTCCATGATAGACCAGATATTTTTACAACTGCCTTTCCTCCCTCTTCCATGCCCATGCTCCTGGGCCTCTAGTTGTTGGTTAGCAGCGTCACTTTGGGATGCCATCTCCTCTAACCTGCACAACACAAACATGCAGAATCAAACTTGCTCTGATACCAACTGTCACGGGCTCCGACCTTAGACTCAGAAACCGTGTGGCCTTAGGCTTGGAATCTCTTCCTTTATGCCTAAGTCAGCCTAAAACACAAGCGTACGGGCACTAGAACAATAGGAAGGGCTGATTACGCAAGTTAAAGAGAAACAGGATAAGAAGGCAGAATTCTAGAAATGCTCTTGTATTCACTGAAACAGAAGTGTTTGATGGTGTACAAATGAGGGAGAAGCAGCCCTCTATTTGTAGTTGAGGCTCCAGCTTACACTTAATGGCAATATCCCTAGAATAAAGGCTAAAATCATGGGATTATACAGATTACAATCAATCAAGATGCTAACTCCTAATTTTTAGGGTCAACCAAATATGCCAGGATGCTGCTGCTGATCCTGCCTGCTTCTAGAAGCTTCCCTTGCATGTCCAGCACCTTGGGCCCTTCTGGATATGGTGCAGGTAGCTTGTGTGCTAGGCCTTGGTCTCACGGGCTGGCCTGCAAGTTGGGCGGGCGTTCTGAACTCGTTTGCTATGCTTTGCGTGCAGATACCCGCCAGCACGCCTGGTCTACGGGCCTCAACCTCTGGCTCGCTTACTGGTGCGACTGATGTGCCTGGCTTGCTTGCCCAGGGCATGACACTTGGCCCTTATATTGGCCCCCTATCCCCCATCAAACCTTGAGAACTCACACTCCCTTAAAGAGCATTTGAGATTTTATAGGTTTGCTGCCAGTAGCCATTAAAGTGTCTTAAAAATGGGGACACTTTTTTCAAACGGTCACAAAATCTTCTCCACTTCGAGTTTTTAGTTGAATTTTTTTGTGCATGCAAAAAAAAAATAAAAGGATCACCTATACCAAAGTTGGGGACAAAACTCTTTCTAAAAAAGTTTGAAAAAATCTCGAACCATAAAATATTTCAAAAATCACGAAAAATAGAAAATGGGTCGTCTTGCCATGAAACTTCACATGAAGGCTTAGGGGACCATTGTATGAATTTACAAGCCATAAAAATGGCATTGGCATGGCAGAAATATGAAGATGTGCTTGAACCCACCTACCACCTGTTCGATCCCTGGTTTGCGTATCCTGCCTCTCTGGTCGGCTGAACGCCAGCACACTCGTTTCATGGGATCACTTAGGCTTACGGAGTTCATCCCTAGTCTAAGCATACATAGTTCATTCCCAGTCTAAGATCGGACCGGACCGAGGGTTACGGCAGCAGGATCGACAGCACGCAGGGGGGACCGAGCCAATCCCTGGCTTGCGCATTCTGGCTCTCCGACCGGCTGAGTGCCCGCATGCCCATTTCGTGGGTTGGCTTAGGCATAGCGAGTTCATTCCATGTCTAAGCCCCAACCGGATAGAGGGTTGTGGCAGCGGGACCGACAGCACGTAGAGGGAGATCGAGCTGATCCCTGGCTTGCGCATTATGCCTCTCCGGTCGACTCACCACCCGTACGCTCGTTTCGTGGGTTGACTTAGGCATACAGAGTTCATTCCTAGTCTAAGATAAGACCGGACCAAGGGTTGCGACAGCAGGATTGATAGCACGTAGGGAGGGATCAGACCGATCCCCGACTTGTGCATTCTGCCTCTCTGGTCAACTGATCGCCCGTACGCTCGTTCCGTGGGTTGGCTTAGGCATACGGAGTTCATTCCATGTCTAAGAATAGGAGTTCATTCCCAGTCTAAGATCAGACCAGACTGAGGGTTGCGGTAGCAGGACCAGCAGCAGGATCGATAGCACGTAGGGGGGATCGGGCCGATCCTTGGCTTGCACATTTTGCCTTTTCGATCGGCTGAGCGCCCGCATGCTTGTTTCGTGGGTTGGTTTAGGCATACGGAGTTCATTCCATGTCTAAGCCCCAGCAAGATCGAGGGTTGTAGCAGTAGGATCGACAGTGGGATCGGTAGCACGCAGAGGGGGACCGGGCTGATCCTCAGGTTGGCACTATGCCTCTCCAGCCGGCTGAGCGCCCGCATGCTCGTTTCGTAGGTTGACTTAGGCATATGAAGTTCATCCCCAATCTAAGCATACGGAGTTCATTCCCAGTCTAAGATCAGATCAGACTGAGGGTTACGGCAGTAGGATCGCCAGCATGCTAGGCTTTGCGTGCAGATACCCGCCAGCATGCCTGGTCTGCGGGCCTCAACCTCTGGCTTGCCTGCTGGTGCGCCTGATGTGCCTAGCACGCCCTCCCAGGGCTTGACACTTGGCCCTTATATTAGCCCCCTATCCCTCATCAAACCTCGAGAACTCACACCCCCTTAAAGAGCATTTGAGAGTTTATAGGTTTGCTGCAAGTAGCCATTAAAGTGTCAGAAATGAGGACACTTTTTTCAAACGGCCACAAAATCTTCTCCACTTTGAGTTTTTAGCTGAATTTTTTTTTGCATGCCAACAAAAATACAAGGATCACCTATACCAAATTTGAACAAAACCCTTTCTAAAAAAATTTTAAAAAATCTCAAACCGTAAAAAGTTTTGAAAATCGTGAAAAATAGAAAATGGGTCGTCTTTCCACGAAACTTCACATGAAGGCTTAGGGGACCATTATATGAATTTACAAGCCATAAAAATGCATTGGCACAGCAAAAATATGAAGATGTGCTTAAACCCACCTACCACCCGTTCGATCCCCGGCTTACGTATCCTGCCTCTCTGGTCGGTTGAGCGCCCACACGCTCGTTTCGTGGGTTGACTTAGGCATATGGAGTTCATCCCCAGTTTAAGATTAGATCGGACTGAGGATTGCAGCAACAGGATTGATAGCACGCAGGAGGGATCAGGTCGATACCCGACTTACGCATTCTGCCTCTCCGACCAACTGAGCGCTCGTATGCTCGTTTTATGGGTTGGCTTAGGCATACAGAGTTCATTCCATGTCTAAGCATACGGAGTTCATTCCCAGTCTAAGATTGGACCAAATCGAGGGTTACGGCAGCAGGACCAGCAACAGGATCGATAGCACACAGGGGGGATCGAGCTGATCCCCGACTTGCACTTTTTGCCTCTTCGATCGGCCTCTCCGACGGGTTGAGCGCCCGTACGCTCGTTTCATGGGTTGACTTAGGCATACGGAGTTGATCCCCAGTCTAAGCATACAGAGTTCATTTCCAGTCTAAGATCGGACCGGACGAGGGTTACGGCAGCACGTAGGGGGGATTGGGTCGATCCCCTGCTTGCACATTCTACCTCTCCGGTCGGTTGAGCGCCTGCATGCCCGTTTCACGGGTTGGCTTAAGCATAGGGAGTTCATTCCATGACTAAACCCCAGTCGGACTGAGGGTTGTGGCAGTGGGACCGGCAGCACGCAGAGGGGGACTGAGCCGATCCTCGGCTTGCGCATTATGCCTCTCCAGCTGACTCAGCGCCCGCACGCTCGTTTCATGGGTTGACTTAGGCATACGAAGTTCATTCCCAATCTAAGATAGAACCGGACTGAGGGTTGCAGCAGCAGGATCGACAGCACGCAGGGGGGACCAGGCCAATCCTCGACTTGCGCATTCTGCCTCTTCGACCGGCTGAGCGCCCGCATGCCCATTTCGTGGGTTGGCTTAGGCATAGGGAGTTCATTCCATGTCTAAGCCCCAGCCGGACAGAGGGTTGTGGCAGCGGAACCGGCAGACCGGGCCGATCCCCAGCTTGCGCATTATGCCTTTCCAGTCGACTCACCACCCGTACGCTCGTTTCGTGGGTTGACTTAGGCATACAGAGTTCATTCCTAGTCTAAGATAAGACCGGACCAAGGGTTGCGACAGCAGGATTGACAGCACGCAGGGAGGGATCAGGCCGATCCCCTGCTTGTGCATTATGCCTCTCCGGTCGACTGAGCGCCCGCACGCTCGTTTCGTGGGTTGGCTTAGGCATACGGAGTTCATTCCATGTCTAAGCCCCATTCAGATCGAGGATTGTGGCAGCGGGACCGGCAGCACGTAGAGGAGGACCGATCTGATCCTTGGCTTGCGCATTATGCCTCTTCGACCGGCTCAGCGCCCGCACGCTCGTTTCATGGGTTGACTTATGTATACGGAGTTCATTCCTATTATAAGATCAGACCAGACCGAGGGTTGTGGCAGTAGGATCGATAACACATTGGGGGAGACTGGGCTGATCCCCGGCTTGTGCATTTTGCCTTTTCGACCGGCTGAGTGCCCGCACACTCGTTTCGTGGGTTGGCTTAGGCATACGGAGTTCATTCCATGTCTAAGCATACGGAGTTAATTCCCAATCTAAGATTTTGAGCCACGATGCACATGCTGGGCTTTGGCATGTGCTGGTGCCACATTTTTTTCACCCGGGGCACCATCGTCGGAGCATCGCCGAAGAGCCTAACCGACCGCAATGGGGGTTCTGACGATTGGGGGGCCGGGGGGTGTGCGTACATGATGTGTGATAGGTGCTAGTACATGGCCCTTATATTGGCCCCCTAACCCTCATCAAACCTCGTGAACTCACACCCCCTTAAAGAGCATTTGAGATTTTATAGGTTTGCTGCCAGTAGCCATTAAAGTGTCTGAAATGGGGACACTTTTTTCAAATGGTCACAAAATCTTCTCCACTTCGAGTTTTTAGCTGAATTTTTTTGTGCATGCCAAAAAAAATACAAGGATCACCTCTACCAAATTTGGGGACAAAATTCTTTCTAAAAAAATTTGAAAAAATCCTTAGTAGTAAAAAGTTTCAAAAAACATGAAAAATAGAAAACGGGTCGTCTTGCCAAGAAACTTTACATGAAGGCTTAGGGGGCCATTGTATGAATTTACAAGCCATAAAAATGGTGTTGGCATGGCAAAAATATGAAGATGTGCTTGAACCCACCTACCACCCGTTGGATCCTCGACTTGCGCATCCTGCCTCTCTGGTCGGCTGAGTGCCCGACGCTCGTTTCATGGGTTGACTTAGGCATACGAAGTTCATCCCCGATCTAACATACAGAGCTCATTCCTAGTCTAAGATCGGATCAGACCAAGGGTTGCGGTAGTAGGATCGATAGCACGTAAGGGGGACCGGGTTGATCCCCAGCTTATGCATTCTGCCTCTCCGGCTGGCTGAGCGCTCTTACGCCCGTTTCGTGGGTTGGCTTAGGCATAGGGAGTTCATTCCATGTGTAAGCCCCAGTCAGATTGAGGGTTGTGGCAGCGCGACTGGTAGCACGCAGGGGGGGATTGGGCCGATCCCCGGCTTGCGCATTATGCCTCTCCGGCCGTGCTCAGTGCCCGCACGCTCATTTTGTGGGTTGACTTAGGCATACGAAGTTCATTCCCAGTCTAAGATTAGGGTCGGACCGAGGGTTGCGACAATAGGATCGACAGCACGCAGGGGGGCCAGGCTGATCCTCGGATTGCTCATTCTGCCTCTCCGACTGGCTGAGCGCATGCACGCTCGTTTCGTGGGTTAGCTTAGGCATACGGAGTTCATTCCATGTCTAAGCATACGGAGTTCATTCCCAGTCTAAGATTGAACCAGACCGAGGGTTACGGTAGCAGGACCAGCAGCAGGATCGGTAGCACATAGAGGGGATCAGGCCAGTCCTCGACTTGCGCATTCTGCCTCTTTTGTCGGTTGAGTGCCCACATGCTCGTTTCATGGGTTGGCTTAGGCATACAGAGTTCATTCCATGTCTAAGCCCCAATCGGACCGAGGGTTGTGGCAGCAGGACCGGCAGCCGGATTGGCAGCACGCAGAGGGGGACCAGGCTGATCCCCGACTTGCACATTATGCCTCTACGGTCGGCCTCTCCAGCCGGCTATGCGCCCGCACGCTCATTTCATGGGTTGACTTAGGCATACAGAGTTCATCCCCAGTCTAAGCATATAGAGTTCATTCCCAGTCTAAGATGAAATCGAACCGAGGGTTGCGGTAGTAGGATCGACAGCACGCAAGGGTGCTCGGGCTGATCCCCGACTTGCGCATTCTGCCTCTCCCACCGGCTGAGCGCCCGCACGCCCATTTCATGGGTTGGCTTAGGCATAGGGAGTTCATTCCATGTCTAAGCCCCAGCTGGACCGAAGGTTGTGGTAACGGGACAGACAGCATGCAGAGGGGGACTGGGCTGATCCTCGACTTGCGCATTCTGCCTCTCCAGTCGATTGAGCGCCCGCACGCTCATTTCGTGGGTTGGCTTAGGCATACGAAGTTCATTCCATGCCTAAGCATACGGAGTTCATTCCTAGTCTAAGATTTTGAGCCACGGTGCACATGCTGGTCTCGGGCATGTGCTGGTGCCGCATTTTTTTTGCCCGGGGCACCATCGTCGGAGCATCGTCAGAGAGCCTAATCGACGGCATTGGGGGTTCTGGCGATTGGAGGGGCCTGGGGGTGTGCGCACATGATGTGCGATGGGTGCTGGTACTTGGCCCTTATATTGGCCCCCTATCCCTCATCAAACCTCGAGAACTCACAACCCCTTAAAGAGCATTTTAGATTTTATAGGTTTGCTGCCAGTGGCCATTAAAGTGTCTGAAATGGGGACACTTTTTTCAAATAGTCACAAAATCTTCTCCACTTCGAGTTTTTAGCTGAATTTTTTTGTGCATGCCAACAAAAATAGAAGGATCACCACTACCAAATTTGGGGACAAAACGCTTTCTAAAAATTTTTAAAAAAATCCCGAATTGTAAAAAGTTTCAAAAATCATGAAAAATAGAAAACGGGTCTTCTTGCCACGAAACTTCACATGAAGGCTTACGGGACCATTGTATGAATTTACAAGCCATAAAAATTTCATTGGCATGGCAGAAATATGAAGATGTGCTTGAACCCACCTACCACCCGTTCGATCCCCGGCTTGCGCATCCTGCCTCTTTGGTCGGCTTGAGCACCCGCACGCTCATTTTGTGGGTTGACTTAGGCATATGGAGTTCATCCCCAGTCTAAGCATACGGAGTTCATTCCCAGTCTAAGATCGGATCGGATCGAGAGTTGTGGTAGCAGGATCGGTAGTACACAGGACTGGGCTGATCCTCAGCTTGTGCATTCTGCCTCTCTGATAGGCCGAGCACCCGTACGCCCGTTTTGTGGGCTGGCTTAGGCATAGAGAGCTCATTCCATGTTGAAGCCCCAGCCAGACCGAGGGTTGTCGCCGTGGGACCGGCAGCATGCAGAGGGGGACCGAGCCAATCCTCGGCTTGTGCATTATGCCTCTCCGGTCAGCTCAGCACCTGTACGCTTGTTTCGTGGGTTGGCTTAGGCATACAGAGTTCATTCCCAGGCTAAGATCAGACCGAATCGAGGGTTACGATAGTAGGATTGACAACACGTAGGGGGATCGAGTCGATCCTCGACTTACGCAATCTGCCTCTCCGGCCTGCTGAGCGCCTGCACGCTCATTTCATGGGTTGGTTTAGGCATACGGAGTGCTTTCCTTGTCTAAGCATGCCGAGTTCATTCCTAGTCTAAGATCAGACTGGATCGAGGGTTGCAATAGCAGGACCAGTAGTAGGATTGACAGCACGCAGGGGGGGACCGGGTCGATCCGTAGCTTGCGCATTCTGCTTTTTCGGTCGGCTGAGCGCCCGCACGCTCATTTTGTGGGTTGGCTTAGGCATACGGAGTTCATTCCATGTCTAAGCCCCAATCGAACCAAGGGTTGTGGTAGCAGGACCGGTAGCAAGATCGACAGCACATAGAGGGGGACCAGCCTGATCCTCGGCTTGCGCATTATGCCTTTCTGATCGGTCTCTCCGGTCGGCTAAGCGCCAATGCGCTCATTTCGTGGGTTGACTTAGGCATACAGAGTTCATCTCCAGTCTAAGCATACAGAGTTCATTCCTAGTCTAAGATTGGACCAGACCAAGGGTTGTGACAGCAGGATCGATAGCACACTGGGGGGATTGAGCCGATCCCCGGCTTACACATTCTGTCTCTCCGGTCGGCTGAGCACCTGCACGCCCGTTTCGTGGGTTGGCTTAGGCATAGGGAGTTCATTCCATGTCTAAGCCCTAGTCAGACTGAAGGTTGTGGTAGCAGGACCGACAACACACAGAGGGGGACCAGGTCGATCCCCGACTTGCGCATTATGCCTCTCCGGCCGATTGAGTGCCCGCACGTTCGTTTCGTGGGTTGGCTTAGGCATACGGAGTTCATTCCATGTCTAAGCATACAGAGTTCATTCCCAGTCTAAGATTTTGAGCCATGGTGCACATGCTGGGCTCGGGCATGTGTTGGTGCCGCATTTATTTTGCCTGGGGCACCATCGTCAGAGCATCCCGGATCACCGGAGAGCCTAACCGACGGCATTGTGGGTTCCGGCGGTTAGGGGGGTTGGGGGGTGTACACACATGATGTGCGATGGGTGCTAGTACTTTGCCCTTATATTGGCCCCCTATCCCTCATCAAACCTTGAGAACTCACACCCCTTAAAGAGAATTTGAGATTTTATAGGTTTGCTGCCAGTAGCCATTAAAGTGTCTGAAATGGGGACACTTTTTTCAAACGATCACAAAATCTTCTCCACTTCGATTTTTTACCTGAATGTTTTTGTGCATGCCAACAGAAATACAAGGATCACCTCTACCAAATTTGGGGACAAAACTCTTTCTAAAAAAATTTTAAAAAATCTCGAACCGTAAAAAGTTTCAAAAATCGTGAAAAATAGAAAACGGGTCGTCTTGCCAAGAAACTTCACATGAAGGCTGAGGGGACCATTGTATGAATTTACAAGCCATAAAAATGGCATTGGCATGGTAGAAATATGAAGATGTGCTTGAACCCACCTACCACCCATTTCATCCCCAGCTTGCGCATCCTGCCTCTCAGGTCATTTCGTGGGTTGGCTTAGGCATAGGGAGTTCATTCCATGTCTAAGCCCTAGCCGGACCGAGGGTTGTGGCAGCGAGACCGGCAGCACATAGAGAGGGACCGGGCCAATCCTCGGCTTACGCATTATGCCTCTTCGGCCGACTCAACGCCCGCACGCTCATTTCGTGGGTTGACTTATGCATATTGAGTTCATTCCCAGTCTAAGATCAGACCGGACCGAAGGTTATGACAGTAGGATCGACAGCACGTAGGAGGGATCGGGCCAATCCGTAGCTTACACATTCTGCCTCTCCGACCGGCTGAGCGCCCGCACGCTCGTTTCGTGGGTTGGCTTAGGCATACGGAGTTCATTCCATGTCTAAGCATACAGAGTTCATTCCCAGTCTAAGATTTTGAGCCACGGTGCACATGCTGGGCTCGGGTATGTGCTAGTGCCACATTTTTTTCGCTCGATGCATTATCACCGGAGCACCACCGGAGCATCGCCGGGGAGCCTAACCGGTGGCATTGGGGGTTCCGATGATTGGGGGGCCGGAGGGGTGTGCGCATATGATGTACGATGGGTGCTAGTACTTGTGTCATGGGCTCCGACCTTAGACTCAGAAACCGTGCGACCTTAGGCTTGGAATGTCCTCCTTTATGCCTAAGTTAGCCTAAAACACAAGCGTACGGGCACTAGAACAACGGAAAGGGCTGATTACGCAAGTTAAAGAGAAATAGGATAAGAAGGTAGAATTCTGGAAATGCTCTTGTATTCACTGAAACGGAAGTGTTTGATGGTGTACAAATGAGGGAAGAGTAGCCCTTTATTTATAGTTGAAGCTCCAGCTTACACTTAATGGCAATATCCCTAGAATAAAGGCTAAAATCATGGGATTATATAGATTACAATCAATCAAGATGCTAACTCGTGATTTTCAGGGTCAACCAAACTGCCAGGATGCTACTGCTGATCCTACCTGCTTCTAGAAGCTTCCCTTGAGAGTCCAGCACCTTGGGCCCTTCTGGATATGGTGCGGGTAGCTTGTATGCCAGGCTTTGGTCTCACGGGCTGGCCTGGAAGTTGGGAGGGTGTTTTGAACTTGTTTGCTAGGCTTTGCGTGCAAATACCTGTCAGCACGCTTGGTCTGCGGGCCTCAACCTTTGGCTCACCTGCTGGTGCGCCTGATGTGCCTGGCGCGCCCACCCAGGGCGTGACATTCTCCCTCACCTGATTGTGTAATGCCCTGTTGCATCTTCTGTATGGTACTGCCTGATCTGGTCCTCGAACTGCCATAAGTCATCTGCTGGTTCCCAGCTCACCTCACTGTCTGGAAGTCCCTTCTAGCGTACCAAGTACTCTTATCTTGGCTGATAGTTCTTTCGTCTCACCTCTCGGTCAGTTATGATGCTATGGACCTCCTTCTCATATGAGGCCCTTGCTCCCAATGGCACACACTTTGACTCTGCCCGTCCTGGATCTCCCTCATCCTCATAGAACGGCTTGAGCATGCTCACATGGAACACCGAGTGTACCTTCAGATTGGGTGGCATATCCAGCTTGTAGGCAACCTTACCTACCCTCTTAACTACTCAGAAAGGTCCCTTATACCTTTGGACTAGGCCTTTGTGCAGCCCCCTATGGTGCACAATGGGATGCAGCTTCACCAACACCAAGTCTCCAACCTGGAACTGCACATCCCACCTATTCTGATCTGCCTACTTCTTCTACCTCTTGGCTGCCTTATGTAGACAAACTCTGGCCAAGTCAGTTTGCTCCTGCCATGCCTTGGCATACTTGTATGCTACTGGATTCGGCCCTGTATAACCTGCAGCAATCGAACTAGGTGTTAGTGGTTGTTACCTTGTCACAACCTCAAATGGGCTCTAGTTCATTACCTCGCTCCTTTGCAAGTTGTAGGAAAACTATGCAATATCTAGTAGCTTTGGCCAGTCCCTTTATGTGGAACTCACATAGTGCCTGAGGTAGACCTCCAATAGTCCATTCACTTGTTCTGTCTGCCCATCGGTCTGCGGATGCATGCTGGTGGAAAAGTTCCAATCTGACCCTAACAACTTGAACAACTCAGTCTAGAACCTGCCTGTGAAATGCCCATCCCGATCACTAACAATGGTCCTCGGCACTCCCCAGTACTTAACCATGTTCTTCAGGAACAATTGAGCTACCTTCTCGGCTGGGCACTCCTTGGTTGCTGGAATGAAGATTCCATACTTGGAAAACCTGTCCACCACTACCATGATGCTTCTAAACCCTTCTGCTTTAGGTAGACCGACTATAAAGTCCAGAGAAACACTCTCCCATGGTCACTCTGGCACTGGCAATGGCTCCAATAGACCGTCTGGCTTCTTGAGCTCCACCTTGTCCTGTTGGCACACAAGACAAGTCTTCACATAGGCCTCCACATCGTCCTTCATATGCGGCCAGTAGTACCGATCCTCGATCAGCGCCAAGGTACGACTCACTCCGAGGTGTCCAGCCCACCTTGAATCATGGCATTCTTGCAAAACTTCCTTGTGGAGCTTCCCGTGCTGTGGCACAAATAGTCTACTACCCCTGGTGTACAGCAAGCCATCCTGCAACCAGAATCACCTAGTCTTACCTTACTGGGCATACTCCATCAAAGCCTTGGCTGTAGGATCATGCGTAAGTCCTTCCTTGATGCGTGGCACCAGTGACCCGTCTGGTTGGCTAATGGCAGCAAGGTTAGCCTTCTTGCTCAGGGTGTCTGCCACTAGGTTCGCCCGCCCCGACTTGTACTCCATATGGAAATCAAATTTCGTAAGAAAATCTTGCCATCTCGCCTTCTTGAGGGACAGCTTCTTCTGCGTCTGGAAGTAGCTGGTCGCCACATTGTCCGTCCTAACCATGAACCTCAACCCCAACAGGTAATGGCACTAAGTGTGCAAGAAGTGCACCACTGTAGTCATCTCCTTCTCTTGGACCGTGTACTTGCGCTCAGTCTCATTCAGCTTCCTGCTCTCGAACGTGACTGGATGTCCCTCCTACATCAACACGCCCCTTATGGAAAAGTCTGATGCATCCGTATGCACCTCATATGGCTTGGCATGGTCTGGCAAGGCCAAGACTGGCTCTTCAATCATAGCTCGCTTCAACCTGTCAAAGGCTTCTTGGCACCCTGCGCTCCACTCCCATGCTTTCCCTTTCTTGAGCAAGTCAGTCAATGGTGTGGCTATTGCTGAGTGACCTTTGATGAAATGCCTATAGTAGTTGACCAACCCAAGGAACGATCTCAACTCAGTGACCTTGGCTGGCGGTTACCACTCCAAGATGGCATGTATCTTGCCTTCATCCATGCGTATCCTGCCACCTCCCACTATGTGGCCAAGGAACGGGATCTCCTGCTAGGTGAATGAGCACTTCTCCCTCTTGACAAACAGCTTGTGCACCCACAACACCTCGAACACCTGTCTCAAGTGGTCTACATGCTCTCCCAAAGTCTGGCTGTAGATCACAATGTCATCCAAATAAACCATAACAAACCGATCAAGGAATGACTGAAGTACCTTGTTCATAAGGGTACAGAATGTTGCTGGGGTGTTTGTGAGTCCGAAAGGCATCACCAAGAACTCATACGAACCACACCGAGTGACACATGCTATCTTTGGCTCATCTCCCTCCGCGATCCTGACTTGATAGTAGCCTAACCTCAAATCCAGCTTGGTGAACCACCTTGCACTCCCAAGTTGATCGAACAAGTCCGCAATGAGTGGGATGGGGTACTTGTTCTTGATGGTTAGCTTGTTCAAAGCCTGGTAGTATATGCACAGTTGCAACGACCCATCATGTTTGCGTTGAAATAAAATCGATGCACCATAGGGTGCCTTCGATGGCCTGATGAAGCCATCATCAACTAACTCTTTGAGCTACTTCCTCAACTCTTCCAACTTTGGTGGAGACATTCGGTAAGGGGCTCTAGCTGGTGGCTTGGCCTCGGACACTAGCTCGATCTTGTGCTCCACCTTCCTCTTAGGTGGTAGCTTGCTAGGTAGCTTTGCGGGCATCACATCACAAAAGGTCTTCAGCACCTTTAGCACCTCCAAGGGTGACTCGATCTCCTTCTCCCTTGGCTCATCATATTTTAGGACTGCCAAGAAGGTGTCTTCTTGTCTGCTTATCGCCTTGGGATGGCTGACACCACCCGCGACCCAACTTCAGACCCTCTCCTCAATGGCACTAGGCATTGGCACCGTGCATCCAAGATGCAAACACAATTGGCAAAAGGCACAAGGAGGGCGTTAATCCGAATAAGGAAATCCAACCCAATCACAAACTCATAGTCGTCAAGGGTATTACCTCAATGGTCTCCTTGCCTTTCTAGTCTCCAAGCTACAACTCCACTCCTCGCGCTACTCCAATGGCTGGAACTTCATTGGAGTTCACCGTTTTGATGGTACTAGTCCCTTTCTGCACTTTTAGTCTGAGCTTCTAGGCTCTATCACCTGAAATAAAAAGATGTGAGGCACCTGTGTCCACCAGTGCGCTCACCTTTTGACCCACAACCATCAGATCCGTAAACATCAAGCCCTTTGGCTTGCGGCTCCCCTTACTCTGGACAGCATTGAGCACCAATGACCCAAGCTTTGCTGCCCCTAACTCTGACTCCTCGTCAGACTCTTTGTCTACAGTAGCCAGCTTGCCCTTCTACGGGCAATTACGCACTATGTGGCTCCCTCCACATAGGTAGCATGCTAGTGGCTCTCGGTCCCCCTTTGCTTTCCACTTGCCTACTGGTGGCTTTCTCTCGCCATCCTTGGTTGAACGGTCTCGGTCTCCATCCTTGGACTCCCAGTCATGGTCCTTCCCTTTGGACTGCTTCTTTCGATCCCTATCGTCCCTGCCCTTACCCTTGGGCTTGGTAGACTCGAACTTGTTCAGAGGCTTAAACTCTATCAAGGCCTCGGTAGTAGCCATGGCTTTAGCCAAGTCATGAACTCCTCTCCTTTGTAGCTCATGCTTCACCCACGCTTCAGCCCATCCATGAAAGCAAATAAGGCATCCTTCTCACCTAGATTCGAGATCTGTAGCATCAGTTCAGAGAATTTTTGGACATACTCCCTTATGTCCCCTTGCTGGCTCAACCTGCGCAACTTTGCCCGTGCCTCATCATCGGCATACTCTGGGTAAAATTATTCTCTGAACTCCTTTTGGAACTCTACCTAGGTTCCAATCTTAGCGTTCCTACACCTGACATCATCACACCTGCGCCTCTACCATAATAAGGCTACATCAGTGAGATACATAGCAGCGGTGCTTACCTTTATCGCCTCGTCTTGCATGCCTATGGCCTGGAAGTACTGCTCCATACCCCAAAGGTAGTTATCTACTTCCTTGGCTGCCCTAGTCCCCTTGAACTCTTTAGGCTTGGGGACATCCAATCTGGACTTGGACACTCCAGCAAACATGCCATTCCCAATGGCAGTCTTGCAAGCAACGAGTTCACTGGTAAGCTCCTCCATCCGCTGGCGCATGGCCTCCATGCCATCGTGCAAGGTCAGCACTTCAACCTCTAGGGTCTGATTCTTTTGGGTGAACACGTCCAAGCCTTTGTTGAGAGTAGCTTGCAGCTCACTTTGGATCTCCTCCCTCATGGAGTCTAGCGATGCAATGTGAGTCTCTACCCCCTCAAGCTTCTCCCCCATGTCACCCATGGTCACCTCCACCTTGGCCAGCCTACCGTCCATGGTAGACTAGATATCTCTAGAACTGGCTTTCTTCCCTTTTCCACGCCCATGCTCCTGGGCCTCTGGTTGTTGGTTAGCAGCATCACTTTGGGATGCCATCTCCTCTAACCTGCACAACACAAACACGCAGAATCGAACTTGCTCTGATACCAACTGTCACGGGCTCTGACCTTAGACTCAGAAACCGTGCAGCCTTAGGCTTGGAATCTCCTCCTTTATGCCTAAGTCAGCCTAAAACACAAGCGTACGAGCACTAGAACAACAGGAAGGGCTAATTATGCAAGTTAAAGAGAAAAAGGATAAGAAGGCAGAATTCTGGAAATGCTCTTGTATTCACTGAAACAGAAGTGTTTGATGGTGTACAAATGAGGGAGGAGCAGCCCTCTATTTATAGTTGAGGCTCCAGCTTACACTTAATGGCAATATCCCTAGAATAAAGGCTAAAATCATGGGATTATACAGATTACAATCAATCAGGATGCTAACTCCAGATTTTCAGGGTCAACCAAATCTGCCAGGATGCTGCTACTGATCCTGTCTGCTTTCAGAAGCTTCCCTTGCGTGTCTAGCACCTTGGGCCCTTCTCCATGTCTAAGCATATGGAGTTCATTCCCAGTATAAGATCGGACCGGACCGAGGCAGAGGGGATCGGGCCATCCCAGGCTTGCGGCAACAGGACCAGCAGGAGGTCGGCAGCACGCAGGGGGGATCGGGCCATCCCTGGCTTGCGTATTTTGCCTCTTCGGCCAGCTGAGCGCCCGCACGCTCATTTCGTGGGTTGGCTTAGGCATACGGAGTTCATTCTATGTCTAAGCCCTAGCCGGACCGAGGGTTGTGACAGTAGGACCGACAGCGGGATCGACAGTACGCAGAGGGGGATCGGGCCGATCCCCGGCTTGCGCATTATGCCTCTCCAACTGGCTGAGCGCCCGCACGCTCGTTTCATGGGTTGACTTAGGCATATGGAGTTCATCCCCAGTCTAAGCATATGGAGTTCATTCCCAGTCTAAGATCGGACTGGACCGAGGGTTGTGACAGCAGGATGGGCAGCACGCAGGGGGGACCGAGCCGATCCCTGGCTTGCGCATTCTGCCTTTCCGACCGACTGAGCGCCCGTACGCCCGTTTCGTGGGTTGGCTTAGGCATAGGGAGTTCATCCATGTCTAAGCCCCAGCCGACCGAGGGTTGTGGCAGCGGGACCGGCAGCACGCATAGGGGACTGAGCCGATCCCCGACTTGCGTATTATGCCTCTCCGGTTAGCTCAACGCTCGAACGCTCGTTTTGTGGGTTGACTTAGGCATACGAAGTTCATTCCCAATCTAAGATCAGATCGGACTGAGGGTTGTGGCAGCAGGATTGATAGCACGCAGGGGGGACCAGGTTGATCCCCGACTTGCACATTCTGCCTCTACGGCCAGTTGAGCACCCGCACGCTCATGTCGTGGGTTGGCTTAGGCATACGGAGTTCATTCCATGTCTAAGCATACAGAGTTCATTCCCAGTTTAAGATCAGACCGGACTGAGGGTTGCGACAGCAGAACCAACAGCAGGATCGGTAGCACGTAGGGGGGACCGAGCCGATCCATGGCTTGCGCATTCTGCCTCTTCGATCGGCTGAGCGCCTGCCCGCTCGTTTTATGGGTTGGCTTAGGCATACGAAGTTCATCCCCAGTCTAATAATACGGAGTTCATTCCCAGTCAAAGATCGAATTGCACCGAGGGTTGCGGCAGCAGGATCGAAAACACGCAGGGGGGACCGGGCCGATCCCCGACTTGCGCATTCTACCTCTCCGATCGACTGAGAGCCAGCACGCCCGTTTGATCATTCCCAGTCTAAGATTTTGAGCCATGGTGCACATGCTGGGGCTCAGGCATGTGCTGGTGCCACATTTTTTTCGCCTGGGGCACCATCGCCGGAGCATTGCCGGAGAGCCTAACCGGCGGCATTGGGGGTTCCGGCGATTGGGTGGGCCGGGGGGGTGTGTGCACATGATGTGTGATGGGTGCTGGTACTTGGCCCTTACATTGGCCCCCTATCCCTCATCAAACCTCGAGAACTCACACCCCTTTAAAGAGCATTTGAGATTTTATAGGTTTGCTGCCAGTAGCCATTAAAGTGTTTGAAATGGGGACACGTTTTTCAAATGGTCACAAAATCTTCTCCACTTCGAGTTTTTAGCTGAATTTTTTTGTGCAAGCCAACAAAAATACAAGGATAACCTCTACCAAATTTGGGGACAAAAAGCTTTCTAAAAAAATTTTAAAAAATCCCGAACCGCAAAATGTTTCAAAAATCGTGAAAAATAGAAAATGGGTCATCTTGCCACGAAACTTCACATGAGGGCTTAGGGGATGATTGTATGAATTTACAAGACATAAAAATGACATTGGAATAGCAGAAATATGAAGATGTGCTTGAACCCATTTACCACCCGTTCGATCCCAAGCTTGCGCATCTTGCCTCTCTGGTCGACTGAACGCCCGCATGCTTGTTTCGTAGGTTGACTTAGGCAGACAGAGTTCATCCCCAGTCTAAGCATACAGAGTTCATTCCCAATCTAAGATCGGATCAGACCGAGGGTTGCGGCAGCAAGATCAGCAGCACGCAGGGGGGATTGGGCCAATCCCCGGCTTGTGCATTCTACCTCTCCGACCGACTAAGCGCCCACATGCCCATTTCATGGGTTGGCTTAGGCATAGGGAGTTCATTCCATGTGTAAGCCCCAGCCAGACCGAGGGTTGTGGTAGCGGGATCGGCAGCACGCAGAGGGGGACCGGGCTGATCCCCGGTTTGCGCATTATGCCTCTCCGACCAGCTCAGCGCCCGCACGCTCATTTCATGGGTTGACTTAAGCATACGGAGTTCATTCCCAGTCTAAGATCAGATTAGACCGAGGGTTGTAGTAGCAGGTTTGACAGCACGTAGGGGGGCTGAGCTGATTCTTCGGCTTACGCATTTTGCCTCTCCGGCCAGCTGAGCGCCCGCACGTTCGTTTCGTGGGTTGGCTTAAGGATACGGAGTTCATTCCATGTCTAAGCATAAGGAGTTCATTCCTAGTCTAAGATCGGACCAAACTGAGGGTTACGACAGCAGGATCGGTAGCACGCAAGGGGGATCAGGCTGATCCCCGGCTTACGCATTCTGCCTCTCTGACTGGCTGAGCGTTCGCATGCCCGTTTCATGGGTTGGCTTTGGCTGAGAGCCCACATGCCTGTTTTGTGGGTTGTCTTAGGCATAGGGAGTTCATTCCATGTCTAAGCCCCAGCCGAACTGAGGGTTGTGGCAGTGGGACCGGCTGCACATAGAGGGGGATCGGGCCAATCCCCGGCTTGCACATTTTGCCTCTCTGGTCGGCTCAGTGCCCGCACGCTCATTTCATGGGTTGGCTTAGGCATACGGAGTTCATTCCATGTCTAAGCATACGGAGTTCATTCCCAGTATAAGATCGGACCGAACCGAGGGTTGCAACAGCAAGACCAACAGCAGGATCGACAACACGCAGAAGGGATCGGGCCGATTCCCGGCTTGCGCATTCTGCCTCTCCGGTTGGTTGAACGCCCGCACGTTCGTTTTGTGGGTTGGCTTAGGCATACGGAGTTCATTCCCAGTCTAAGATCGGATCGGACCGAGGGTTGCGACAGTAAGATCGACAGCACACGAGGGTGATCGGATCGATCCCTGGCTTGTGCATTCTGCCTCTCCGGTCGGCTTAGCGCCCGCACACTCGTTTCATGGGTTGGCTTAGGCATACAGAGTTCATTCCATGTCTAAGCATACGGAGCTCATTCCCAGTATAAGATCAGACCGAACCAAGGGTTGCAACAGCAGGACCAACAGCAGGATCAGTAGCACGCAGGGGGGATCGGGTTGATCCCTAGGTTGCGTATTCTGCCTCTCTGGCCGGTTGAGCGTCTGCATGCTCGTTTTATGGGTTAGCTTAGCCATACAGAGTTCATTCTATGTCTAAGCCCCAGCTGGACCAAGGGTTGTGGCAACAGGATCGGTAGTGGGATCAGCAGTATACAGAGGGGGACCGGGCTAATCCCCAGCTTGCGCATTATAACTCTCTGGTCGGCTGAGCGCCCGTATGCTCGTTTCGTGGGTTGACTTAGGCATACGAAGTTCATCCCTAGTCTAAGAATACGAAGTTCATTCCTAGTCTAAGATCGGACCAGATCAAGGGTTGCGATAGCAGGATCGACAGCACGCAGGGTGGACTGGGTCGATCCCCGGCTTACGCATTCTGCCTCTCTAGCCGACTGAGCGCCCGTACGCCCGTTTGGTGGGTTGGCTTAGGCATAGGGAGTTCATTCGATGTCTAAGCCCCAGCCAGACCAAGGGTTGTGGTAGCGGGACCTGCAGTACGTAGAGGGGGGACCGGGCTAATCCCTGACTTACGTATTATGCCTCTTCGGTCGGCTTCATGCCCGTGCGCTCATTTCGTGGTTTGACTTTTGCATACGGAGTTCATTCCATGTCTAAGCATATGGAGTTCATTCCCAGTCTAAGATCGAATCGTACCAAGGGTTGAAGCAGCAGGATCGGCAGCACGTAGGGGGGGACCTGGCCGATCCCTGGATTGCGCATTCTGCCTCTCCAGCCAGCTGAGCGCCCGCACGCCCGTTTCATGGGTTGGCTTAGGCATGGGGAGTTCATTCCATGTCTAAACCCCAACCGGACCAAGGGTTGTGGTAACGGGACCAGTAGCACGCAGAGGGGGACTGAGTCGATCCCCGGCTTGTGCATGATGCCTCTCCGGTCGACTCGTCACCCGAACGCTCATTTTGTGGGTTGACTTAGGCATACGGAGTTCATTCCCAATCTAAGACCGGACTGGACCGAGGGTTGCAGCAGTAGGATTGATAGCACGTAGGGGGACGAGGCCGGTCCCCGGCTTGTGCATTCTACCTCTCTGGCTGGTTGAGCACCCGCACGCTCGTTTTGTGGGTTGGCTTAGGCATACGGAGTTCACTCCATGTCTAAGCATACGGAGTTCATTCCCAGTCTAAGATCGGACCAGACCGAGGGTTACGACAGTAGAACCAGCAGCAGGATCGATAGCACGTCGGGGGGATCAAGTCGATCCTCGACTTGCGTATTTTGCCTCTTCGGCCAGCCTCTTCAACCGGTTGAGCGCCCGCCCACTCGTTTCATGGGTTGACTTAGGCATATAGAGTTCATCCCTAGTCTAAGCATACAGAGTTCATTCCCAGTCAAAGATCGAACCGGACCGAGGGTTGCGGCAGGAGGATCGGCAGCATGCAGGGGGGATCGGGTCGATCCCTAGCTTGCGCATTCTGCCTCTCCGACTGACTGAGTGCCCGCACGCCCATTTCATGGGTTGGCTTAGGCATAGGGAGTTCATTCCATGCCTAAGCGCCAGCCAGATCGAGGGTTGGGGTAGCGGCACCGACAGCACGCAGAGGGGGATCAGGCGATCCCCGGCTTGTGCATTATGCCTCTCTGGCTGGCTCAGCGCCCGTACGCTCGTTTCGTGGGATGACTTAGGCATGCGGAGTTCATTCCTAATCTAAGATCAGACCGAACCGAGGGTTACGGTAGCAGGATCGATAGCATGCAAGGGGGAACCAGGCCAGTTCCTGGCTTGTGCATTTTGCCTCTCCTGTCGGCTGAGCGCCCGCATGCTCTTTTCATGCGTTGGCTTAGGCATACAGAGTTCATTCCATGTCTAATCATATGGAGTTCATTCCTAGTCTAAGATCAGACCAGACTGAGGGTTACAGTAGCAGGAGTAGCAGTAGGATCGACAGTACGCAGGGGGGGACCGAGCCGATCCCCGGCTTGCGCATTCTGCCTCTCCGGTTGGCTGAGCGCCCGCACGCTCGTTTCATTGGTTGGCTTAGGCATACGGAGTTCATTCCATGTCTAAGCATACGGAGTTCATTCCTAGTCTAAGATTTTGAGCCACGGTGCACATGCTGGGCTCGGGCATGTGCTGGTGTCGCATTTTTTTTGCTCGGGGCACCATCGTTTGAGCGTCGTCAGAGCATCGCCGGAGAGCTTAACCGACGGCATTGGGGGTTCTGGTGATTGGGGGGGCCGGGGGGGTGTGCGCACATGATGTGCGAAGGCTGCTTGTACTTGGCCCTTATATTGGCCTCCTATCCCTCATCAATCCTCGAGAACACACACCCCCTTAAAGAGCATTTAAGATTTTATAGGTTTTCTACCAGTAGCCATTAAAGTGTCTGAAATGGGGACACTTTTTTCAAATGGTCACAAAATCTTCTCCACTTCGAGTTTTTATCTGAATTTTTTTGTACATGCCAACAAAAATACAAGGATCACCTTTACCAAATTTGGGGACAAAACCCCATCTAAAAAAATTTTTAAAAATCTCGAACCGTAAAAAATTTTGAAAATCGTGAAAAATAGAAAATGGGTCGTCTTGCCACGAAACTTCACATGAAGGTGTAGGGGACCATTGTATGAATTTACAAGCCATAAAAATGGCATTGGCATGGCAGAAATATGAAGATGTGCTTGAACCCACCTACCACCCGTTCGATCCTCGGCTTGCGCATCCTGTCTCTCTAGTCGGCTGAGCGTCCGCACGCTCGTTTCGTGGGTTGACTTAGGCATACGGAGTTCATCCCTAGTCTAAGCATACAGAGTTCATTCCCAGTCTAAGATCAGACCGGACTGAGGGTGGCGACAGCAGGATCGACAGCACGCAGGGGGGACCGAGTCGATCCTTGGCTTGCGCATTCTGCCTCTCCGACCGGCTGAGCTCCCGCACGCCCGTTTCATGGGTTGGCTTAGGCATAGGGAGTTCATTCCATGTCTAAGCCCCAGCCGGACTGAGGGTTGTGGCAGCGGGACCGGCAGCACGCAGAGGCGCGCCGATCCCCAGCTTGCGTGTTACACCCCTCCGGTCGGCTCAGCGCCCGCACGCTCGTTTAATGGGTTGACTTAGGCATACGAAGTTCATTCCCAGTCTAAGATCAGACCGAACCGAGGGTTGCGGTAGCAAGATCGACAGCACATAGGAGGGGACCGGGCCGGTCCCTGGCTTGTGCATTCTACCTCTCCGGTCGGCTGAGAGCCCATACACTCGTTTCGTGGGTTGGCTTAGGCATACGGAGTTCATTCCATGTCTAAGCATACAGAGTTCATTCCAATCTAAAATCGGACCAGACTGAGGGTTGCGACAACAGGACCAGCAGCAGGATCGATAGCATGCAGTGGGGGATCGAGCCGATCCCCGGCTTGCGTATTCTGCCTCTCCGATCGACTGAGCACCCGCAAGCTCATTTCGTGGGTTGGCTTAGGCATACGGAGTTCATTCCATGTCTAAGCCCCAGTCGGACCGAGGGTTGTGGCAGCAGGACCAGCAGCGGGATCGACAGCCCACAGAGGGGGGTCGAGCTAATCCTTAGCTTACGCATTATGCCTCTCCGGCCAGCATCTCCGACCGGTTGAGCGCCCACACGCCCGTTTCATGGGTTGGCTTAGGCATAGGGAGTTCATTCCATGTCTAAGCCCCAGCTGGACCGAGGGTTGTGGTAGCGGGACCGACATCATGCAGATGGGGACCAGGCCGATCCCCGGCTTGCACATTATGCCTCTCAGGCTGGCTCAGCACCCGAACGCTCTTTTCGTGGGTTAACTTAGGCATACGGAGTTCATTCCCAGTCTAAAATCGGATCAAACCGAGGGTTGCGGTAGCAAGATCGATAGCACACAGGGGGGGACCGAGCCGGTCCCTGGCTTGTGCATTCTACCTCTTCGATCAGCTGAGAGCCCGCACGTACGTTTCATGGGTTGGCTGAGGCATACGAAGTTCATTCCATGTCTAAGCATACAGAGTTCATTCCCAATCTAAGATCGGACCGGATCGAGGGTTACGACAGCAAGACCAGCAGTAGGATCGGTAGCATGCAGTGGGGGATCGAGTCGATCCCCGGTTTGCGCATTCTGCCTCTCCGATCGACTGAGCGCCCACACGCTCGTTTTGTGGGTTGGCTTAGGCATACGAAGTTCATTCCATGTCTAAGCCCCAGTTGGACCGAGGGTTGTGGCAGCAGGACTAGCAGCGGGATCGACAGCTCGTAGAAGGGGGCTGAGCTGATCCCCGGCTTGCACATTATGCCTCTCCGGCCAGCATCTCCAGCCGACTGAGAACCCACACGCCTGTTTCATGGGTTGGCTTAGGCATAGGGTGTTCATTCCATGTCTAAGCCCCAGCTGGACCGAGGGTTGTGGCAGCGGGATCGACATCATGCAGAGGGGGACCAGGCCGATCCCCGGCTTGCCCATTATGCCTCTCCGGCTGGCTCAGCACCCGAACGCTCATTTCGTTGGTTGACTTAGGCATATAGAGTTCATTCCCAATCTAAGATCGGATAGGATCAAGTGTTGCGATAGTAGGATCGATAGCACGCAGGAGGGGACTAGGTTGGTCCCTGGCTTGTGCATTCTGCCTCTCCGATTGGCTGAGCGCCCGCACGCTCGTTTCGTGGGTTGGCTTAGGCATACGGAGTTCATTCCATGTCTAAGTCCCAATCGGACCGAGGGTTGTGGTAACAGGACCAGCAGTGGGATCGACAACCCGTAGAGGGGGATCGAGCTGATCCCCGACTTGCGCATTATGCCTCTCCGACCGGCATCTTTGATCGGCTGAGCACCCACACGCCCGTTTCATGGGTTGGCTTAGGCATAGGGAGTTCATTCCATGTCAAGCCCCAGCTGGACTGAGGGTTGTGGCAGCGGGACCAACATCTTGCAGAGGGGGACCAGGCCGATCCTCGGCTTGCGCATTATGCCTCTCCGGCTAGCTCAGCACCCGAACGCTCATTTCGTGGGTTGACATAGGCATACGGAGTTCATTCCCAGTCTAAGATCAGATCGGATCGAGTGTTGCGGTAGCAGGATCGACAGTACGCAGGAGGGGACTCGGCTGGTCCCTGGCTTGCGCATTCTGCCTCTTCGATCGGCTGAGCCCCCGCACACTCGTTTCGTGGGTTGGCTTAGGCATACGGAGTTCATTCCATGTCTAAGCATACGGAGTTCATTCCCAATCTAAGATCAGACCGGATCGAGGGTTACGGTAGTAGGACCAGTAGCAGGATCAGTAGCCACAGGGTGGACTAGGCTGATCCCCTGCTTGCGCATTCTACCTCTCTGGCTTACCTCTCCGGTCGACTGAGCGCCCGTACGCTCATTTCGTGGGTTTACTTAGGCAGACGGAGTTCATCCCCAGTTTAAGCATACGGAGTTCATTCCCAGCCTAAGATTGAACTGGACCGAGGGATGTGGTAGTAGGATCAGTAGCACACAGGGGGGATCGGGTCGATCCCCGGCTTGCGCATTCTACCTCTCCGGCCGACTGAGCGCCTGCACACTCATTTCGTGAGTTGGCTTAGGCATACGGAGTTCATTCCATGTCTAAGCATACGGAGTTCATTCCCAGTCTAAGAGTTTGAGTGACGGTGCACATGCTGGGCTCGGGCATGTGCTGGTGCCGCATTTTTTTCGCTCGGGACACCATCATTGGAGCATCGTCGGAGCACGCATGGGGGACCGAACTGATCCCCGGCTTGCGCATTCTGCCTCTCGATCGATGGAGGGCCCGCACGCCCGTTTCATGGGTTGGCTTAGGCATAGGGAGTTCATTTCATATCTAAGCCCCAGTCGGTTCGAGGCTTGTGGCAGTGGGACTGGCAGCACATGGAGAGGGATCAGGTCGATCCTCGGCTTGCGCACTATGCCTCTCCGACTAGCTCAGCGCCCGTACCCTCTTTTTATGGGTTGACTTAGGCATAGGCATAGGGAGTTCATTCCATGTCTATGCCCCAGCTGGATCGAGGGTTGTGGCAGCGGGATCGACAGCATGTAGAGGGGGACCGGGCTGATCCTCGGCTTACACATTCTGCCTCTTCGACCGGTTGAGCGCCCGTATGCTCGTTCCGTGGGTTGGCTTAGGCATACGGAGTTCATTCCATGTCTATGCATACGGAGTTCATTCCCAGTCTAAGAGTTTGATCCACGGTGCACATGCTGGGCTCAGGCATGTGGTGGTTCCACATTTTTTTCGCTCAGGGCACCATCGTCGGAGCATCGCCGGAGAGCCTAACCGGCGGCATTGGGGGTTCTGGCGATTGGGGGGCCCGGAGGGGTGTGTGCACATGATGTGTGATGGGTGCTGGTACTTGGCCCTTAAATTGGCCCCCTATCCCTTATCAAACCTTGAGAACTCACACCCCCTTAAAGAGCATTTGAGATTTTATAGGTTTGCTGCCAGTAGCCATTAAAGTGTCTAAAATGGGGACACTTTCTTCAAATGGTCACAAAATCTTCTCCACTTCGAATTTTTAGCTGAATTTTTTTGTGGATGCCAATAAAAATATGAGGATAACCTCTACCAAATTTGGAGACAAAAATCTTTCTAAAATAATTTTAAAAAATCCCGAACCATAAAAAGTTTCAAAAATCATGAAGAATAGAAAACGGGTCATCTTGCCACGAAACTTCACATGAAGGTGTAGGGGACCATTGTTTGAATTTACAAGCCATAAAAATGGCATTGGCATGGCAGAAATATGAAGATGTGCTTGAACCCACCTACCACCCGTTCGATCCCCGACTTGGGCATCCTGCCTCTCTGGTCAGCTGAGCGTCCACACGCTCGTTTCATGGGTTGACTTAGGTATACGGAGTTCATCCCCAGTCTAAGCATACGAAGTTCATTTCCAGTCTAAGATCAGACCAAACCGAGGGTTGCGATAGCAGGATCGACAGCATGCAGGGGGGATCGGGCCGATCCCCAGCTTGCGCATTCTACCTCTTCGGTTGGCTGAGCACCCGCACGCTCGTTTCTTGGGATGGCTTAGCCATAGGGAGTTCATTGCATGTCTAAGCCCCAGCCGGACCGAGGGTTGTGGCAGTGAGACCGACAGCATGCAGAGGGGGATCAGGCTGATCCTCGGCTTGTACATTATGCCTCTCCGGCTGGCTCAATGCCCGCACGCTCATTTCATGGGTTGACTTAGGCAATCGAAGTTCATTTCCAGTTTAAGATCAGACCAGATCGAGGGTTACGGTAGCAGGATCGACAGCACGTAGGGGGGATTAGGTCGGTCCCCAGCTTGCCCATTCTGCCTCTCCGGTCGGTTGAGTGCCTGCACGCTCGTTTCATGGGTTCGCTTAGGCATACGGAGTTCATTCCATGTCTAAGCATACGGAGTTCATTCCCAATCTAAGATCGGACCAGATTGAGGATTGCGATAACAGGACCAGTAGCAGGATCGACAGCACGTAGGGGGGACTAGGTCAATCCTCGACTTGCGTATTCTACCTCTCTGGTCAGTTGAGTACCCGCACGCTCGTTGCGTGGGTTGGCTTAGGCATACGGAGTTCATTCCATGTCTAGGCCCCAACCGGACTGAGGGTTGTGGCAGCAGGACCGGTAGCGGGATCGACAGCACGCAGAAAGGGATCGAGCTGATCCCCGACTTGTGCATTATACCTCCTCGGCCTACCTCTCCGGTCGGTTGAGCACCCGCACGCTCGTTTTGTGGGTTGACTTAGGCATACGGAGTTCATCCCCATTCTAAGCATACGGAGTTCATTCCCAGTCTAAGATCAGACCGAACTGAGGGTTGCGATAGCAAGATCGACAGCGCGTAGGGGGGATCGGGCCGATCCCTGGCTTGTGCATTGTACCTCTCCGATCGACTCAACGCTCGAACGCTCGTTTCGTGGGTTGACTTAGGCATACGGAGTTAATCCTCAGTCTAAGCATACGGAGTTCATTCCCAGTCTAAGATCAAACCGGACCAAGGGTTACGGCAACAGGATCGACAGCATGTAAGGGGGACCGGGCTGATCCCCGGCTTGCGCATTCTGTCTCTCTGGCCGGCTAAGCGCCCGCCCTCTAGTTTCATGGGTTGGCTTAGGTATAGGGAGTTCATTCCATGTCTAAGCCCCAGTCAGACCGAGGGTTGTGGCAGCGGGACCGGTAGCACGCAGAGGGGGACCGAGCCAATCCTCGACTTGCGCATTCTACCTCTCTAGCTGGCTGAGCGCCCGCACGCTCGTTTCATGAGTTGGCTTAGGCATACGGAGTTCATTCCATGTCTAAGCATATGGAGTTCATTCCCAGTCTAAGACTTTGAGCCACAGTGCACATGCTGGGCTCGGGCATGTGCTGGTGCCGTATTTTTTTTGCTCGGGGCACCATCACTGGAGCATCGTCAGAGCACGCATGAGGGACCGGGTTGATCCCCGGCTTGTGCATTCTACCTCTCCATTTGACTGAGCACCCGCACGTCCATTTCGTGGGTTGGCTTAGGCATAGGGAGTTCATTCCATGTCTAAGCCCTAGCCGGATTGAGGGTTGTGGTAGCAGGAATGGCAGCGGGATCAGCAACACGCAGAGGGGGACCAGGCTAATCCCTGACCTACGTATTATGCCTCTCCGGTCAGCCTTTCCAGCCGGTTGAGCGCCTGCACACTCGTTTCATGGGTTGACTTAGGCATATCGAGTACATCCCCAGTCTAAGCATGCCGAGTTCATTCCCAGTCTAAGATCGGATCAAAATGAGGGTTGCGACAGCAGGATCGATAGCACGTGGAGGGGACCGGGATGATCCCTGGCTTGTGCATTCTACCTCTCCAGTCGGCTGAGCGCCCGCACGCCTGTTTTATGGGTTGGCTTAGGCATAGTGAGTTCATTCCATGTGTAAGCCCCAACCGGACCGAGGGTTGTGGCAGCGAGACTGGCAGCACGCAAAGGGGGATCGGGTTGATCCTCGACTTGCGCATTATGCCTCTCCGGCCGGCTCAGCGCTCGAACGTTCGTTTCGTGGGTTGACTTAGGCATACAAAGTTCATTCCCAGTGTAAGATTGGAGCAGATCGAGGGTTACGATAGCAGGATCGATAGCACAGAGGGGGGATCAGGTCGGTCCTCGGCTTGCACATTCTGCCTCTCCGATCGGTTGAGCTCCCGCACGCTCATTTTATGGGTTGGCTTATGCATACAGAGTTCATTCCATGTCTAAGCATACGGAATTCATTTCCAGTCTAAGATCAGATCGGACCAAGGGTTGCGGCAGCAGGACCAACAACAGGATCAGCAGGATGCAAGGGGGACCAAGCTGATCCTCGGCTTACGCATTATGCCTCTCCGGCTGGTTGAGCGCTCGTACGCTCGTTTCGTGTGTTGACTTAGGCATACGGAGTTCATCCCCAGTCTAAGCATACGGAGTTTATTCCTAGTCTAAGATTGGACTGGACCGAAGGTTACGACAGCAGGATCTACAGCACGCAGGGGGATCGGGCTGATCCCCAGCTTGAGCATTCTGCCTTTCCGACCGGCTGAGCGCCCGCATGCCCGTTTTGTGGCTTGGCTTAGGCATAGGGAGTTCATTCCATGTCTAAGCCCCAACCGAACTGAGGGTTGTGGCAGCAAGACCGACAGCACGCAGAGGGGGACCGGGTCGATCCTCAGCTTACGCATTATGCCTCTCCGGCCAACTCACCGCCCGAACGCACATTTCGTGGGTTGTCTTAGGCATATGGAGTTCATTCCCAATCTAAGATCGGATTGGACTAAGGGTTACGATAGCAGGATCGACAGCACCCGGACCTCGCACGCTCGTTTCGTGGGTTGGCTTAGGCATACGGGGTTCATTCCTTGTCTAAGCATATGGAGTTCATTCCCAGTCTAAGATCGGACCGGATTGAGGGTCGCGGTAGTAGGACCATCAGCAGGATCGACAGCACATAAGGGGGGACCGGGCTGATCCTCAGCTTGCGCATTCTACCTCTCTGACTGGCCTCTCTGGCTGATTGAGCTCCCGCACGGTCATTTCATGGGTTGACTTAGGCATACGGAGTTCGTCCCCAGTCTAAGCATATGGAGTTCATTCTCAGTCTAAGATCAGACCGGACCGAGGGTTTCAGCGCAGGATCGACAGCACGCAGGGGGGATCGAGCCGATCCCTGGCTTGCACATTCTGCCTCTCCGGCCCACCCACACACCCATTTCGTGGGTTGGCTTAGGCATAGGGAGTTCATTCCATGTCTAAGCCCCAGTCAGACCAAGGGTTGTGGCAGCGGGATCGGCAGCACGCAGAGGGGGATCGGGCTAATCTCCGGCTTACGCATTATGCCTCTCCAGCCGGCTCAGCGCCCGCACGCTCATTTTGTGGGTTGACTTAGGCATACAGAGTTCATTCCCAGTCTAAGATCGGATCAGACTGAGGGTTGCAACAGTAGGATCGATAGCACGCAGGGGGGACCGAGCTGGTCCCCAGCTTACGCTTTCTACTTTTCCAGCTAGCTGAGCGCCCGCACGCTCGTTTCGTGGGTTTGTTAGGCATACGGAGTTCATTCCATGTCTAAGCATACGGAGTTCATTCCCAGTCTAAGATCGAACCGGATCGAGGGTTGCGACAGCAGGACCAGCAGCAAGATTGATAGCACGCAGGGGGGATCGGGCCGATCCCCAGCTTACGTATTCTACCTCTCCGACCGGCTGAGCGCCCGCACGCTCGTTTCACGATTTGGGTTAGGCATACGGAGTTCATTCCATGTCTAAGCCGCAGCCAGACCGAGGGTTGTGGTAGCAGGACCGGTAGCGAAATCGACAGCACGTAGAAGGGGCCGGGCTGATCCCTAGCTTGCACATTATGCCTCTCCAGTCGGCCTCTCCGACCGGTTGAGCGCCCGCACACTCGTTTCATGGGTTAACTTAGGTATATAGAGTTCATCCCCAGTCTAAGCATACGGAGTTCATTCCCAGTCTAAGATCGGATCAGACGGAGGGTTGCGGTAGCAGGATCAGTAGCACGTAATGGGGACCGGATCGATTCCCGGCTTACGCATTTTGCCTCTCCGACTGACTGAGCATCCACACGCACGTTTCATGGGTTGGCTTAGGCATAGAGAGTTCATTCCATGTCTAAGCCCCAGTTGGACCGATGGTTGTGGCAGCAGGACCGACAGCACATAGTGGGGGATCGGGCCGATCCCCGGCCTGCGCATTATGCCTCTCCGACCGGCTCAGTGCCCGCACACTCGTTTCGTGGGTTAACTTAGGCATACGGAGTTCATCCCCAGTCTAAGCATATGGAGTTTATTCCCAGTCTAAGATCTAACTGGACTGAGGGTTGTGGCAACAGGATCGGTAGCACGCAAGAGGGATCGGGCAGATCCCCAGCTTGCGCATTCTGCCTCTCCGGTCGTCTGAGCGCCCGCACGCTCGTTTCGTTGGGTTGGCTTAGGCATACAAAGTTCATTCCATGCCTAAGCATACGGAGTTCATTCCCAGTCTAAGAGTTTGAGCCATGATGCACATGCTGGGCTCGGGCACCATCGTCGGGGCATCGTCGGAGAGCCTAACCGGCGGCATTGGGGGTTCCGGTGATTGGGGGGCCAGGGGGTGTGCGCACATGATGTGCGATGGGTGCTGGTACTTGGCCCTTATATTGGCCCCCTATCCCTCATCAAACCTTGAGAACTCACACCCCCTTAAAGAGCATTTGAGATTTTATAGGTTTGCTGCCAGTAGCCATTAAAGTGTTTGAAATGGGGACACTTTTTTCAAACGGTCACAAAATCTTCTCCACTATGAGTTTTTAGCTGAATTTTTTTGTGCATGCCAACAAAAATACAAGCATATTCTCTACCAAATTTGGGGACAAAAATCTTTCTAAAAAATTTTAAAAAATCCTGAACCGTAAAAAGTTTGAAAATTTGTGAAAAATAGAAAACGGGTCGTCTTGCCTCAAAACTTCACATGAAGGCATAGGGGACCATTGTATGAATTTACAAGCCATAAAAATGGAATTGGCATGGCAGAAATATGAAGATTTCCTTGAACCCACTACCACCCGTTCGATCCCCGGCTTGCGCATCCTGTCTCTTTGGACGACTGAGTGTCCCCACGCTCATTTCATGGGTTGACTTAGGCATACGAAGTTCATCTCCAGTCTAAGCATACAGAGTTCATTCCCAGTCTAAGATCGAACAGGACCGAGGGTTACGACAGCAGGATCGATAGCACGCAGTGGGGATCGGGTCGATCCCCGACTTGCGCATTCTGCCTCTCCGATTGGCTAAGTGCCTACACGCCCGTTTCGTGGGTTAGCTTAGGCATAGGGACTTCATTCCATGTCTAAGCCCCAGCCGAACTGAGGGTTGTGGCAGCGGGACCGGCAGCACGTAGAGGGGGATCGGGCCTATCCCCGGCTTGCGCATTAAGCCTTTCTGGCTGGCTCAGCGCCCGAACGCTCATTTCGTGAGTTGACTTAGGCATACAGAATTAATTCCCAGTCTAAGATTCGACTGGACCGAGGGTTGCAATAGCAGGATCGACAACACGTAGGGGGGATCGGGTCGATCCCCGACTTGTGCAATATGCCTCTCCGGTCGACTGAGCGCCCGCACGCTCGTTTCATTGGTTGGCTTAGGCATACGGAGTTCATTCCATGTCTAAGCATACGGAGTTCATTGCCAGTCTAAGATCAGAATGGACCGAGGGTTGCGGAGCAAGACCAACAGCATTTGAGATTTTATAGGTTTGCTGCCAGTAGCCATTAAAGTGTCTGAAATGGGGACACTTTTTTGAAACGATCACAAAATCTTCTCCACTTTGAGTTTTTAGGTGAATTTTTTTGTGCATGCCAACAAAAATACAAGGATCGCCTTTCCCAAATTTGGGGACAAAACTCTTTCTAAAAAAATTTTAAAAATCCCAAACCGTAAAAAGTTTCAAAAATCATGAAAAATAGAAAACGGGTCGTCATGCCACAAAACTTCACATAAACACTTAAGGGACCATTGTATGAATTTACAAGCCATAAAAATGGCATTGGCATGGTAGAAATATGAAGATGTGCTTGAACCCACCTACCACCCGTTCGGTCCCCAGCTTGCGCATCCTGCCTCTCTGGTTGGCTGAGCGTTTGCACGCTCATTTCGTTGGTTGACTTAGGCATACAGAGTTCATCCCCAGTCTAAGCATACAGAGTTCATTCCCAGTCTAAGATCAGACCGGACCGAGGGTTGCGATAGCAGGATCGACAGCACACAGGGGGGACCGAGCCGATCCCCGACTAGCACATTCTGCCTCTCCGGCCTGCTGAGTGCCCGCACACCCATTTTGTGGGTTGGCTTAGGCATAGGGAGTTCATTCCATGTCTAAGCCCCAGCCGGACTGAGGGTTGTGGCAGCGAGACCTGTAGCACGTAGAGGGGGACCGGGCCGATCCCCGGCTTGTGCATTATGCCTCTCCGATCGGCTCAGCGCCCACGCGCTCATTTCGTGGGTTGACTTAGGCATACGGAGTTCATTCCCAGTCTAAGATCAGACCAGACCGAGGGTTGCAATAGCAGGATCGACAGCATGTAGGGGGGACCGGGCCAATCCCCGGCTTTCGCATTCTGCCTCTTCGGTAGGCTGAGCGCCCACACGTTCTTTTCGTGGGTTAGCTTACGCATACGGAGTTCATTCCATGTCTAAGCATACGGAGTTTATTCCCAGTCTAAGATCAAATCAGATCGAGGGTTGCAGCAGCAAGATCAGCAGCACGCAGGGGGGATCGGGCATACGTACGCTCGTTTCATGGGTTGGCTTAGGCATACTGAGTTCATTCCTTGTCTAAGCCCCAGTCAGTCTGAGGGTTATGGCAGCAAGACCAGCAGCGGGATCGGCAGCACGCAGAGGGGGACTGGGTTGATCCCCAGCTTGTGCATTATGCCTCTCCAGTCAGCCTCTCCGACTAACTGAGCGCCCGTACGCTCATTTCGTGGGTTGACTTAGGCGTACGGAGTTCACCCCCAGTCTAAGCATACGAAGTTCATTCCCAGTCTAAGATCGGATCGGACCGAGGGTTGCGACAGTAGGATCGATAGCACCCAGAGGGGACCGGGCCGAGCCCCGGCTTGTGTATTTTGCCTCTCCGGTCGGCTGAGCGCCCGCACGCACGTTTCATGGGTTGGCTTAGGCATAGGGAGTTCATTCCATGTCTAAGCCCCAACTGGACCGAGGGTTGTGGCAGCGGGACTAACAGCATGCAAAAGGGATCGAGCCGATCCCCGACTTGTGCATTATGCCTCTCTAGCCTGCTCAGCGATCGAACGCTCGTTTAGTGGTTTGACTTAGGGATACGGAGTTCATTCCTAGTCTAAGATCAGATTGGACCAAGGGTTGCGGCAGCAGGATCGACAACACGCAAGGGGGATCAGGTTGGTCCCCGGCTTATGCATTCTACTTGTCCAGCCAGCTGAATGCCCGTACGCTCGTTTCGTGGGTTAGCTTAGGCATACAGAATTCATTCCATGTCTAAGCATATAGAGTTCATTCCAAGTCTAAAATCAGGCCGAACCTAGGGTTGCGGTAGCAGGACCAGCAGCAGGATCGACAACATGCAGGGGGGATCGGGTCGATCCTTGGCTTGCACATTCTGTCTCTCCGATCGGCTAAGCTCCCACACGTTCATTTCGTGGGTTGACTTAGGCATACGGAGTTCATCCCCAGTCTAACCATACAGAGTTCAATCCCAGTCTAAGATCGGATCAGACTGAGGGTTACGGCAATAGGAGCGACAGCACGCAAGGGGGACTGGGCTGATCCCTGGCTTGCGCATTCTGCCTCTTCGACCGGCTGAGCACCCACACGTTCATTTCATGGGTTGGATTAGGCATACGGAGTTCATTCCATGTCTAAGCCCCAACCGGACCGAGGGTTGTGGTAGTAGGGCCAATAGTAGGATTGGCAGCACGTAAAGGGTGGCTGGGCTGATCCCTGGCTTACGCATTATGCCTCTCCGATCGGCCTCTCTGGCTGGCTGAGCACCCACACACTCATTTCGTGGGTTGACTTAGGCATACGAAGCTCATCCCCAGTCTAAGCATACGGAGTTCATTCCCAGTCTAAGATCAGACCGGACCGAGGGTTACGGTAGCAGGATCGACAGCACACAGGGGGGACTGGGCCGATCCTTGGCTTACGCATTCTGCCTCTTTAGCCAGCTGAGCACCCGCAAGGCCGTTTCATGGGTTGGCTTAGGCATAGGGAGTTCATTCCATTTCTAAGCCCCAACTGGACCGAGGGTTGTCGCAATGGGACCGACAGCACACAGAGAGGGACTGGGCCGATCCCCAGCTTGCACATTATGCCTCTCCAGCCGGCTCAGCCACTGAACGCTCGTTTCGTGGGTTGACTTAGGCATACAGAGTTCATTCCCAGTCTAAGATCAGACCGAACCGAGAGTTGTGGTAGTAGGATCGACAGCACTCAGGGGGGACCGAGCTAGTCCCTGGATTACGCATCCTGCCTCTCTGGTCGGTTGAATGTCCGCATGCTCATTTCATTGGTTGACTTAGGCATACGGAGTTCATCCCCAGTCTAAGCATATGGAGTTCATTCCCAGTCTAAGATCGGACCGGACCGAGGGTTGCGGTACCAGGATCGGTAGCACGCAGTGGGGACCAGGCCAATCCTCAGCTTACACATTCTGCCTCTCTGACCGGCTAAGCGCCCGCACGCTCGTTTTGTGGGTTGGCTTAGGCATACGGAGTTCATCCCCAGTCTGAGCATATGAAGTCCATTCCCAGTCAAAGATCGGACCGATCTGAGGGTTGTGGTAGCAGGATTGGCAGCATGCAGGGGGGACCGGGCCAATCCCCAGCTTGCACATTCTGCCCTCTGATCGATTGAGTGCCCGCATGCCCGTTTCATGCGTTGGCTTAGGCATAGGGAGTTCATTCCATGTCTAAGCCCCAACTGGATCGAGGGTTGTGGCATCAGGACCCTTTTTTTTGAATCGGACCCATTCCGAGCTTAGGCATACGGAGTTCATCCCCAATCTAAGCATATGGAGTTCATTCTCAGTCTAAGATCAAATCGGATCGAAGGTTGCGTTAGTAGGATCGGTAGCACGCAGGAGGGATCGGGTCGATCCCCGGCTTGCACAATTTTGCTCTCCGGTCGATTGAGCGCCCGCACACCCATTTCGTGGGTTGGCTTAGGCATAGGGAGTTCATTCCATGTCTAAGCCCCAACCGGACCGAGGGTTGTGGCAACAGGATCGGCAGTACGCAGAGAGGGACCGAACCGATCCTCGACTTGCGCATTATGCCTCTTCGACCGGCTCAGCGCCCATACATTCCTTTTTTGGGTTGACTTATGCATACGGAGTTCATTCCCAGTCTAAGATCGGACCGGATCGAGGGTTACGACAGTACGTAAGGGGGACCGGACCGATCCCTGGCTTGCGCATTCTGCCTCTCTGGCCATCTAAGTGCCCGCACGCTCATTTTGTGGGTTGGCTTAGGCATGCAGAGTTCATTCCATGTCTAAGCATATGAAGTTCATTCCCAGTCTAAGATTTTAAGCCACGGTGCACATGCTGGGCTCGGGGATGTGCTGTTGCCACATTTTTTTCACCCAGGGCACCATCGCCGGAGCATCGTCGGAGAGCCTAACCGGCGGCATTGGGGGTTCCGGGGATTAAGGGGGCCGGGGGGTGTGCACAGATGATGTGCAATGGGTGCTTTTACTTGGCCCTTATATTGGCCCCCTATCCCTCATTAAACCTCGAAAACTCACACCCCCTTAAAAAGCATTTGAGATTTTATAAGTTTGCTGCCAATAGCCATTAAAGTGTCTAAAATGGGGACACTTTTTTCAAATGGTCACAAAATCTTCTCCACTTCGAGTTTTTAGCTGAGCTTTTTTGGGCATGCCAAAAAAAATACAAGGATCACCTCTACCAAATTTGGGGACAAAACGCTTTCTAAAAAAACTTTAAAAAATCCCAAACCGTAAAAAGTTTGAAAAATCATGAAAACTAGAAAACGGGTCGTCTTGCCACGAAACTTCACATCAACGCTTGGGGGACCATTGTATGAATTTATAAGCAATAAAAATGGCATTGGCATGGCAGAAATATAAAGATGTGCTTGAACCCACCTACCACCTGTTCGATCTCCAGCTTGCGCATCCTGCCTCTCTGGTCGACTGAGCGCCCGCACGCTCGTTTCGTGGGTTAACTTAGGCATACGGAGTTCATCCCCAGTCTAAGCATACGGAGTTCTTTCCCAGTCTAAGATCAGATAAACTGAGGGTTGCGGCAGTAGGATCGACAGCACGCAGGGGGGACCGGGTCGATCCCCAACTTGCACATTTTGCCTCTCCGGTCGGCTGAGTGCTCGCACGCCCGTTTCATGGGTTGGCTTAGGCATAGGGAGTTCATTCCATGTCTAAGCCCCAGCTGAACCGAGGGTTGTGGCAACGGGATTAGCAGCACGCAGAGGGGGACCAGGTCGATCCCTGGCTTGCGCATTATGCCTCTCCGTTCAGCTCAGTGCCCGCACACTCATTTCGTGGGTTGACTTAGGCATACAGAGTTCATTCCCATTCCAAGATCAAACCGGACTGAGGGTTGCGATAGTAGGATCAACAGCACGCAGGGGGGACCAGGTCGATCCCCGGCTTGTGCATTCTGCCTCTCCGACCGACTGAGCACCCGTACACTCGTTTCGTGGGTTGGCTTAGGCATACGAAGTTCATTCCATGTCTAAGCCCCAGCTGGACCGAGGGTTGTGACAGTAAGACCGGTAGCGGGATCGACAACACGTAGAGGGGGATCGAGCTGATACCCGACTTACGTATTACGCCTCTTCAGCCGGCCTCTCCGGTCGGCTGAGTGCCCGCACGCTCATTTCATGGGTTGACTTAGACATACAGAGTTTATCCCCAGTCTAAGCATATGGAGTCATTCCCAGTCTAAGATCAGATTGGACTGAGGGTTGCGATAGCAGGATCGACATCACGCAGGGGGACCGGGTCGATCCCCGGCTTGCACATTCTGCCTCTCCGACCGGCTGAGCACCCGCACGTCAGTTTCGTGGGTTGGCTTAGGCATAGGGAGTTCATTCCATGTCTAAGCCCCAACTGGACCAAGGGTTGTGGCAGTGGGACTGGCATCATGCAGAGGGGGATCGGGCTGATCCCCGGCTTGCGCATTATGCCTCTCCGGCTGGCTGAGCGCCCGCTCGCTCATTTCGTGGGTTGGCTTAGGCATACAAGTTCATTCCATGTCTAAGCATATGGAGTTCATTCCCAGTCTAAGATTTTCAGCCACGGTGCACATGCTGGGCTCGAGCATGTGCTGGTGCCGTATTTTTTTCACCCAGGGCACCATCATCGAAGCTTCACCGAAGAGCCTAACCGGCGGCATTGGGGGTTCCGGCGATTGAGGGGGCCGAGGGGTGTGCGCACATGATATGCAATGAGTGCTGGTACTTGGCCCTTATATTGGCCCCCTATCCCTCATCAAACCTCGAAAACTCACACCCCCTTAAAGAGCATTTGAGATTTTATAGGTTTGCTGCCAGTAGCCATTAAAGTATCTGAAATGGGGACACTTTTTTCAAACGGTCACAAAATCTTCTCCACTTCATGTTTTTAGCTGAATTTTTTTTGTGCATTTCAAAAAAAATACAAGGATCATGTCTACCAAAATTTGGGAGAAAACTCTTTCTAAAAAAATTTTAAAAAATCCTGAACCGCAATAAGTTTCAAAAATCATGAAAAATAGAAAACGGGTTGTCTTGCCGTGAAACTTCACGTGAAAGGCTTAGGGGACCATTGTATGAATTTACACACCATAAAAATGGCATTGGGATGGCAGAAATATGATGATGTGCTTGAACCCACCTACCACCTGTTCGATCTCCAGCTTGCGCATCCTGCCTCTCTGGTAGGCTGAGCGCCTGCACGCTCGTTTCGTGGGTTGACTTAGGCATATGGAGTTCATCCCCAGTCTAAGCATACGAAGTTCATTCCCAGTCTAAGATCGAACTGGACCGAGGGTTGCGGCAGCAGGATCGACAGCACGCAAGGGGGGACTGGATCGGTCCCCAGCTTGCACACTCTGCCTCTCTGGCTGGCTGAGCACCTGCACGCTCGTTTCGTGGGTTGGCTTAGGCATACGGAGTTCATTCCATGTCTAAGCATATGGAGTTCATTCCATGTCTAAGCATACGGAGTTCATTCTCAGTCTAAGATTAGATCGGACCGAGGGTTGCAGCAGTAGGACCAGTACAGGATCGACAGCATGCAGTGGGGTCCGGGCTGATCTGGGGCTTGCGCATTCTACCTCTCCAATCGGTTGGGTGCCTGCACATGCATTTTATGGGTTGGCTTAGGCATACGGAGTTCATTCCATGTCTAAGCCCCAGCGAGATCAAGGGTTGTGGCAGTAGGACTGGCAGCGAGATCGGTAGCATATAGAGGGGGACAGAGCTGATCCCTGACTTGCGCATTATGCCTTTTCGACCAGCCTTTCTGATCGGTTGAGCACCCGCATGGTCGTTTTGTGGGTTGACTTAGGCATACAGAGTTCATCCCAGTCTAAGCATACGGAGTTCATTTCTGATCTAAGATCAAATTGGATCGAGGGTTGGGGTAGCGGGACCAGTAGTAAGATCGGTAGCACGCAGGGGGGACCGGGTCGATCCCCAGCTTGTGCATTCTACCTCTCTAGCCGGTTGAGCGCCCGCACACTCGTTTCGTGGGTTGGCTTAGGCATACGGCGTTCATTCCAATGTCTAAGGCATACGGAGTTCATTCCCAGTCTAAGATTTGAGCCACGGTGCACATGCTGGGTCAGGCATGTGCTGGTGTCACTTTTTTTTGCCTGGGCACCATCACCGGAGCATCGTCGGAGCATCGCCGAAGAGCCTAATCAGGCGGCATTGGGGGTTTCGGTGAATTGGGGGCGCGGGGGGTGTGCGACATGTGTCGATGGGTGCTGGTACTTGTGTCACAGGCTCTGACCTATAGGACTCAGAAACCGTGCGGCCCTTAGGCTATGGAATCTCCTCCTTTTTGCCTAAGTCAACCTAAAACACAAGCGTACGGGGCACTAGATCAACAGAAAGGGCTGATTACGCAAGTTAAAGAAAAACGGGATAATAAGGCAGAATTCTGGAAATGCTCTTGTATTCACTAAAACAGAAGTGTTTGATGGTGTACAAATGAGGGAGAAGTAGCCCTCTATTTGTAGTTGAGGCTCCAGCTTACACTTAATGGCAATATCCCTAGAATAAAGGCTAAAATCATGGGATTATACAGATTACAATCAATTAGGATGCTAACTCTTGATTTTTAGGGTCAACCAAATCTGCCAGGATTGCTGTTACTGATCTTGCCTGCTTCCAGAAGCTTCCCTTGCATGTCCAGCACCTTGGGCCCCTTTGGATGTGGTACGAGCAGCTGTATGCTAGGCCTTGGTCTCACAGGCTGGCCTGCAAGTTGGGCGAGCGTTCTGAACTCGTTTGCTAGGCTTTACGCGTAGATACCCACCAACACGCCTGGTCTGTAGGCCTCAACCTCTAGCTCACTTGCTGGTGCGCCTGATTACACAATGCCCTCATTGCATCTTCTGCATGGTACTACCTGATCTGGTCCCCAAATTGCCATAAGTCATCTGTTGGTTCCCAACTCGCCTCACTGTCTGAAAGTCCCTTCCAGCGCACCAAGTACTCTTGTCTTGGCTGATAGTTCTTCCGTCTCACCTTCCAATCAGCTTTGATGCTGTGGACCTCCTTCTCATATGAGGCCCTTGCTCCCAATGGCACATGCTTTGACTCTGCCCATCCTAGATCTCCTTCATCCTTATGGAATGGCTTGAGCATGCTCACATGGAACACCGGGTGTACCCTCAGCTTGGGTGGCATATCCAGCTTGTAGGCAACCTTGCCTACCCTCTTGACTACTCGAAAAGGTCCCTCATACCTCCAGACTAGGCCTTTGTGCAGCCCCCTATGGTGCATAATGGGATACAGCTTCACCAACACCAAGTCTCCAACTTGGAACTACACGTCCCGCCTATTTTGGTCTGCCCACTTTTTTGACCTCTTAGCTACCT
>NW_019167826.1:11254907-11285671 GCF_002303985.1 Durio zibethinus
TCTAGAGATTTCAAAGGAAGATCAAAGAATTTCAAGCCAGCAAGTCGACGAGGACGTCGATAGAATAGGTGGGGGAGGATGTCATGAGCCAACCTTGTATAGGGCCATGATCGGGACTTAGGTTGCCATAAGCCACCCATGTATAGGGCCATGGCTGGGTAGATCCCTTGTGCTAGGAAAAGTGTCCCCATTTCAAAAATTGTAATGGTTACTGGTAGTATAGCTCTAAAATCTCTAAGGCTCTTTAGGGGGGTGAGCCAACAGCGTAGTGTTGAGCTATCTCACCGGTTGCTATGCGAGCCTAGGCCACCCACCAAGGGCTGCCCCCTAGCCCTGGTGATGGTGGGAGGTCCCGATGTATGATTCCTGACTATAATAAAACTCACCCCGATTGAATGTCTCGATTGTTACCTCACTGTGTTTTTCTTTTTCTCGATGCGAATATGCCTTCTTGTGTGTGTGCTTGAGATCGATCTCGATATATTGTGTCTTATTGTGAATGCTTGGGACTAACCATGGCTTACGGTTATTTGTTTAGATATCGATCTATTGAAGGCTGACTTGGTTGGGAGCACCCATTCAAGTGTCGCACGGTCTATTGCTTGCTGAGAGAAAGCTTAGTCCGTGACACCGGGGACCAGTCGGGTCCCTCTCTGTGTGCTGTCGGTCCTGCTACCACAACCTTCGATCCGACTGGGGCTTAGACATGGAATGAACTCCCTATGCCTAACCAACCCATGAAACGGGCATGCGGGTGCTCAGCCGACCGGAGAGACAGAATGCGCGAGTCGGAGATCGACCTGGTCCCCCCTACGTGCTGTCGATCCTACTGTCGCAACCTTCGGTCCGGTTTGATCTTAGACTGGGAATGAACTCCGTATGCTTAGACTGGGGATGAACTCTGTATGCCTAAGTCAACCCACGAAACGAGCGTGCGAGCGTTTAGCCAGCCGGAGAGGCAGGTCGGAGAGGCATAATGTGCAAGCCGAGGTTTGGCTCGATCCCCATCTGCGTGCTACCGGTCCCCCTGCCACAACCCTCGGTCCGACTGGGGCTTAGACATGGAATGAACTCCTTACGCCTAAGCCAACACACGAAACGGGCGTACGGGCGCTTAGCCAGTAGGAGAGGTAGAATGCGCAAGCCGGGGATTGGCCTCGGTCCCCCTACGTGCTACCGATCCTGCTACTGCAACCCTCCGTCTGATCTGATCTTAGACTGGGAATTAACTCGGTATACTTAGACTGGGGATGAACTTCGTATGCCTAAGTCAACCCACGAAACGAGCGTACGGGCGCTCAGCCGATCGAAAAAGTCGGTCGGAGAGGCATAATGCGCAAGCCGAGGGATCCTTGTATTTGGTAGAGGTGATCTTTGTATTTTTGTTGGTATGCACAAAAACATTCAGCTAAAAACTCGAAGTGGAGAAGATTTTGTGATCGTTTGAAAAAAGTGTCCCCATTTCAGACACTTTAATGGCTACTGGCAGCAAACCGATAAAATCTCAAATGCTCTTTAAGGGGTGTGAGTTCTCGAGGTTTGATGAGGGATAGGGGGCCAATATAAGGGCCAAGTACCAGCACCCATCGCACATCATGTGCGCACACCCCCAGCCCCCCCAATCGTCGGAACCTCCAATGTCGTCGGTTAGGCTCTCTGACGATGCTCCGATGATGGTGCCTCGGGCAAAAAAAAAATAAGCTACAAAGGAGAGGAGTTCATAACTTGGCTAAAGCCATGACTACTGTCGAGGCCTTGATAGAGTTCAAGCCTCTGAACAAGTTTGAGTCTACCAAGCCCAAGGGTAAGGGCAGGGACGATAGGGATCGAAAGAAGCAGTCTAAGGGGAAGGACCATGATCGGGAGTCCAAGGATGGAGATCGAGACCGTTCAACCAAGGATGGCGAGAGGAAGCCACCAGCAGGCAAGTGGAAAGCAAAAGGGGACCGAAAGCCACTAGCATGCTACCTATGTGGAGAGAGCCACATAGCGCGTAATTACCCGCAGAAGGGCAAGCTGGCTGCTGTAGACAAAGAGTTTGACGAGGAGCCAAAGTCAGGGGCAGCAAAGCTTGGGTCGTTGGTGCTCAATGCTGTCCAAAGTAAGGGAAGTCGCATGCCAAAGGGCTTGATGTTTATGGATCTGATGGTTGCGGGTCAGAAGGTGAGCGCACTGGTGGACACAAGTGCCTCACATCTTTTTATTTCAGGTGATAGAGCCCGGAAGCTCGGACTAAAGGTGCAGAAAAGGATTGGTACCATCAAAATGGTGAACTCCAAGGAAGTTTCAGCCATTGAAGTAGTGCGGGGAGTGGAGTTGCAGCTTGGAGACGGGAAAGGCAAGGAGACCATTGAGGTAATACCCCTTGACGACTATGAGTTTATGATTGGGTTGGATTTCCTTGTTCGGATTAATGCCCTCTTTATGCCTTTTACCGATTGTGTTTGCATCTTGGATGCACGGTGCCAATGCCTAGTGCCATTGAAGAGAGGGTCTGGAGTTGGGTCGCGGGTGGTGTCAGCCATCCAATTTGCCAAGGTGGTAAGCAGACAAGAAGACACCTTCTTGGCAGCCCTGAAATATGATGAGCCAAGGGAGAAGGAGACTGAGTCACCCTTAGAGGTGCTAAAGGTGCTGAAGACCTTTAGTGATGTGATGCCCACAAAGCTACCTAGCAAGCTACCACCTAAGAGGGAGGTGGACCACAAGATCGAGCTGGTGTCTAAGGCCAAGCCACCAGCTAGAGCCCCTTACCGAATGTCTCCACCAGAGTTGGAGGAGTTAAGGAAGCAGCTCAAAGAGTTAGTTGATGTTGGCTTCATCAGGCCATCGAAGGCACCCTATGGTGCACCGATTCTATTTTAGCGCAAGCATGATGGGTCGTTGTGGCTGTCCATAGACTACTGGGCTTTGAACAAGCTGACCATCAAGAACAAGTACCCCATCCCACTAATTGCGGACTTATTCGATCAACTTGGGAGCGCAAGGTGGTTCACCAAGCTGGATTTGAGGTCAGGCTACTATCAAGTCAGGATCACAGAGAGAGATGAGCCAAAGACAGCATGTGTCACTCGGTATGGTTTGTATGAGTTCTTGGTGATGCCTTTCGGACTCACGAATGCCCCAGCAACATTCTGCACCCTTATGAACAAGGTACTTCAGTCATTCCTTGATCGGTTTGTTGTGGTTTATTTGGATGACATTGTGATCTACAGCCAGACTTTGGGAGAGCATGTAGACCACTTTAGATAGGTGTTCGAGGTGTTGTGGGTGCACAAGCTGTTTGTCAAGAGGGAGAAGTGCTCATTCGCCCAACAGGAGATCCTATTCCTTGGCCACATAGTGGGAGGTGGCAGGATATGCATGGATGAAGGCAAGATACACGCCATCCTGGAGTGGCAACTGCCAGCCAAGGTCACTGAGTTGAGATCATTCCTTGGGCTGGTCAACTACTACAGGCGCTTCATCAAAGGTCACTCAACAATAGCCACGCCATTGACTGACTTGCTCAACAAAAGGGAAAGCATGGGAGTGGAGTGCAGGGTGCCAGGAAGCCTTTGATAGGTTGAAGCAGGCTATGAATGAGGAGCCAGTCTTGGCCTTGCCAGACCATGACAAGCTGTATGACATGCATACGGATGCATCAGACTTTGCCATAGGGGGCGTGTTGATGTAGGAGGGACATCCAGTCACGTTCGAGAGCAGGAAGCTGAACGAGACTGAGTGCAAGTACACGGTCCAAGAGAAGGAGATGACTATAGTGGTGTACTACTTGCGTACTTGGTGCCATTACCTGTTGGGGTTGAGGTTCGTGGTTAGGGCGGACAATGTGGCAACCAGCTACTTTCAGACGTAGAAGAAGCTATCCCTCAAGTAGGCGAGATGGTAAGATTTTCTTACGGAATTTGATTTCCAGATAGAGTACAAGCCAGGGTGGGTGAACCTAGTGGCAGACGCCCTGAGTAGGAAGGCTAACCTTGCTGCCATTAGCCAACCAAAGGGGTCACTGGTGCCGCACATCAAGGAGGGACTTGCGCATGATCCTATAGCCAAGGCTTTGATGGAGTACGCCCAGCAATGTAAGACTAGGCGGTTGTGGTTGCAGGATGGCTTACTGTACACCAGGGGAAGTAGACTGTTTGTGCCGTAGCACGGGAAGTTTGGCAAGGAAATTTTGCAAGAATGCCATGATTCAAGGTGGGCTAGACACCCCAGAGTGAGCCGTACCTTGGCATTGATCGAGGATCGGTACTATTGGCCGCACATGAGGGACGATGTGGAGGCCTATGTGAAGACTTGTCTTGTGTGCCAATAGGACAAGGTGGAGCTCAAGAAACCAGGCGGTCTCTTGGAGCCATTGCCAGTGCCAGAGCGACCATGGGAGAGTGTTTCTCTAGACTTTATAATCGGTCTACCCAAAGCAAAAGGTTTGGAAGCATCATGGTAGTGGTGGACAGGTTTTCCAAGTATGGAATCTTCATTCCAGCAACCAAGGAGTGCCCAGCCGAAGAGGCAGCTCGATTGTTCCTGAAGAACATGGTTAAGTACTGGAGAGTGTCGAGTGCCATTGTTAGTGATCGGGACAGGCATTTCACGGGCAGGTTCTGGACTGAGTTGTTCAAGCTATTGGGGTCAGACTTGAACTTTTCCACCAGCATGCATCCGCAGACCGATTGGCAGACAGAACCAGTGAATGGACTATTAGAGGTCTACCTCAGGCACTATGTGAATGCCACACAAAGGGACTGGCCAAAGCTGCTAGATATTACGTAGTTTTCCTACAACTTGCAAAGAAGCGAGGCAACGAACCAGAGCCCATTTGAGGTTGTGACAGGGCAACAACCACTAACACCCGGTTCGATTGCTACAGGTTATACAGGGCTGAATCTAGCAGCATACAAGTTTGCCAAGGCATGGCAGGAGCAAACTGACTTGGCCAGAGTTTGTCTACACAAGGCAGCCAAGAGGTCAAAAAAGTGGGCAGACCAAAATAGGCGGGACGTGCAGTTCCAAGTTGGAGACTTGGTGTTGGTGAAGCTGTATCCCATTGTGCGCCATAGGGGGCTGCACAAAGGCCTAGTCTGGAGGTATGAGGGACCTTTTCGAGTAGTCAAGAGGGTAGGCAAGGTTGCCTACAAGCTGGATATGCCACCCAAGCTGAGGGTACACCCGGTGTTCCATGTGAGCGTGCTCAAGCCATTCCATAAGGATGAGGGAGATCTAGGACAACCAGAGTCAAAGTGTGTGCCATTGGGAGCAAGGGCCTCATATGAGAAGGAGGTCCATAGCATCATAGCTGATTGAAAGGTGAGACGGAAGAACTATTAGCCAAGACAAGAGTACTTAGTGTACTGAAAGGGACTTTCAGACAGTGAGGTGAGCTGGGAACCAGTAGATGACTTATGGCAATTCGGGGACCAGATCAAGTAGTACCATGCAGAAGATGCAATGAGGGCATTGTGCAATCAGGCGCACCAGCAGGTGAGCTAGAGGTTGAGGCCTACAGACCAGGCGTGTTGGCGGGTATCTACGCGTAAAGCCTAGCAAACGAGTTCAGAACGGTCGCCCAACTTGCAGGCCAGCCTGTGAGACCAAGGCCTAGCATACAAGCTGCTCGTACCACATCCAAAGGGGCCCAAGGTGCTGGACATGCAAGGGAAGCTTCTGGAAGCAGGTAAGATCAGCAGCAGCGTCCTGGCAGATTTGGTTGACCCTGAAAATCAGGAGTTAGCATCCTGATTGATTGTAATCTATATAATCCCATGATTTTAGCCTTTATTCTAGGGATATTGCCATTAAGTGTAAGCTGGAGCCTCAACTACAAATAGAAGGCTACTCCTCCCTCATTTGTACACCATCAAACACTTCTGTTTCAGTGAATACAAGAGCATTTCCAGAATTCTACCTTCTTATCCCGTTTTTCTTTAACTTGCGTAATTAGCCCTTTTTGTTGATCTAGTGCCCCGTACGCTTGTGTTTTAGGTTGACTTAGGCATAAAGGAGGAGATTCCAAGCCTAAGGTCGCACAGTTTCTGAGTCTAAGGTCAGAGCCTGTGACACAAGTACCAGCACCCATCGCACATCTTGTGCGCACACCCCCCAGCCCCCCCAATCATCGAAACCCCCAATACTGCTGATCAGGCTCTTCAGCGATGCTCCGACGATGCTCCGATGATGGTGCCCCAGGCAAAAAAAAAGTGACACCAGCACATGCCTGAGCCCAGCATGTGCACCGTGGCTCAAAATCTTAGACTGGGAATGAACTCCGTATGCTTAGACATGGAATGAATGCCGTATGCCTAAGCCAACCCACAAAACGAGCGTGCAGGCGCTCAACCGGCCAGAGAGACAGAATGCACAAGCCGAGGATCGGCCCGGTCCCCCCTGCGTGCTACCGTTCTTACTACTGGTCCCGCTACCCCAACCCTCGATCCAATCCGATCTTAGATCAGAAATGAACTCCGTATGCTTAGACTGGGGATGAACTCTGTATGCCTAAGTCAACCCACAAAACGACCGTGCGGGTGCTCAACCGATCGAAAAGGCCAGCCGAAGAGGCATAATGCGCAAGCTGGGGATCAAGTCTGTCCCCCTCTATATGCTACCGATCCCACTACCAGTCCTACTGCCACAACCCTTGATCTGGCTGGGGCTTAGACATGGAATGAACTCCGTATGCCTAAGCCAACCCATGAAATGCATGTGCAGGCACCCAACCGATTGGAGAGGTAGAATGCGCAAGCCCCGGATCGACCCAGACCCCACTGCATGCTGTCGATCCTGTGCTGGTCCTACTGCTGCAACCTTCGGTCCGGTCTAATCTTAGACTGGGAATGAATTCCGTATGCTTAGACATGGAATGAACTCCATATGCTTAGACATGGAATGAACTCCGTATGCCTAAGCCAACCCACGAAACGAGCGTGCAGGCACTCAGCCAGCCGAAGAGGCAGAATGTGCAAGCTGGGGACCGATCCAGTCCCCCCTTGCGTGCTGTGATCCTACTACCGCAACCCTCGGTCCAATTTGATCTTAGACTGGGAATGAACTTTGTATGCTTAGACTGGGGATGAACTCCATATGCCTATGTCAACCCACGAAATGAGCGTGCAGGCGTTCAGCCTACCAAAGAGGCAGGATGCGCAAGCCGGAGATCGAACAGGTGGTAGGTGGGTTCAAGCACATCATCATATTTCTGCCATCCCAATGCCATTTTTATGGTGTGTAAATTCATACAATGGTCCCCTAAGCCTTTCACGTGAAGTTTCACGGCAAGACAACCCATTTTCTATTTTTCATGATTTTTTAAACTTATTGCGGTTCGGGATTTTTTAAAATTTTTTTAGAAAGAGTTTTCTCCCAAATTTTGGTAGACATGATCCTTGTATTTTTTTTGAAATGCACAAAAAAAATTCAGCTAAAAACATGAAGTGGAGAAGATTTTGTGACCGTTTGAAAAAAATGTCCCCATTTCAGATACTTTAATGGCTACTGGCAGCAAACCTATAAAATCTCAAATGCTCTTTAAGGGGGTGTGAGTTTTCGAGGTTTGATGAGGGATAGGGGGCCAATAGAAGGGCCAAGTACCAGCACCCATTGCACATCATGTGCGCACACCCCTTGGGCCCCCAATCACCGGAACCCCCAATGCCGCCGGTTAGGCTCTTCAGTGAAGCTTCGACGATGGTGCCCTGGGTGGAAAAAATGCGGCACCAGCACATGCTTGAGCCCAGCATGTGCACCGTGGCTCAAAATCTTAGACTGGAATGAACTCTGTATGCTTAGACATGGAATGAACTCGTATGCCTAAGCCAACCCACGAAATGAGCGAGCGGGTGCTCAGCCAGCCGGAGAGGCATAATGCGCAAGCCGGGGATCGGCCTGATCCCCCTCTGCGTGATGCCGCTCCCACTGCCACAACCCTTGGTCCGGTTGGGGCTTAGACATGGAATGAACTCCCTATGCGTAAGCCAACCCACGAAACTGACGTGCGGGTGCTCAGCCGGTCGGAGAGGCAGAATGTGCAAGCCGGGGATCGACCCGGTCCCCCCTGCGTGATGTCGATCCTACTGTCGCAATCCTCAGTCTGATCTGATCTTAGACTGGGAATGAACTCCATATGCTTAGACTGGGGATGAACTCCGTATGTCTAAGTCAACCCACGAAATGAGCGTGCAGGCACTCAACCGACCGAAGAGGCCGGCTGAAGAGGCATAATACGTAAGTCGGGTATCAACTCGATCCCCCTCTACATGCTGCCTATCTCGCTGCCGGTCTTACCATCACAACCCTCGGTCCAGCTGGGGCTTAGACATGGAATGAACTCCGTATGCCTAAGCCAACCCACGAAACGAGTGTACGGGTGCTCAGTCGGTCGGAGAGGCAAAATGCGCAAGCCGAGGATCGACCTGGTCCCCCCCTGCGTACTGTCGATCTTGCTATCGCAACCCTCAGTCCAGTTTGATCTTGGAATGGGAATGAACTCTGTATGCCTAAGTCAACCCACGAAATGAGTGTGCGGGTGCTGAGCCAAACGGAGAGGCATAATGCGCAAGCCAGGGATCGACCCGGTCCCCCTCTGCGTGCTGTCGATCCCGTTGCCACAACCCTCGATTCAGCTAGGGCTTAGACATGGAATGAACTCCCTATGCCTAAGCCAACCCATGAAACGGGCGTGCGGGCACTCAGCCGACCGGAGAGGCGAAATGTGCAAGTTGGGGATCGACCTGGTCCCCCTTGCGTGCTGTCGATCCTGCTGTCGCAACCCTCGGTTCGATCTGATCTTAGACTGGGAAAGAACTCTGTATGCTTAGACTGGGGATGAACTCTGTATGCCTAAGTCAACCCACGAAACGAGCGTGCGGGCGCTCAGTCGACCAGAGAGGCAGGATGCGTAAGCCGGGGATCGAACAGGTGGTAGGTGGTTTCAAGCACATCTTCATATTTCTGCCATGCCAATGCCATTTTTATGGCTTTTAAATTCATACAATGGTCCCCCAAGCGTTGATGTGAAGTTTCGTGGCAAGACGACCCGTTTTCTATTTTTCATGATTTTTCAAACTTTTTACGGTTCGGGATTTTTTAAAATTTTTTTAGAAAGCGTTTTGTCCCCAAATTTGGTAGAGGTGATCCTTGTAATTTTTTTGGCATGCTCAAAAAAGTTCAGCTAAAAACTCGAAGTGGAGAAGATTTTGTGACCGTTTGAAAAAAGTGTCCCCATTTTAGACACTTTAATGGCTATTGGCAGCAAACCTATAAAATCTCAAATGCTTTTTAAGGGGGTGTGAGTTTTCGAGGTTTAATGAGGGATAGGGGACCAATATAAGGGCCAAGTAAAAGCACCCGTTGCACATCATCTGCGCACACCCACCGGCCCCCTCAATCCCCGGAACCCTCAATACTACCGATTAGGCTCTCCGACGATGCTCCGGCGATAGTGCCCTGGGTGAAAAAAATGTGGCAATAGCACATCCCCGAGCCCAGCATGTGCACCGTGGCTTAAAATCTTAGACTGGGAATGAACTTCGTATGCTTAGACAAGGAATGAACTCTGCATGCCTAAGCCTACCCACAAAACGAACCAGAGAGGCAGAATGCGTAAGCCAGGGATCGGCTCGGTCCCCCTTGCGTGTTGTCGATCCTGCTATCGTAACCCTCAATCCGATCTGATCTTAGACTGGGAATGAACTCCGTATGCATAAGTTAACCCAAAAAAGGAACGTATGGGCGCTGAGCTGGTCGAAGAGGCATAATGTGCAAGTCGGGGATCGGTTCAGTCCCTCTCTGCGTACTGCCAGTCCTGCTGCCACAACCCTCGGTCCAGCTGGGGCTTAGACATGGAATGAACTCTCTATGCCTAAGCCAACCCATGAAATAGGTGTGCGGGCACTCAACCGACTGGAGAGCAAAATTGTGCAAGCCGAGGATCGACCCGATCCCTCTTGCGTGCTACCGATCCTGTTAACGCAACCCTCAATCTGATTTGATCTTAGACTGGGAATGAACTCCATATGCTTAGATTGGGGATGAACTCCGTATGCCTAAGCTCGGAATGGGTTCGATTCAGAAAAAAGGGTCCTGCTGCCACAACCCTCTATCCAGCTGGGGCTTAGACATGGAATGAACTCCCTATGCCTAAGCCAACGCATGAAACGGGCATGCAGGCACTCAGCCAATCAAAGGGTAGAATGTGCAATCTGGGGATCGGCTCGGTCCCCCCTGCATGCTGCCAATCCTGCTACCACAACCCTCAAATTGGTCCGATCTTAGACTGGGAATGAACTCTGTATGCCTAAGCCAACCCACAAAACAAGTGTGCGGGGGCTTAGCCGGTCAGAGAGGCAGAATGTGTAAGCTGAGGATTGGCCTGGTCCCCACTACGTGCTATCGATCTTGGTACCGCAACCCTCGGTCCGGTCCGATCTTAGACTGGGAATGAACTCCATATGCTTAGACTGGGGATGAACTCCGTATGCCTAAGTCAACCCATGAAACGAGCATACGGACGTTTAGCCGACCAGAGAGGCAGGATGCGTAATCCGAGGACTAGCTCAATCCCCCCTGAGTGCTGTCGATCCTACTACCACAACCCTCGGTCCGGTCTGATCTGAGACTGGGAATGAACTCTGTATGCCTAAGTCAACCCACGAAACGAGCGTTCGGTGGTTGAGCCGACTGGAGAGGCATAATGTGCAAGCTGGGGATCAGCTCAGTCCCTCTCTGTGTGTTGTCGGTCCCATTGCGACAACCCTCGATCCAGTTGGGGCTTAGAAATGGAATGAACTCCCTATGCCTAAGCCAACCCACGAAACGGTCGTGTGGGTGCTCAGCTGGCTAGAGAGGTAGAATGCGCAAGCCAAGGATCGGCCCAGTCCCCCCTGTGTGCTGTCGATCCTACTACCGCAACCCTCGGTCCGATCTGATCTTAGACTGGGAATGAACTCCGTATGCTTAGATTGGGGATGAGCTCCGTATGCCTAAGTCAACCCACGAAACGAGCCTGTGGGTGCTCAGCCAGCCAGAGAGGCTGATCGGAGAGGCATAATTCATAAGCCAGGGATCAGCCCAGCCACCCTTTACGTGCTGCCAATCCTACTGTCGGTCCTACTACCACAACCCTCGGTCCGGCTGGGGCTTAGACATGGAATGAACTCCGTATGCCTAATCCAAGCCATGAAACGAACGTGTGGGTGCTTAGCCGGTCGAAGAGGCAGAATGCGTAAGCCAGGGATCAGCCCAGTCCCCCCTGCGTGCTGCCGATCCTACTGCCGTAACCCTCAGTCTGATCCGATCTTAGATTGGGATTGAACTCTGTATGGTTAGACTGGGGATGAACTCCGTATGCCTAAGTCAACCCACAAAATGAGCGTGTGGGAGCTTAGCCGATCGGAGAGACAGAATGCGCAAGCCAAGGATCGACCCGATCCCCCCTGCATGTTGTCGATCCCGCTGCTGGTCCTGCTACCGCAACCCTAGGTTCGGCCTGATTTTAGATTGGGAATGAACTCCATATGCTTAGACATGGAATGAATTCCGTATGCCTAAGCTAACCCATGAAACGAGTGTACGGGCGTTCAGCTGGCTGGACAAGTAGAATGCATAGTCGGGGACCAGCCCGATCCCTCTTGCGTGTTGTCGATCCTGCTACCGCAACCCTTGGTCCAATCTGATCTTAGACTAGGAATGAACTCCGTATGCCTAAGTCAACCCACTAAACGAGCGTTCGATCGCTGAGCAGGCTAGAGAGGCATAATGCGCAAGTCGGGGATCGGCTCGATCCCCTTTGCATGCTGTTAGTCCCACTGCCACAACCCTCGGTCCAGCTAGGGCTTAGACATGGAATGAACTCCCTATGCCTAAGCCAACCCATGAAACGGACGTGCGGGCGCTCAGTCGACCGGAGAGGCAAAATACACAAGCCGGGGCTCGGCCCGATCCCCTCTGCGTGCTATCGATCCTACTGTCGCAACCCTCAGTCTGATCCGATCTTAGACTGGGAATGAACTCTGTATGCTTAGACTGAGGGTGAACTCCATATGCCTAAGTCAACCCACGAAATGAGCGTACAGGCGCTCAGTTAGTTGGAGAGGCCGACGAGAGAGGCATAATGCACAAGCTGGGGATCAACCCAGTCCCCCTCTGCGTGCTACCGATCCCGCTATCGGTCCTGCTGCCATAACCCTCAGACTGACTGGGGCTTAGACAAGGAATGAACTCGGTAGGCCTAAGCCAGCCCACGAAACGAGCGTACGTATGCCCGATCCCCCTTGTGTACTGCTGATCCTGCTGCTGCAACCCTCGATCCGGTTTGATCTTAGACTGGGAATGAACTCCGTATGCTTAGACATGGAATGAGCTCCGTATGGGTAAGCTAACCCACGAAACGAGCGTGTGGGCGCTCAACCTACCGAAGAGGCAGAATACATAAGCCGGGGATTGGCCCGGTCCCCCCTACGTGCTGTCGATCCTGCTATCGCAACCCTCGGTCTGGTCTGATCTTAGACTGGGAATGAACTCCGTATGCCTAAGTCAACCCATAAAATGAGCGTGTGGGTGCTGAGCTGGCCGGAGAGGCATAATGCACAAGCCGGGGATTGGCCTGATCCCCCTCTACGTGCTACAGGTCCCGCTGCCACAACCCTCAGTCCGGTTGGGGCTTAGACATGGAATGAACTCCCTATGCCTAACCCAACCCACAAAATGGGTGTGCGGGCGCTCAGCAGGTCAGAGAGGCAGAATGTGCTAGTCGGGGATCGGCTCGGTCCCCCCTGTGTGCTGTTGATCCTGCTGTCGTAACCCTCGATCCGGTCTAATCTTAGACTGGGAATGAACTCCGTATGCTTAAACTGGGGATGAACTCTGTATGCCTAAGTCAACCAACAAAATGAGCGTGCAAACGCTCAGCCAACCAGAGAGGCAGGATGCGCAAGCTGGGGACCGAACGGGTGGTAGGTGGGTTCAAGCACATCTTCATATTTCTACCATGCCAATGCCATTTTTATGGCTTGTAAATTCATACAATGGTCCCTTAAGCATTCATGTGAAGTTTTATGGCATGACGACCTGTTTTCTATTTTTCATGATTTTTGAAACTTTTTACGGTTTGGGATTTTTAAAATTTTTTTAGAAAGAGTTTTGTCCCCAAATTTGGTAGAGGTGATCCTTGTATTTTTTTTGGCATGCACAAAAAAATTCAGCTAAAAAAATCATAGTGGAGAAGATTTTGTGACCGTTTGAAAAAAGTGTCCCCATTTCAGACACTTTAATGGCTACTGGCAGCAAACCTATAAAATCTCAAATGCTCTTTAAGGGGGTGTGAGTTCTCAAGGTTTGATGAGGGATAGGGGGCCAATATAAGGGCCAAGTACCAGCACCCATCGCACATCATGTGCGCACACCCCCTGGCCCCCCCAATCACCGGAACCCCCAATGCCGCTGGTTAGGCTCTCCGACGATGCCCCGACGATGGTGCCCGAGCCCAACATGTGCATCGTGGCTCAAACTCTTAGACTGGGAATGAACTCCGTATGCTTAGGCATGGAATGAACTTCATATGCCTAAGCCAACCCATGAAACGAGCGTGTGGGCGCTCAGACGACCGGAGAGGCAGAATGCGCAAGCTGGGGATCTGCCCGATCCCCCCCTGCGTGCTACCGATCCTGTTGCCACAACCCTCAGTCCAGTTAGATCTTAGACTGAGAATAAACTCCATATGCTTAGACTGGGGATGAACTCGGTATGCCTAAGTCAACCCATGAAACGAGTGTGCGGGCGCTCAGCCAGCCGGAGAGGTCTACCAGAGAGGCAGAATATGTAAGCTAGGGATCGGCCCGGTCCCCCCTGCGTGCTGTCGATCCTGCTACTGGTGCTGCTGCCACAACCCTAGGTCCGGTTCGATCTTAAGACTAGAATGAACTCTGTATGCTTAGACAAGGAATGAACTTCGTATGCCTAAGCCAACCCATGAAACGAGTGTACGGGCGCTCAGCCGGCCGGAGAGGAAAATATGCAAGCTGGGGTCCGACTAGGTCCCTCCCTACGTGCTGTCGATCCTACTGCGGCAACCCTCGGTCCGGTCTGATCTTAGACTGGGAATGAACTCCGTATGCCTAAGTCAACAATGAAACGAGTGTTCGAGCACTGAGCCGGTCGAAGAGGCATAATGCGCAGGCCGAGGATCGGCCCGATCCCCCACTATGTGCTGTCGGTCTTGCTGCCACAACCATCGGTCCAACTGGGGCTTAGACATGGAATGAACTCTCTATGCCTAAGCCAACCCATGAAACGTGCGTGTGGATGCTCAGTCAGTCGGAGAGGCAAAATGCGTAAGCCGGGAATCGATCCGGTCCCCATTACGTGCTACTGATCCTGCTACCGCAACCCTCCGTCTGATCCGATCTTAGACTGGGAATGAACTCCGTATGCTTAGACTGGGGATGAACTCCATATGCCTAAGTTAACCCATGAAACGAGTGTGCGGGCATTTAGCCGGTCGGAGAGGCCGACTGGAGAGGCATAATGCGCAAGCTAGGGATCAGCCCGACCCTTTCTACGTGCTGCCGATTTCGCTACTGGTCCTGCTACCACAACCCTCGATCCGACTGGGGCTTAGACATGGAATGAACTCTGTATGCCTAAGCTAAATCATGGAACGAGCGTGCGGGTGCGCAGTCGGTCGGAGAGGTAGAATACGTAAGCCGGGGATCGGCCCGATCCTCCCTGCGTGCTGTAGATCCTGCTGCTGGTCCTACTGTCGCAACCCTCGGTCCGGTCTGATCTTAGACTGGGAATGAACTCTGTATGCTTAAACATGGAATAAACTCCGTATGCCTAAGCCAACCCACGAAACGAGCGTACGGGCGCTCAGATAACCGGAAAAGTAGAAAGCGTAAGCTGGGGACCAGCCCGGTCCCCCCTGCATGCTATCGATCCTACTATTGTAACCCTTAGTTTGATCCGATCTTAGACTGGGAATGAACTCCGTATGCCTAAGTCAACCCACGAAATGAGCGTACGGGCACTGAGCCGGCTAGAGAGGCATAATGCGCAAGCCGGGGATCAGCCCGATCCCCCTCTGCTTGCTGCCGATCCTGCTGCCACAACCCTTGGTCCGACTGGGGCTCAGACATGGAATGAACTCCCTATGCCTAAGCCAACCCACGAAATGGGTGTGTGGGCGGGCCGGAGAGGGCAGAATGCGCAAGCCAGGGATCGACTCGATCCCCCTTGAGTGCTGTCGATCCTGCGCTGAAACCCTCGATCCGGTCTGATCTTAGACTGGGAATGAACTCCATATGCTTAGACTGGGGATGAACTACGTATGCCTAAGTCAACCCATGAAATGACCGTGCGGGAGCTCAACGGGCCGGAGAGGCCAGTCAGAGAGGTAGAATACGCAAGCTGAGGATCAGCTCGGTCCCCCCTTACGTGCTGTCGATCCTGCTGATGGTCCTACTACCGCGACCCTCAATCCGGTCTGATCTTAGACTGGGAATGAACTCCATATGCTTAGACAAGGAATGAACCCCGTCTGCCTAAGTCAACCCACGAAACAAGCGTGCGAGGTCCGGGTGCTGTCGATCCTACTATCGTAACCCTCGATCCAATCCGATCTTAGACTGGGAATGAACTCTGTATGCCTAAGACAACCCACGAAATGTGCGTTCGGGCAATGAGTCGGCCGGAGAGGCATAATGCGCAAGCCGAGGATCGACCCGGTCCCCCTCTGCATGCTGTCGGTCCTGCTGCCACAACCCTCGATCCGGTTGGGGCTTAGACATGGAATGAACTCCCTATGCCTAAGCCAAGCCACGAAACGGGCATGCAGGCGCTCAGCTGGTCAGAAAAGCAGAATGCTCAAGCCGGGGATCAGCCCGATCCCCCTGCGTGCTGTATATCCTGCTGCCGTAACCTTCAGTTCAGTCCAATCTTAGACTGGGAATAAACTCCATATGGCTTAGACTGGGGATGAAATCTGTATGCCTAAGTCAACCACGAAACGAGTGTACGGGGCGTTCAGCCAGTCGGAGAGGCATAATACCAAGCCGGGGATCAGCTTGATCCCCCTTGCATCCTGCTGATCCTGTTGTCGGTCCTGCTGCCGCAACCCTCGTCCGGTCTGATCTTAGACTGGGAATGAACTCTGTATGCTTAGACATGGAATGAACTCTGTATGTATAAGCCAACCCATAAAACGAGCGTGCGGGAGCTCAACCGATCGGAGAGAGCAGAATGTGCAAGCGAGGACCGACCTGATCCCCCCTCTGTGCTATCGATCCTGCTGCCATAACCCTCGATCTGCTCCAATCTTAGACTGGGAATGAACTTCATTATGCCTAAGTCAACCCACGAAACGAACGTTCGAGCGCTGAGCCGGCCGGAGTGGCATAATGCGCAAGTCGAGGATCGACCCGATCCCCTTTTGCGTGCTGCCCAGTCCCGTTGCCACAACCCTCGGTTTGATTGGGGCTTGCACATGGAATGAACTCACTATGCCTAAGCCAACCACAAAACAGGCATGCGGGCACTCAGTCGGTCGGAGAGGCAGAATGCACAAGTCGGGATCATCCCGGTCCCCTCCACGTGCTATTGATCCTGCTGTCGTAACCCTCGTTTTGATCCGATCTTAGACTGGGAATGAACTCGGCATGCTTAGACTAGGGATGTACTCGATATGCCTAAGTCAACCCACGAAACGAGTGTGCAGGCACTCAATCGGCTGGAAAGGCCGACAGAGAGGCATAATACACAGGCGGGGATTAGCCTGGTCCCCCTCTGCGTGTTGTCGATCCCGCTGCCATTCCTAGTACCACAACCCTCAATCCGGCTAGGGCTTAGACATAGAATGAACTCCCTATGCCTAAGCCAACCCACAAAATGGACGTGCGGGTGCTCAGTCAAATGGAGAGGTAGAATGCACAAGCCAGGGATCAGCCCGGTCCCTCCTGCGTGCTCTGACGATGCTCCAGCGATGGTGCCCCCGAGCGAAAAAAATGCGACACCAGCACATGCCCGAGCCCAGCATGTGCATCGTGGCTCAAACTCTTAGACTGGGAATGAAATCCATATGCTTAGACATGGAATGAACTCCGTATGCCTAAGCCAACCCATGAAACGAGCGTGCGGGCGCTCAGCCAGCCAGAGAGGTAGAATGCGTAAGTCGAGGATTAGCCCGGTCCCCCTATGCGTGCTACCGGTCCCGCTGCCACAACCCTCGATCTGACTGGGGCTTAGACATGGAATGAACTCCCTATACCTAAGCCAACCCATGAATTTTGGAGGGCGGGCGCTTAGCCAACCGGAGAGCTAGAATGCGCAAGTCGGGGATCGGCCCGGTCCCCCTTACATGCTGTCGATCCTGTTGCCGTAACCTTTGGTCCGGTTCGATCTTAGACTGGGAATGAACTCCGTATGCTTAGACTGAGGATTAACTCCGTATGCCTAAGTCAACCCATGAAACGAGCGTTCGAGCGTTGAGTCGGCCGGAGAGGTACAATGCACAAGCCAGGGATCGGCCCAATCCCCCCTACGTGCTGTCGATCTTGCTATCACAACCCTTGGTTCGGTCTGATCATAGACTGGGAATGAACTCCGTATGCTTAGAATGGGGATGAACTCCGTATGCCTAAGTCAACCCATAAAATGAGCGTACGGGTGCTCAACCAACCGGAGAGGTAGGCCGGGGAGGTATAATGCACAAGTCGAGGATCAGCCCGATCCCTTTCTGCGTGCTATCGATCCCGCTACCGGTCCTGCTACCAAACCCTCACTCCGGTTGGGGGGCTTATACATGGAATAACTCCGTATGCCTAAGCCAACACACGCAACGAAACGTGCGGTACTTCAACTGACCGAGTAGGTAGAATGCACAAGCCGAGGATGACCTAGCCCCGCCACGTGGCTGTCTATACCTGCTGTGTTAACCCTTGATCCCCATCTGATTCTTAGATGGAAGATAACTCCGTATGCCTAAAGTCAAACCCATGAAATGAGCTTGCGGCATTGAGCCAGCCGGAAGGGCCATAATGTACAAGGCTGAGAATCAGCCCGATCCCCCTCTGCGTGTTGTCGGTCTCGCTGCCACAACCCTCGGTCCCGCTGGGGCTTAGACATGGAATGAACTCCCTATGCCTAAGCCATCCCAAGAAACGAGCGTACGGGTGCTCAGCCAATCGAAGAGGCAGAATGCGCAAGCTGGGGATCGGCCCGATCCCCTCTGTATGCTACCGATCCTGCTACCGCAACCTCGGTTTGGTCTGATCTTAGATTGGAAATGAACTCCGTATGCTTAGACTGGGGATGAACTCCGTATGCCTAAGTCAACCCATGAAACGAGCGTGTGGACGCTCAGCTGACCAGAGAGGCAGGATGTGCAAGTCGGGGATCGAACGGGTGGTAGGTGGGTTCAAGCACATCTTCATATTTCTGCCATGCCAATGCCATTTTTATGGCTTGTAAATTCAAACAATGGTCCCCTACACCTTCATGTGAAGTTTTGTGGTAAGATGACCCGTTTTCTATTTTTCATGATTTTTGAAACTTTTTACGGTTCAAGATTTTTTAAAATTATTTTAGAAAAAGTTTTGTCTCTAAATTTGGTAGAGGTTATCCTCGTATTTTTATTGGCATCCACAAAAAAATTTAGCTAAAAATTCGAAGTGGAGAAGATTTTGTGACCATTTGAAGAAAGTGTCCCCATTTCAGACACTTTAATGGCTACTGGCAGCAAACCTATAAAATCTCAAATGCTCTTTAAGAGGGTGTGTGTTCTCGAGGTTTGATAAGGGATAGGGGGCCAATTTAAGGGCCAAGTACCAGCACCCATCACACATCATGTGCGCACACCCCCTCGGGCCCCCTAATTGCCAGAACCCCCAATGCCGCCTATTAGGCTCTTCGGCGATGCTCCGACGATGGTGCCCCGAGCGAAAAAAATGTGGAACCAGCACATGCCTGAGCCCAGCATGTGCACCGTGGCTCAAACTCTTAGACTGGGAATGAACTCCGTATGCATAGACATGGAATGAACCCTGTATGCCTAAGCCAACCCACGGAACGAGCGTACGGGCGCTCAACCGGTCGGAGAGGCAGAATGTGTAAGCCGAGGATCAGCCCGGTCCCCCTCTACATGCTGTCGATCCCGCTGCCACAACCCTCGGTCCAGCTGGGGCATAGACATGGAATGAACTCCCTATGCCTATGCCTAAGTCAACCCACAAAAAGAGCGTACGGGCGCTGAGCTAGTCGGAGAGGCATAGTGCGTAAGCCGAGGATCGACCTGATCCCCCTCCATGTGCTGCCAGTCCCACTGCCACAACCCTCGAACCGACTGGGGCTTAGACATGAAATGAACTCCCTATGCTAAGCCAACCCATGAAACGGACGTGCAGGCCCTCAGTCGGCCGGAGAGGCAAAATGTGCAAGCCGGGGATCAGTTCGGTCCCCCATGCGTGCTCTGACGATGCTCCAACGATGGTGTCCCGAGCAAAAAAAATGTGGCACCAGCACATGCCCGAGCCCAGCATGTGCACAGTGGCTCAAACTCTTAGATTGGGAATGAACTCCGTATGCTTAGACATGGAATGAACTCCGTATGCCTAAGCCAACCCACGAAATGAGCGTGCAGGCGCTCAGTCGGCCGGAGAGGCAGAATGCGCAAGCCGGGGATCGACCCGATCCCCCCTGTGTGCTACTGATCCTGCTACCACATCCCTCGGTCCAGTTCAGTCTTAGGCTGGGAATGAACTCCGTATGCTTAGACTGGGGATGAACTCCGTATGCCTAAGTAAACCCACGAAATGAGTGTACGGGCGCTCAGTCGACCGGAGAGGTAAGCCAGAGAGGTAGAATGTGCAAGCAGGGGATCGACCTGGTCCACCCTGCGGTTGCCGATCCTGTTGCTGGTCCTACTACCGTAACCCTCGATCCGGTTTGATCTTAGATTGGGAATGAACTCCGTATGCTTAGACATGGAATGAACTCCGTATGCCTAAGCCAACCCACGAAACGAATGTGCGGGGGCTCAGCCGATCGAAGAGGCAGAATGCACAAAGCAGGGACCAGCCCAGTCCTCTCCTGCGTGCTGTCAATCCTGCTACCGCAATACTCAGTCCGGTCTGATCTTAGACTGGGAATGAACTCCGTATGCCTAAGTCAACCCACAAAATGAGCGTTCGGGTGCTGAGCCAGCCGGAGAGGCATAATGCGCAAGCCGAGGATCGGCCTGGTCCCCCTCTGCATGATATTGGTCCCACTGCCACAACCCTCGGTCCAACTGGGGCTTAGACATGGAATGAACTCCCTATGCCTAAGCCAACCCATGAAACGGGCGTGTGGGTGCTCAGCCAATCAGAGATGCTGGTCGGAGAGGCATAATGCGTAAGTCGGGGATCAGCTCGGTCCCCCTCTACGGGTTGCCGATCCCACTGCTGGTCCTGCTGCCACAACCCTCGGTCCAACTGGGACTTAGACATGGAATGAACTCCGTATGCCTAAGCCAACCCACGAAACGAACGTGCGGGTGCTCAGCCAATCGGAGAGGCAGAATGTGCAAGCCAGGGACCAACCTGGTCCCCTCCTGCGTGCTATCGATCCTACTATCGCAACACTTGATCCTATCCGATCTTAGATTTGGAATGAACTCTGTATGCCTAAGTCAACCCACGAAACGAGCGTTCGGGTGCTGAGCCAGTCGGAGAGGCATAATGGGCAAATCGGGGATCGGCCCGGTCCCCCTCTGCATGATGTCGATCCCGCTGCCACAACCCTCGGTCCATCTGGGGCTTAGACATGGAATGAACTCCCTATGCCTAAGCCAACCCATGAAACGAGCGTGTGGGTGCTCAACCGGCTGGAGATGCTGGCCGGAGAGGCATAATGTGCAAGCCGGGGATCAGCTCGACCCCCTTCTGCGGGCTGTCGATCCCGCTGCTGGTCCTGCTACCACAACCCTCGGTCCGACTGGGGCTTAGACATGGAATTAACTCCGTATGCCTAAGCCAACCCACAAAATGAGCGTGCGGGCGCTCAGTCGACCGGAGAGGCAAAATGGGCAAGCTGGGGATCGGCTCGATCCCCCACTGCATGCTACCGATCCTGCTGCTGGTCTTGCTGTCGTAACCCTCGGTCTGGTCCGATCTTAGATTAGGAATGAACTCTGTATGCTTAGACATGGAATGAACTCTGTATGCCTAAGCCAACCCACGAAACGTGCATGCGGGCTCTCAGCCGATCGAAGAGGTAGAATGCACAAGCCAGGGACCAGCTCGGTCCCCCCCTGTGTGCTGTCGATCTTGCTACTGTAACCCTCGGTTCGATCCAATTTTAGACTGGAAATGAACTCCGTATGCCTAAGTTAACCCACAAAAAGAGCGTTTGGGTGCTGAGCCAGTCGGAGAGGCATAATGTGCAAGCCAGGGATCGGTCTGGTCCCCCTCTGCATGATGTCGGTCCTGCTACCACAACCCTCGGTCCAGCTGGGGCTTAGACATGGAATGAACTCCCTATGCCTAAGCCAACCCATGAAATGGGCATGTGGGCACTCAGCCGGTCGGAGATGCTGGCCGGAGAGGCATAATACGCAAGTCGAGGATTAGCTCGGTCCCCCTCTGCGGGCTGTCGATCCCACTGCTGGTCCTGCTGCCACAACCTTCGGTCTGACTGGGGCTTAGACATGGAATGAACTCCGTATGCCTAAGCCAACCCACGAAACGAGCGTGCGGGTGCTCAGTCGATCGGAGAGGCAGAATACGCAAGCTGGGGATCGACTCGGTCCCTCACTGCATGCTATCGATCCTGCTACTGATCCTGCTGTCGTAACCCTCGGTCCAGTCCGATCTTAGATTGGGAATGAACTCTGTATGCTTAGACATGGAATGAACTCCGTATACCTAAGCCAACCCATGAAACGAGTGTGTGGGCTCTCAACCGACCGGAGAGGTAGAATGCACAAGCCGGGGACCGGCCTGGTCCCCCCCTGTGTGCTGTCGATCTTGCTACCGCAACCCTCGGTTCGGTCTGATCTTAGACTGGGAATGAACTCCGTATGCCTAAGCCAACCCATGAAACGAGCGTGCGGGCGCTGAACCGACCGGAGGGGTGTAACACGCAAGCTAGGGATCGGCGCGATCCCTCTGCATGCTGCCGGTCCCGCTGCCACAACCCTCAATCCGACTGGGGCTTAGACATGGAATGAACTCCCTATGCCTAAGCCAACCCACGAAACGGGCGTGCGGGCACTCAGTCGGCCGGAGAGGCAGAATGTGCAAGCCAGGGATCGGCTCGGTCTGCCCTACGTGCTGTCGATCCTGCTGTCGCCACCCTCGATCCGGTCTGATCTTAGACTGGGAATGAACTCTGTATGCTTAGACTAGGGATGAACTCCGTATGCCTAAGTCAACCCACGAAACGAGCGTGCGGACGCTCAGCCGACCAGAGAGACAGGATGCGCAAGTCGAGGATCGAACGGGTGGTAGGTGGGTTCAAGCACATCTTCATATTTCTGCCATGCCAATGCCATTTTTATGGCTTGTAAATTCATACAATGGTCCCCTACACCTTCATGTGAAGTTTCGTGGCGAGACGACCCATTTTCTATTTTTCACGATTTTCAAAACGTTTTGTGGTTCGGAATTTTTTAAAAGTTTTTTTAGATGGGGTTTTGTCCCCAAATTTCGTAGAGGTGATCCTTGTACTTTTGCTGGCATGCACAAAAAAATTTAGATAAAAACTCGAAGTGGAGAAGATTTTGTGACCATTTGAAAAAAGTGTCCCCATTTCAGACACTTTAATGGCTACTGGTAGAAAACCTATAAAATCTCAAATGCTCTTTAAGGGGGTGTGTGTTCCCGAGGTTTGATGAGGGATAGGGGGCCAATATAAGGGCCAAGTACAAGCAGCCTTCGCACATCATGTGCGCACACCCCCCCGGCCCCCCCAATCACCAGAACCCCCCAATGCCGTCGGTTAAGCTCTCCGACGATGCTCCGACGACGCTCAGACGATGGTGCCCCGAGCAAAAAAAATGCGACACCAACACATGCCCGAGCCCAGCATCTGCACCGTGGCTCAAAATCTTAGACTAGGAATGAACTCCGTATGCTTAGACATGGAATGAACTCTATATGCCTAAGCCAACCCATGAAACGAGCGTACGGGCGCTCAGCCAACCGGAGAGGCAGAATGCGCAAGCCGGAGATCGGCTCGGTCCCCCTCTGCGTGCTGCCGATCCTACTGCTACTCCTACTACTGTAACCCTCAGTCTGGTCTGATCTTAGACTGGGAATGAACTCCATATGCTTAGACATGGAATGAACTCTGTATGCCTAAGCCAACGCATGAAATGAGCATGCGGGCGCTCAGCCGACCGAAAAGGCAAAATGCACAAGCCAGGAACTGGCCTGGTTCCCCCTTGCATGCTGTCAATCCTGCTGCCGCAACCCTCAGTTCGGTCTGATCTTAGATTAGGAATGAACTCCGCATGCCTAAGTTATCCCACGAAACGAGCGTACGGGCGCTGAGCCAGCCAGAGAGGCATAATGCACAAGCCGGGGATCGGCTCGATCCCCCTCTGCGTGCTGTCGGTGCCGCTACCCCAACCCTCAATCTGGCTGGGGCTTAGGTATGGAATGAACTCCCTATGGCTAAGCTAACCCATGAAATAGGCGTGCGGGCACTCAGCTGGTCGGAGAGATAGAATGCGCAAGCCAGGGATCGGCCCGATCCCCCTGCATGCTGTCGATCCTGCTGCCGCAACCCTCGGTCCGGTTCGATCTTTGACTGGGAATGAACTCTGTATGCTTAGACTAGGGATGAACTCTGTATGCCTAAGTCAACCCATGAAACGAGCGGACGGGCACTCAACCGGTTGAAGAGGCTGGTCGAAGAGGCAAAATGCGCAAGTCGAGGATCGGCCTGGTCCCCCCGACGTGCTATCGATCCTGCTACTGGTTCTACTGTCGTAACCCTCGGTCTGGTCCGATCTTAGACTAGGAATGAACTCTGTATGCCTAAGCCAACCCACGAAATGAGCGTGCGGGTGCTCAGCCGGCCAGAGAGGTAGAATGCACAAGCCGGGGATCGGCCTCGTCCCCCCTACGTGCTATCAATCCTGCTGTCGCAACCCTTGGTCCAGTCCGGTCTTAGATTGGGAATGAACTCCGTATGCCTAAGTCAACCCACGAAATGAGCGTTCGGGTGATGAGTCGACCGGAGAGGCATCATGCACAAGCCGGGGATCTCTGCGTGCTACTGGTCCCGTTACCACAACCCTCGGTCCAGTTGGGGTTTAGACATGGAATGAACTCCCTATGCCTAAGCCAACCCATGAAACGGGCGTGCGGGCGCTCAACTGGCTGGAGAGGCAGAATGCGTAAGCCAGGGATCGGCCAGGTCCCCCCTACGTGCTACCGATCCTGTTGCTGGTCACCCCTCAGTACGGTTCGATCTTAGACTGGGAATGAACTCCGTATGCTTAGACATGGAATGAACTCCGTATGCAAAAGTCAAACCACGAAACGAGCGTACGGGCATGAAGCCGACCGAAGAGGCATAATGCGTAAGTCAGGGATTAGCCCGGTCCCCCTCTACGTACTGCAGGTCCCGCTACCACAACCCTCTGTCCAGCTGGGGCTTAGACATCGAATGAACTCCCTATGCCTAAGCCAACCCATGAAACGGGCGTCCGGGCGCTCAGTCGGCCAGAGAGGCAGAATGCGCAAGTCGAGGATCGACCCAGTCCACCCTGCGTGCTGTCGATCCTGCTATCGCAACCCTTGATCCGGTCCGATCTTAGACTGGGAATGAACTTCGTATTCTTAGACTGGGGATGAACTTCGTATGCCTAAGTCAACCCACGAAATGAGCATGCGGGCGCTCAGCCGACCAGAGAGTTATAATGCGCAAGCTGGGGATTAGCCCGGTCCCTCTCTGCATACTGCTGATCCCACTACCGATCCTGTTGTGACCCGATCCCCCCTGCGTGCTACCGATCCTGCTGTTAGTCCTGCTGTTGCAACCCTCGATTCGGTCTGATCTTATACTGGGAATGAGCTCCGTATGCTTAGACATGGAATGAACTCTGTATGCCTAAGCCAACCCATGAAACGAGTGTGTGGGCACTAAGCCGATCGGAGAGGCAGAGTGCACAAGCCAGGGATCGGTCTGATCACCCTCACGTGCTGTCGATCTTACTGTCGCAACCCTCGATCCGGTCCGATCTTAGACTGGGAATGAACTCCGTATGCCAAGCCAACCCACAAAATGAGCGTACGAGTGCTCAACTAGCTAGAGAGGCAGAATGCGCAAGCCGGGGATCGGCCCGGTCCCCTCTGCGTGCTGTCGATCCTGCTGCTGGTCCTGCTGCTGCAACCCTCGGTTCGGTCCGATCTTATACTGGGAATGAACTCCATATGCTTAGACATGGAATGAACTCCGTATGCCTAAGCCAACCCATGAAACGAGCGTGCGGGCACTGAGCCAGCCAGAGAGGCATAATGCGCAAGCCGGGGATTGGCCCAATCCCCCTCTACGTGCAACCGGTCCCACTGCCACAACCCTCAGTCCGACTGGGGCTTAGACATGGAATAAACTCCCTATGCCTAAGACAACCCACAAAACAGGCATGCGGGCGCTCAGCCAAAGCCAACCATTGAAACGGGCATGCGAGCGCTCAGCCAGCCGGAGAGGTAGAATGTGCAAGCTAGGGATCAGCCTGATCCCCCTTGCATGCTGCCGATCCTGCTGTCGCAACCCTCGATTCGGTCTGATCTTAGACTAGGAATGAACTCCTTATGCTTAGACATGGAATGAACTCCGTATGCCTAAGCCAACCCACGAAACGAATGTGTGGGCACTCAGCTGGCCGGAGAGGCAGAATGCGCAAGTCGAAGAATCAACCCAGCCTCCCTACGTGCTATCGAACCTGCTACTGCAACCCTCGGTCTGATGTGATCTTAGACTGGGAATGAACTCCGTATGCCTAAGTGAACCAATGAAATGAGCGTGCGGGCGCTGAGTTGGCCGGAGAGGCATAATGCGTAAACCGAGGATCGGCCCGGTCCCCCTCTGCGTGTTGTCGATCCCACTGCCACAACCCTCGGTCTGGCTGGGGCTTACACATGGAATGAACTCCCTATGCCTTAGCCAACCCATGAAATGGGCATGCGGGCGCTTAGCCGGTCGGAGAGGTAGAATGCACAAGCCGGGGATTGGCCCAATCCCCCCTGCGTGCTACTGATCCTGCTGCCGTAACCCTCGGTCTGGTTCAATCTTAGATTGGGAATGAACTCTGTATGCTTAGACTGGGGATGAACTCTATCTGTCTAAGTCAACCCACAAAACAAGCATGCGGGCGTTCAATCGACCAGAGAGGCAAGATGCATAAGCCTGGGATCGAACGGGTGGTAGGTGGGTTCAAGCACATCTTCATATTTCTGCTATTCCAATGCCATTTTTATGCCTTGTAAATTCATACAATCATCCCCTAAGCCCTCATGTAAAGTTTCATGGCAAGATGACCCGTTTTCTATTTTTCACGATTTTTGAAACATTTTGCGGTTCCGGATTTTTTAAAATTTTTTTAGAAAGCTTTTTGTCCCCAAATTTGGTAGAGGTGATCCTTGTATTTTTTTTGGCTTGCACAAAAAAATTTAGCTAAAAACTCGAAGTGGAGAAGATTTTGTGACCATTTGAAGAAAGTGTCCCCATTTCAAACACTTTAAAGGCTACTGGCAGCAAACCTATAAAATCTCAAATGCTCTTTAAGGAGGTGTGAGTTCTCGAGATTTGATGAGGGATAGGGGGCCAATATAAGGGCCAAGTACCAGCACCCATCACACATCATGTGCACACACCCCCCGGCCCACCCAATCGCCGGAACCCCCAATGTCGCCGGTTAGGCTCTCCGGTGATGCTCTGGCGAGGGTGCCCAGGCGAAAAAAATGTGGCACCAGCACATCTGCCGAGCCCAGCATGTGCACCATGGCTCAAAATCTTAGACTAGGAATGATCAAAGCGGGCATGCTGGCACTGTCAGTCGATCGGAGAAGTAGAATGCGTAAGCCGGGGATCGGCCCGTTCCCCCCTGCGTGTTTTTGATCTTGCTGCTGCAACCCTCGGTGCAATTCGATCTTTGACTGGGAATGAACTCCGTATTATTAGACTGGGGATGAACTCTGTATGCCTAAGCCAACCCATAAAATGTGCGGGTGGGCGCTCAGCCGATCGGAGAAGCAGAATGCACAAGCCGTGGATCGGCCCGATCCCCCCTACGTGCTACCGATCCTGCTGTTGGTTCTGCTGTCGCAACCCTCAATTTGGTCTGATCTTAAACTGGGAATGAACTCTGTATGCTTAGACATGGAATGAACTCCGTATGCCTAAGCCAACCCACGAAATGAGCATACGGGCGCTCAACCGGCCGTAGAGGCAGAATGTGCAAGTCGGGGATCAACCTGGTCCCCCCTGCGTGCTATCAACCCTGTTGCCACAACCCTCAGTCTGGTCTGATCTCAGATTGGGAATGAACTTCGTATGCCTAAGTCAACCCATGAAACGAGTGTTCGGGCGTTGAGCTAACCGGAGAGGCATAATACGCAAGTCGGGGATCGGCTCAGTCCCCCTATGCGTGCTGTCGGTCCCGCTGCCACAACCCTCGATCGGCTGGGGCTTAGACATGGATGAACTCCCTATGCCTAAGCCAACCCACGAAACGGGCGTGCGGGCGCTCAGTCAGTCGAAAAACCAGAATGCGCAAGCCGGGGATCGGCTCGGTCCCCCCTGCGTGCTGCCCATCCTGCTGTCACAACCCTCGGTCCAGTCCGATCTTAGACTGGGAATGAACTCCATATGCTTAGACTGGGGATAAACTCCGTATGCCTAAGTCAACCCATGGAACGAGCGTGCGGGCGCTCAGCCAGCTGGAGAGGCATAATGCGCAAGCCGGAGATCAACCCGATCCCCCTCTGTGTGCTGTCGATCCCGTTGTCGGTCCTACTGTCACAACCCTCGGTCCGGCTAGGGCTTAGACATAGAATGAACTCCGTATGCCTAAGCCAACCCATGAAATGAGGGTGCGGGCGCTCAGCTGGCCGAAGAGGCAGAATACGCAAGCCGGGGATCGGCTCGATCCCCCCTACGTGCTGCCGACCTGCTGCTGGTCCTGCTGCCGCAACCCTCAGTCCGGTCCGATCTTATACTGGGAATGAAATCCATATGCTTAGACATGGAGAAGGGCCCAAGGTGCTAGACACGCAAGGGAAGCTTCTGGAAGCAGACAGGATCAGTAGCAGCATCCTGGCAGATTTGGTTGACCCTGAAAATCTGGAGTTAGCATCCTGATTGATTGTAATCTGTATAATCCCATGATTTTAGCCTTTATTCTAGGGATATTGCCATTAAGTGTAAGCTGGAGCCTCAACTATAAATAGAGGGCTGCTCCTCCCTCATTTGTACACCATCAAACACTTCTGTTTCAGTGAATACAAGAGCATTTCTAGAATTCTACCTTCTTATCCTTTTTCTCTTTAACTTGCGTAATTAGCCCTTCCTGTTGTTCTAGTGCCCGTACGCTTGTGTTTTAGGTTGACTTAGGCATAAAGGAGGAGATTCCAAGCCTAAGGCTGCATGGTTTCTCAGTCTAAGGTCAGAGCCCGTGACAGTTGGTATCAGAGCAAGTTCGATTCTGCGTGTTTGTGTTGTGCAGGTTAGAGGAGATGGCATCCCAAAGTGATGCTGCTAACCAACAACCAGAGGCCCAGGAGCATGGGCGTGGAAAAGGGAAGAAAGCCAGTTCTAGAGATATCTAGTCTACCATGGACGGTAGGCTGGCCAAGGTGAGGTGACCATGGGTGACATGGGGGAGAAGCTTGAGGGGGTAGAGACTCACATTGCATCGCTAGACTCCATGAGGGAGGGATCCAAAGTGAGCTGCAAGCTACTCTCAACAAAGGCTTGGACGTGTTCACCCAAAAGAATCAGACCTTAGAGGTTGAAGTGCTGACCTTGCACGATGGCATGGAGGCCATGCGCCAGCGGATGGAGGAGCTTACTAGTGAACTCGTTGCTTGCAAGACTGCCATGGGAATGGCATGTTTTCTGGAGTGTCCAAGTCCAGATTGGATGTCCCCAAGCCTAAAGAGTTCAAGGGGACTAGGGTGGCCAAGGAAGTAGATAACTACCTTTGGGGTATGGAGCAGTACTTCCAAGCCATGGGCATGCAAGACGAGGCGATAAAGGTAAACGCCGCTGCTATGTATCTCATTGATGTAGCCTTATTATGGTAGAGGCGCAGGTGTGATGATGTCAGGCATGGGAATGCCAAGATTGGAACCTGGGTAGAGTTCCAAAAGGAGTTCAGAGAATAATTTTACCCGGAGTATGCCGATGATGAGGCACGGGCAAAGTTGCGCAGGTTGACCCCAGCAATGGGACATAAGGAGATGTCCAAAAAATTCTCTGAACTGATGCTACAGATTCTCGAATCTAGGCGAGAAGGATGCCTTTATTTGCTTTCATGGATGGCTGAGCGTGGGTGAAGCATGAGCTACAAAGGAGAGAGTTCATGAACTTGGCTAAAGCCATGACTACTACCAAGGCCTTGATAGAGTTTAAGCCTCTGAACAAGTTCGAGTCTACCAAGCCCAAGGGTAAGGGCAGGGATGATAGGGATCAAAAGAAGCAGTCCAAAGGAAGACCATGACTGGGAAGTTCCAAGGGATGGAGACCGAGACCGTTCAACCAAGGATGGTGAGAGAAAGCCACCAGCAGGCATGGAAAGCAAAGGGGGACCGAGAGCCACTAGCATGCTACCTATGTGGAGGAGCCACATAGCGCGTAATTACCTGCAGAAGGGCAAGCTGCGCTGATGTAGACAAGGAGTCTTGACGAGGAGTCAGATCAGGCAGCAAAGCTTGGGTCATTTGGTGCTCAATGCTGTCCAGAGTAAGGGGGAGCGCAAGCAAAGGGCTTGATGTTTACGGATCTGATGGTGTGGGTCAAAAGGTGAGCGCACTTGGTGGACCACAGGGGCCTCACATCTTTTTATTTCAGGTGAATAGAGCTAGAAAGCCTCAGACTTAATAAAGTGCAGAAAGGGGACTGAGTACCATTGAAAACGGTTGAACTCCAATGAAGTTCCCAGCTCATGGAGTTAGCTGCGAGGAGTAGTAGGTTGTTAGCTTGGAGACTAGAAAGGCAAGGAGACCATTTGAGGTAATAACCCCTTGACGACTTATGAGTTTGTGATTGGGTTGGATGTCCTTATTCGGATTAACGCCCTCCTTGTGCCTTTTGCCAATTGTGTTTGCATCTTGGATGCACGGTGCCAATGCCTAGTGCCATTGAGGAGAGGGTCTGAAGTTGGGTAGCGGGTGGTGTCAGCCATCCCAAGGCGATAAGCAGACAAGAAGACACCTTCTTGGCAGTCCTGAAATATGATGAGCCAAGGGAGAAGGAGATCGAGTCACCCTTGGAGGTGCTAAAGGTGCTGAAGACCTTTTGTGATGTGATGCCCGCAAAGCTACCTAGCAAGCTACCACCTAAGAGGAAGGTGGACCACAAGATCGAGCTAGTGTCCGAGGCCAAGTCACCAGCTAGAGCCCCTTACCGAATGTCTGCACCAAAGTTGGAAGAGTTGAGGAAGTAGCTCAAAGAGTTAGTTGATGATGGCTTCATCAGGCCATCGAAGGCACCCTATGGTGCATCGATTTATTTCAACGCAAACATGATGGGTCGTTGCAACTGTGCATATACTACCAGGCTTTGAACAA
>NW_019167826.1:11286671-11314368 GCF_002303985.1 Durio zibethinus
TCTTTCCAGTCTAAGATCGAACAGACCGAGGGTTGCGGTAGTAGGACCAGCAGTAAGATCGGCAGCACGCAGGGGGAGACCGGGTCGATCTCTGACTTGTGCATTCTACCTCTCTGGTCGGCTGAGCGCCCACATGCTCATTTCGTGGCTTGGCTTAGGCATACGGAGTTCATTCCATGTCTAAGCCCCAGCCAACGAGGGGTTGTGGCAGCATGACCAGCAGCGGGATCGACTACACGCATAGGGGGACCGGGCTGATCCCCGACTTGTGCATTATGCCTCTCCGATTGGTTGAGTGCCCGCACGCTCGTTTCGTGGGTTGACTTAGGCATACAGAGTTCATCCCCAATCTAAGCATACGAGTTCATTCCCAATCTACGATCAGACCGGACCGAGGGTTATGGTAGCAGGATCGGTAGCATGCAGGAGGGATCGGGCCGATCCCCGGCTTGCTCATTCTACCTCTCTGACCGACTGAGCACCCACACACTCATTTTGTGGGTTGGCTTAGGCATAGGGAGTTCATTCCATGTCTAAGCCCCAGCTAGACCGAGGGTTGCAGCAGCAGGACTGACAGTACGAAGAGAGGGACCGGGCCGATAGCCGGCTTGCGCATTATGCCTCTTTGGCCGACTCAATGCCCGCACGTTCGTTTCATGGGTTGGCTTAGGCATACAGAGTTCATTCCATGGTAAGCCCCAGCCGGATCGAGGGTTGCGATAGCAGGACCGACAGCGGGATCGGCAGCACGCAGAGGGGGACTGGGCTGATCCCTGGCTTACACATTATGCCTCTCCGGTCGGCTGAGCACCCGTACGCTCGTTTTGTGGGATGACTTAGGCATACGGAGTTCATCCCCAGTCTAAGCATACGGAGTTCATTCCCAGTCTAAGATTGGACCGGACCGAAGGTTGCGACAGTAGGATCGACAACACGTAGGGGGGACCGGGTCAATCCCCGGCTTGCACATTTTGCCTCTCCGGCTGGCTGAGCGCCCACATGCCCGTTTCATGGGTTGGCTTAGGCATAGGGAGTTCATTCCATGTCTAAGCCCCAGTCGCACCAAGGGTTGTGGTAGCGGGACTAGCAGCACACAGAGGGTGATCGGGCTGATCCTCGGCTTGTGCATTATGCCTCTTCGGTTGGCTCAGCGCCTGCACGTTCATTTCGTGGGTTGACTTATGCATACGGAGTTCATTCCTAGTCTAAGATCGTACTAGACTGAGGGTTGCGGTAGTAGGATTGACAGCACCCAAGGGGGACCGAGCTGATCCCCGATGTCATGAGCCACCCTTGTATAGGGCCATGATCGGGACTTAGGTTGCCATGAGCCACCCATGTATAGGGCCATGGCCGGGTAGATCCCTTGTGCTAGGAAAAGTGTCCCCATTTCAAACATTGTAACGGTTACTGGTAGCATAGCTCTAAAAGTTCTAAGGCTCTTTAGGGGGGATGAGCTGGCAGCGTAGTGTTGGGCTGTCTCACCGGGTGCTATGCGATCTTAGGCCACCCACCAAGGGCTGCCCCCCTGGCCCTGGTGATGGTGGGAGGTCCCGATGTATGATTCCCATTTATAATATAATTCACCCCGATTGAATGCCCGATTGTTGCCTCGATGTGTTTCTTTCTTTCTCGATGTGAATGTGCCTTGTTGTGTGTATGCTTGAGATTGACCTCGATATATTGTGCCTTATTGTGAATGCTTGAGACTAACCATGGTTTATGGTTATTTGTTCAGATCTTGATCTATTGAAGGCTGACTTGGGTGGAAGCGTCCATTCAAGTGCCACACGGGCTAGTGCTTGTTGAGAGAAAGCTTAGTCTGTGACACGTGGTATCAGAGCATGGTTGAGAAGTGTTAGAGAAATGGATGAGATGGCCACAAGTGGTGGACCGGATCATCAGCAGAGAATTGAGGAACTAGAGGCCGCGGTGGCCGCAATGAAAACTCATATGGTGACAAAAGATCGAGTGAGGGAGATCGAGACAACCCAGCGAGAGTTGTCCGATACTCTCCACAATGTGAGCGAAGAGGCTAGAGATGCCTTGAACATTCTCCAAAAGGAGTTTGAGGAGCTCAGGGCCCAGGTGAGCATCCTACAAATGGCTGTGGCCAGATCGAGTTCGAGCTCGATGGACAAGGGACAAAGGCCCAAGGTGCCGGAGCCTCGATACTATGAGGGGGCAAGGGATGCTAAGGAACTTGCGAATTTCTTGTTTGACATGGAACAATACTTCCGAGCTGTACACACAAGTTCAGAGGAAGACAAGGTGACAATGGCATCGATGTACCTCGCAGGGGATGCCAAGTTGTGGTGGCATTCCAAGTTTGTCGATGACGAGTGCCTGATTAAGACTTGGACGGATCTGAAGCGAGAACTGAAAAACCAATTTTTTCTGAAGAATGTGGAGTATATGGCCCGAAAAAGACTTCGAGAGTTGGTGCAAACTGGAACGGTGCGAGAGTTCGTAAGGAACTTTTCTACCCTGATGCTAGATATTAAAGACATGTCTGAAAAGGACAAGATGTTCTATTTTCTTGAGGGCCTTAAGCCGTGGGCGAGGACAGAGCTACAAAGGCAGAAAGTGCAAGATGTGGCCACGGCCATGGCTGCAGTGGAACGTCTTCATGATTACAATGATGGCTCCTTAAAACGAAAAAAATCCTCCATCGACTGGCAGTAGCTTTAACCTTGGGAGTGGGGGAAAGATGACTAGGTTGGACCGACCCTTCAGTGGGGGATCAGACAGGAGGTCCTTTGGGTGAGATAGCACCCAGCCCAAGACAAACAACGCAGGGATTTTCAGGCCCAGAAAACCGCTAGCTTGCTTTCTTTGCAAGAGGCCGCATCGAGTGGCTGAATGCCCGCACCGAGGAGCCCTTAATGCCTTAAAAACCTCATCCCAAGAGTCCACAAAAGCGCCAGAGAGCGTTGAAGAAGCTGAAGAGGAGCCAGCCAGGATGGGCTCAATAAGGTTCCTCAGTGCCCTCCGCACCCAATTGAACACTATAAAGAAAGAGCAAAGTAGAGGCTTGATGTACGTGAACTTCACGATCAATGGGAAAGACACCAAGGCCATGGTGGATACGGGTGCAACCGACACTTTCATCACACCAGAAGAAGCAGAAAGGTGTGGTCTTCAGATTAGTAAAGACTGTGGGTGAATGAAAGCGGTCAATTCGCCAGCCTTTGCAATCAATGGAAGCTCAAAAAGTGTGACAACCCGATTGGGGCCATGGGAAGGGAAGGTAGACTTCACAGTCTCCCCTATGGATGACTTTGATGTCGTTCTCAGATTGGACTTCATGATGTTGTCTCAGGCGATCCCTATCCCTGCTGCTAGCTGCTTGTTGTTCTTAGGAGAACACCCATGTGTGGTGCCAGCCAATATCTTGCCAAAGAGTGGGAAGAAAATGATTTCGGCTTTGCAATTCAAGAATGGGGTAAAGAGAGGGGAACCCTCATTTGTGGCCATGTCGATCTACAAAGAAGGGTCAGAAGTAGAACCAATACCCGATGGCTTAAAAAAAATGTTGGAAGAATTCGAAGAGGTGATGCCAGAGATGTTGCCTAAGGTTCTACCCCCGCGACGAGCAGTGGACCACGAAATTGAGCTCCTCCCAGGAGCAAAACCCCCTGCTAGAGCTCCCTATCGCATGGCCCCGCCAGAGTTGGTCGAGCTGAGAAAATAGTTAGATGAGCTCCTACAAGCTGGGTTCATCCGACCATCAAAGGCTCCTTTCGGAGCGCCAGTGCTATTCCAGAAGAAGCATGATGGGAGTTTGCGCTTATGTGTTGACTACAGGGCCCTGAACAAAGTCACCGTAAGAAACAAATATCCTATCCTGCTTATAGCCGACTTATTTGATCAATTGAGCCAGGCCAAGTACTTCTCCAAACTGGACCTGAGATCTGGATACCATCAGGTCAGAATCGTTGAGGGAGATGAGCCAAAGACCACTTGTGTAACACGGTATGGCGCATTTGAATTTCTTGTTATGCCCTTTGGACTAACCAATGCTCCTGCCACATTTTGTACATTGATGAATCAGCTGTTCCATGACTACCTTGACAAATTTGTAGTCATTTATTTAGACGATATAGTAGTGTATAGCTCCACCTTGGAAGAACATCAAGAACACCTACATCGGGTTTTTGAAAGGCTGCAGGACCACCAGTTATATGTAAAAAGAGAGAAATACGTGTTTGCTCAGACCCAAATCCACTTTCTCGGTTACATTGTCGAATGTGGCCACATTCGAATGGACATGGAAAAGGTTAAGGCCATTAAAGAGTGGACTACACCAAAGAATGTTAGTGAACTCCGCTCATTTTTGGGACTAGCCAACTATTATAGAAGGTTTGTGGAAGGGTACTCTCACAAGACCACGACCCTCACGGAGTTATTGAAGAAGGAGCATAAATGGTGTTGGACCAATGAGTGCCAAGAGGCCTTTGAGAGATTGAAAGATGCTATTATGAAAGATCCCATCTTAGCTCTCCCCGATATTGAAAAGCCTTTTGAAGTTCAGACAGATGCATCAAATTTTGCTATTGGAGGTGTGCTTTTACAACAACATCACCTAATAGCATTTGAAAGTAGGAAGATAAGCGAAGCGGAGAGGAAATATACGGCCCAGGAAAAAGAGCTCCTGGCGGTGGTTCATTGCTTAAGGCTTGGCGACATTACTTGTTGGGTTCACACTTTATCGTGAAGACGGACAACGCAGTCGTTAGCCACTTTCTCACCCAACCAAGGCTTACGGCGAAACAAGCTAGGTGGCAGGAATTTTTAGCGGAGTTCGACTTCCACCTTGAGCATACCACTTGAAAGACCAATCAAGTGGCGGATGCATTGAGCAGGCGACCAGAGTTGGTAGCTCTCAGAAGAATGGCCCCAATGGCAACCAGTAGAGCCACTACAGACATTCATAAGTTGATTGGAGATCATCTAGGGAAGGACCCACAAGCCTATGCCATATTGAAGCTAGTGGAAGAAGGGAAATCCAAATACTTCTGGCAAGAAAATGGTGTCTTGTGGACCAAGGGGCCTCAAGTGTTTGTGCCGAGAGCAGGAGGGCTGAGATAGATGCTGATGAAGGAATGCCATGACACCCCATGGGCGGGACACCCAGGCTGGCAACGCACTTTAGCGTTACTGAAACAAGGATACTATTGGCCCCACATGCGACAAGATGTGATGGACTACACGAAGACTTGCCTCATTTGCCAACAAGACAAAGTCGAAAAAAGAAACCTGTGGGCATACTGGAACCATTACCGGTACCCACCACACCGTGGGAAAGCATCTCCCTCGATTTCATTTCGAGCCTACCCAAGGTTGGGGATCTTGGAACTATCTTGGTGGTAATTGATCGGTTCTCCAAGTATGCCACATTCATCCCCGCTGACAAGTATTGTACAGCAGAAGACACAGCTCGACTATTGTTCAAACATGTGGTCAAATATTGGGGCCTCCCTCAAAACATCGTCATTGATAGAGATCCGAGATTCACGGGGTCCTTTTGGAGGGAATTTTTCAAGATTTTGGGGTCCCAACTCAACATCTCTTCGAGCTACCATCCTACGACCGATGGCCAAACGGAACGTTTCAACAAATTGTTGGAGGAATATTTGAGGCACTTTGTCCAAGCCAACCAAAAGGACTGGCCTTCATTGTTGAACGTTGCTCAACTTTGCTTCAATTCCAACAAGAGCTCTTCCACTAACAAGAGCCCATTTGAGGTGGTCACTGGACAACTACCAAGGCTACCCCACACTTCTTTGGAACAATATGGAGGAAAGAATCTGAGAGCTTTCAACTTCAGCAAGGAGTGGAAACAAAACACAGAGATTGCACAAGCTTACCTGGAGAAGGCATCCAAGCGGATGAAGAAATGGGCAGACAAGAATCGCAGAGCTCAACAATTCCAAGTTGGTGATTTGGTTTTGGTTCGACTAGTTCTAGAACAAACCAGGTTCTTAAGAAAGAGAGATCGTAGACTGGTGCGCAAATATGAAGGTCCAGTAAGGGTCATTTCCAATGTGGGGAAAGCTTCTTACAAAATCGACCCACCGAAGTGGATGAAGGTGCACCCAGTATTTCATGTAAGCAACATGAAGCCTTTCCATGCAGATCCTACAGATATTAGCTGAAGGGAGCCAACCAGAGCCGCCATCACCATGAAGCCACCCTCAGAGCATCGAGTCGAAGAGATCTTAGCTGATAGGGAAACCAAGATATCTCGAAGACTAGTTCGAGAATACTTAGTGAAGTGGGAGGGCTTAGGACTAGAAAAAACCAGCTGGGAGAGAGAACACGACCTCTAGAGATTTCAAAGGAAGATTGAAGAATTTCAAGCCAGCAAGTCAACGAGGACGTCGATAGAATAGGTGGGGGAGGATGTCATGAGCCACCCTTGTATAGGGCCATTACCGGGACTTAGGTTGCCATGAGCCACCCATGTATAGGGTCATGGCCGGGTAGATCTCTTGTGCTAGGAAAAGTGTCCCCATTTCAAACATTGTAATGGTTACTGGTAGCATAGCTCTAAAAGTTCTAAGGCTCTTTAGGGGGGGTGAGCTGGCAGCGTAGTGTTGGGCTGTCTCACCAGGTGCTATGAGATCTTAGGCCACCCACCAAGGGCTGCCCCCCTGGCCCTGGTGATGGTGGGAGGTCCCGATGTATGATTCGCATTTATAATATAATTCACCCCGATTGAATGCCTGATTGTTACCTCGATGTGTTTCTTTCTTTCTCGATGTGAATGTGCCTTGTTGTGTGTATGCTTGAGATTGACCTCGATATATTGTGCCTTACTGTGAATGCTTGAGAATAACCATGGTTTATGGTTATTTGTTTAGATCTCGATCTATTGAAGGCTGACTTGGGTGGAAGTGTGCATTCAAGTGCCATACGGGCTAGTGCTTGTTGAAAGAAAGCTTAGTCCGTGACACCCGGCTTGCGCATTCTGCCTCTCCGATCAGTTAGTGCCCGCACGTTCATTTCGTGGGTTGGCTTAGGCATACTGAGTTCATTCAACATCCAAGCATACAGAGTTCATTCCCAGTCTAAGATCAGATCGGACGGAGGGTTGCGGCAGCAGGATTGGCAGCATGCAGGGGGGACTAGGTCGATCCCTGGCTTACACATTCTGCGTCTCCGATCGGTCAAGCTATCGCACGCTCGTTTTGTGGGTTGGCTTAGGCATATGGAGTTCATTCCATGTCTAAGCCCCAACCGGACAGAGGGTTGTGGCAGCGGGACCGACAGCACGTAGAGGGGGACCGGATCGATCCCCGGCTTGCGTATTATGCCTCTCCGGCCTGCTCAACGACCGCACGCTCATTTCGCGGGTTGACTTAAGCATACAGAGTTCATTCCCAGTCTAAGATCAGATCGAACCTAGGGTTGTAGTACCAGGATCGATAGCACGCAAAGGGGACCGAGCCAATCCCCGCACGCTCGTTTTATGGGTTGGCTTAGGCATACGGAGTTCATTCCATGTCTAAGCATACAAAGTTCATTCCCAGTCTAAGATCAGACTGGACCGAGGGTTGGGGCAGCAAGATCGGCAACACGCAGGGGGGGATCAGGCCGATCCTCGGCTTGTACATTCAGCCTCTCAGGCCGACTGAGCACCCGCACGCCCGTTTCGTGTGTTGGCTTAGGCATACGGAGTTCATTCCATGTCTAAGCCCCAGTCGAATCGAGGGTTGTGGCAGCGGGATTGGTAGCACGCAAGGGGGACTGGGCCGATCCCTGACTTGCCCATTATGCCTCTTCGGCCGGCTTAGCGCCCGCACGATCATTTCGTGGGTTGACTTATGCATACGGAGTTCATTCCCAGTCTAAGATCAGACCGGACCGAGGGTTGTGGCAACAGGAATGACAGCACGCAGGGGGGACCGGGTCGATCCTCGACTTGCGCATTATGCCTCTCCGATCGACTGAGCACCCGCATGTTCATTTCATGGGTTGACTTAGGCATACGGAGTTCATCCCCAATCTAAGCATACAGAGTTCATTCCCAGTCTAGGATCGGACTGGACCGAGGGTTGCGGGAGCAGGATTGGCAGCATACAGGGGGGACTGGGACGATCCCCAGCTTCTGCATTCAGCCTCTTCGGTTGGTTGAGTGCCCGCACACCCGTTTCGTTGGTTGGCTTAGGCATAGGGAGTTGATTCCATGTTTAAGCCCCAGTCGGACCGAGGGTTGTGGCAGCGGGATAGGCTTACACATTATGCCTCTTCGGCCAGCTTAGCACCCGCATGCTCGTTTCATGGGTTGACTTAGGCATACGAAGTTCATTCCCAGTCTAAGATCAGATCGGACCGAAGGTTGCGACAGCAGGATCGATAGCATGTAGGTGGGGATCGGGCCGATCCCTAGCTTGTGCATTCTGCCTCTCCGACCGGCTGAGCACCCGCATGCTCGTTTCGTGGGTTGGCTTAGGCATACGGAGTTCATTCCATGTCTAAGCATACGGAGTTCATTCCCAGTCTAGGATTAGATCAGATCGAGGGTTGCGACAGTAGGTCCAACGACAGGATCGACAGCACATAGGGGGGATTGGGCCGTTCCCTGGCTTGCACATTCTGCCTCTCCGGTCGATTGAGCACCCACACGCTCGTTTCTTGGGTTGGCTTAAGCTTACGGAGTTCATTCAATGTCTAAGCGCCAGTTAGACCAAGGGTTGTGGTAGTAGGACTATCAGCAGGATCGATAGCATGCAGAGGGGGACCAGGCTGATCCCCAGCTTGCACATTATGCCTCTCCGATCGGCCTTTCCGACCGGCTGAACGCCCGCACGCTTGTTTCGTGGGTTGACTTAGGCATACGGAGTTCATTCCCAGTCTAAGCATACGGAGTTCATTCCCAATCTAAGATTGGATCGGACTGAGGGTTGCGGCAGTAGGATCGACAGCACGAAGGGGGGTCTGGGCCGATCACCAGCTTGCGCATTCTGCCTCTCCGACTGGCTGAGTGCCTGCACGCCCGTTTCGTGGGTTGGCTTAGGCATAGGGAGTTCATTCCATGTCTAAGCCCCAGTCGGATCGAGGGTTGTGGCTGTGGGACCGATAACATGCAGAGGGGGATCGGGTCGATCCTCGGCTTCACATTATACCTCTCCGGTCGGCTCAGTGCCCGAACACTTGTTTTGTGGGTTGACTTAGGCATATGGAGTTCATTCCCAGTCTAAGATCAGATCGGACCGAGGATTGCAGCAGCAGGATTGACAGCACGTAAGGGGGATCGGGCCAGTCCCCGGCTTGTGCATTCTGCCTCTCTGGCCGGCTGAGCGTCGCACGCTCATTTCGTGGGTTTGCTTAGGCATACGGAGTTCATTCCATGTCTAAGTATACGGATTTCATTTCTAGTCTAAGATCGAACCGGACCGAGGATTGCGACAGTAAGACTAGCAGCAGGATCAGCAGCACGCAGGGGGGACCGAGCGGATCCCCAGCTTGCGCATTCTGCCTCTCCAACCGACCTCTCCGGTCGGTTTAGCGCCCGCACACTCGTTTCGTGGGTTGACTTAGGCATACGGAGTTCATCCCTAGTCTAAGCATACGGAGTTCATTCCCAATCTAAGATCGGACCGGATCGAGGGTTGCGACAACAGGATCGACAGCACGCAGGGGAGACCGGGCCAATCCCCGACTTGTGCATTTTGCCTCTCCGGTCGGCTGAGCGCCCGCACGCCTGTTTCACGGGTTGGCTTAGGCGTAGGGAGTTCATTCCATGTCTAAGCCCCAGCCAGACTGAGGGTTATGGCAACGGGACAAGCAACACGCAGAGGGGGGCCGGACCGATCCCTGGCTTACGCATTCTGCCTCTCTAGCCGGCTGAGCGCCCCCACGCTCGTTTCGTGTGTTGGCTTAGGCATACGGAGTTCACTCCATGTCTAAGCATATGGAGTTCACTCCATGTCTAAGCATACGGGGCACCATCGCCGGAGCATCGCTGGAGCATCGTCGGAGCATCATCGAAGAGCCTAACCGTCGACATTGGGGGTTCCGATGATTGGGGGGCTGGGGGGTGTGCGCACATGATGTACAATGGGTGCTGGTAGTTGGCCCTTATATTGGCCCCCTATCCCTCATCCAACCTCGAGAACTCACACCCCCTTAGAGAGTATTTGAGATTTATAGGTTTGCTACCAGTAGCCATTAAAGTGTCTGAAATGGGGACACTTTTTTCAAATGGTCACAAAATCTTCTCCACTTTGAGTTTTTAGTTGAATGTTTTTGTGCATTCCAACAAGGATCAACTCTACCAAATTTGGGGACAAAACTCTTTCTAAAAAAATGTAAAAAAATCTCGAACCGCAAAAAGTTTCAAAAATCACGAAAAATAGAAAATGGGTCGTCTTGCCACGAAACTTCACATGAAGGCTTAGGAGACCATTGTATGAATTTACAAGCCATAAAAATGGCAGTGGCATGGCAGAAATGTGAAGATGTGCTTGAACCCACCTACCAGTCGTTCGATTCTCGGCTTGCGCATCCTGCCTCTCTGGTTGACTGAGCATCCGCACGCTCGTTTCGTGGGTTGACTTCGATATACAGAGTTCATCCCTAGTCTAAGCATACAGAGTTCATTCCCAGTCTAAGATCAGACCAAATCGAGAGTTGCGATAGCAGGATCGGCAGCACGCAGGGGGGATCGGGCTGATCCCCAGCTTGCGCATTTTGCCTCTCCGATCGGCTAAGCGCCCGCATACCGTTTCATGGGTTGGCTTAGGCATAGGGAGTTAATTCCATGTCTAAGCCCCAGCCGGACCGAGGGTTGTGGCAGCGGGACCGGCAGCATGCAGAGGGGGATCGGGTCGATCCCCGGCTTGCGCATTCTGCCTCTCCAACCAGCTGAGTGCCCGCACACTCCTTTCGTGGGTTAGCTGAGGCATAGGGAGTTCATTCCATGTCTAAGCCCTAGTTGGACTGAGGGTTGTGGCAGCGGGATCGACAGTAAGCAGATAGGGATCAAGTCGATCCCTGACTTGCACATTATGCCTCTCCGGCTGGATCAGCGCCCGCACGCTCGTTTCGTGAGTTGATTTAGGCATATTGAGTTCATTCCCAGTCTAAGATCGGACCAGACCGAGGGTTGCGATAGCAGGATCGACAGCACGTAAGGGAGACCGGGTCAGTCCCCGGCTTAAGCATTCTCCCTCTCTGACCGGCTGAGCGCCCACACGTTCGTTTTGTGGGTTGGCTTAGGCATATGGAGTTCATTCCATGTCTAAGCATACAGAGTTCATTCCCAGTCTAAGATTGGACCAGATCGATGGTTGTGGTAGCAGGACCAGCAGCAGGATCGGCAATATGCAGGAGGGATCGAGTCGATCCCCGGCTTGTGCATTCTGCCTTTCCGATCGGTTGAGCGCCCGCACACTCGTTTCGTGGGTTGGTTTAGGCATACAGAGTTCATTCCATGTCTAAGCCCCAGTCGGACCGAGGGTTCTGGCAGTAGGACCGGCAGTTGTATCGACAGCTGGCAGAGGGGGATCAGGCTGATCCCTTACTTACGCATTATGCATCTCCGGCCGGCCTCTACGGTCGACTGAGCGCCCGCACGCTCGTTTCATGGGTTGACTTATGCATACGGAGTTCATCCTCAGTCTAAGCATATAGAGTTCATTCCCAGTCTAAGATCGGATCAGAATGAGGGTTACGACAGCAGGATCGATAGCACGCAAGAGGGACCAGGCCGATCCCCGGCTTGTGCATTCTGCCTCTTCGGTCGGTTGAGCGCCCACATGCCCGTTTCATGGGTTGGCTTAGGCATAGGGAGTTCATTCCATGTCCAAGCCCCAGTCGGACTGAGGGTTGTGGCAACAGGATCGGCAGCACGTAGTGGGGGACTGGGCTGATCCCCGGCTTGCGCATTATGCCTTTTCGATCGGTTCAGCGCCCGAACACTTGTTTCGTGGGTTGACTTAGGCATACAGAGTTCATTCCCAGTCTAAGATCAGACCGAACTGAGGGTTGCGGTAGTAGGATCGACAGCACACAGGCGGGGACCAGGTCGGTCCCTGACTTGTGCATTCTACCTTTCCAGCCCGTTGAGTGCCCGCACGCTCGTTTTGTGGCTTAGGTTAGGCATACGGAGTTCATTCCACATCTAAGAATACGGAGTTTATTCCTAATCTAAGATCGGACCAGATCGAAGGTTACGATAGCAAGACCAGTAGCAGGATCGGTAACACAAAAGAGGGACCGAGCCGATCCCCGGCCTGTGCATTCTGCTTCTTCGGTCGGCCTCTCTAGCTGGCTAAGCGCCCGTACGCTCGTTTTGTGGGTTGACTTAGGCATACGGAGTTCATCCCCAGTCTAAGCATACGGAGTTCATTCCCAGTCTAAGATCAGATCGGACCGAGGGTTGCGACAGTAGGATCGACAGCACGTAGGGGGGACCGGGCCGATCCCCAACTTGTACATTCTGCCTCTCCGACTGGCTGAGCGCCCGCATGCCCATTTCATGGGTTGGCTTAGGCATAGGGAGTTCATTCCATCTCTCAGCCCCAGCTAGACCGAGGATTGTGGCAGCGGGACCGACAGTAAGCAGATGAGGATTGGGCCGATCCCTAGCTTGCGCATTATGCCTCTCCGGTCGACTCAGTGCCCGAACGCTCATTTTGTGGGTTGACTTAGGTATACGGAGTTCATTCCCAGTCTAAGATCAGATCGGATCGAGGGTTGCGGCAGCAGGATCAACAACACACAGGGGGGACTGGGCCGGTCCTCAGCTTACGCATTCTGCCTCTCCGATCGGCTGAGTGCCCGCACGCTCATTTCGTGGGTTTGCTTCGGCATATGGAGTTCATTCCATGTCTAAGCATACGGAGTTCATTCCTAGTCTAAGATCGGATCGGACCGAGGGTTACGGTACCAGCACCAGCAGTAGGATTGACAGCATACAGGGGGGGATCGGGCCGATCCCCAGCTTGCGTATTTTACCTCTCCGGTAGGCCTCTCATGCCGGCAGAGCGCCCGCACGCTCGTTTCATGGCTTTACTTAGGCATACAGAGTTCATCTCCAGTCTAAGCATATAGAGTTCATTCCCAGTCTAAGATTGGATTGGATCGAGGGTTGCGACAGTAGGATCAATAGCACACAGGGGGGATCGGGTCGATCCTCGGCTTGCGCATTCTGCCTCTCCGATCAGCTGAGCGCCCGCACGCCCATTTCATGGGTTGGCTTAGGCATAGGGAGTTCATTCCATGTCTAAGCCCTAGCCAGACTGAGGGTTGTGGTAGCGGGACCGGCAGAATGCAGAGGGGGACCGGGCCGATACCCGACTTGCACATTTTACCTCAGGGGCCGGCTGAGCGCCCGCACGCTCGTTTCGTGGGTTGGCTTAGGCATACGGAGTTCATTCCATGTCTAAGCATACAGAGTTCATTCCCAGTCTAAGAGTTTGAGCCACGGTGCACATCCTGGGCTTGGGCATGTGCTGGTTCCATTTTTTCACCCGGGGCACTATTGTCGGAGCATAGTCGGAGAGCCTAACTGGCGGCATTGGTGGTTCTGGCGATTGGGGGGGCCGGGGGGTGTGCGCACATGATGTGCGATGAGTGCTGGTACTTGGCCCTTATATTGGCCCCCTATCCCTCATCAAACCTCAAGAACTCACACCTCTCCGGCCGACTGAGCACCCGCACACCCGTTTCGTGGGTTGGCTTAGGCATAGGGAGTTCATTCCATGTCTAAGCCCCAACCAGAACGAGGGTTATGGTAGTGAGACTGAAAGCACGCAGAGGGGGACCGGGCTGATCCCTGGCTTGTGCATTATGCCTCTCCGATTGGCTCAGTGGCCGCACGCTCATTTTGTGGGTTGATTTAGTCATACGGAGTTCATTCCCAGTCTAAGATCGGACCAGACTGAGTGTTGCGGTAGTAGGATCGACAGCACGCAGGGGGGATCGGGCCGATCCCCAGCTTGTGCATTCTGCCTTTCTAACGGGCTGAGCGCCCACACGCTCATTTCGTGGGTTGGCTTAGGCATACGGAGTTCATTCCATGTCTAAGCATACGGAGTTCATTCCCAGTCTAAGATCAGACCGGACCGAGGGTTGCAGCAGCAGGACCAGTAGCAGGATCGACAGCACACAGGAAGGATCGACCGATCCCCGACATGGGTTGGCTTAGGCATACGGAGTTCATTCCAAGTCTAAGCCCCAGCCGAATCGAGGGTTGTGGCAGCGGGACCGGCAGCACGCAAAGGGGACCGGGCCGATCCTTGGCTTATGCATTATGCCTCTTTGACTGGCTCAGCGCCCGCACGCTCATTTCATGGGTTGACTTATGCATACAGATTTCAATCCCAGTCTAAGATCGGATCAAATTGAGGGTTACGACAGCAGGATCGACAGCACGCACGGGGGGATCGGGTCGATCCTCAGTTTGCGCATTTTGCCTCTCCGACCGACTGAGCACCCGCACGCTCGTTTCATGGGTTGGCTTAGGCATACGGAGTTCATTCCTAGTCTAAGATTGGACCGGACTGAGGGTTGCAATAGCAGGACCAGTAGCAGGATCGGCAGCACACAGAGGGGGACCGGGTTGATCCCCGAGTTACGCATTTTGCCTCTCTGACCGACTGAGCACCCACACACTCGTTTCATGGGTTGGCTTAGGCATACGGAGTTCATTCCATGTCTAAGCCCCAATCAGATTGAGGGTTGTGGTAGCAAGATCGGTAGTGGGATCAGCAGCATGCAGAGGGGGATCGGGCTGATCCCCGACTTGCGTATTATGCCTCTCCGGTGGGTTTTGCACCCGCACGCTCGTTTCATGGGTTGACTTAGGAATACGGAGTTCATCCCCAGTCTAAGCATACGGAGTTCATCCCCAGTCTAAGATCGGATGGGACCGAGGGTTGCGGCAGCAGGATCGACAACATGCAGGGGGACCGAGCCGATCCCCGACTTACGAATTCTGCCTCTCCGACCGTCTGAGCGCCCGCACGTCCATTTCATGGGTTGGCTTAGGCATAGGGAGTTCATTCCATTTCACAACCTTGATCAGACCGAGGGTTGTGGTAACGGGACCGACAGCACACAGAGGTGGATCGGGCCGATCCCCAGCTTGCGCATTATGCCTCTTCGGTCGGCTCAGTGTCCAAACGCTCGTTTCGTGGGTTGACTTAGGCATACGGAGTTCATTCCCAATCTAAGATCGGACCAGACAGAGGGTTGCGGTAGCAACATCGATAGCACGCAGGGGTGGTTTGGGTCGGTCCCCGGCTTACGCATCTGCCTCTCCAGACGGCTCAGTGCCCGCACGCTTGTTTCATGGGTTGGCTTAGGCATACGGTGTTCATTCCATGTCTAAGCATACGGAGATCATTCCCAGTCTATGATCAAATCAGACCGAGGGTTCCGACAGCAGGACCAGTAGCAGGATCGATAGCAGGGTCCTCGGCTTACGTATTCTGCCTCTCTGGTCAGCCTCTCCGGCCGACTGAGTGCCCGTACGCTCATTTCATGGGTTGACTTAGGCATACGAAGTTATTCCTAGTCTAAGCATAAGATCGAATCAGATCGAGGGTTGCAGCAGCAGCATCGGTAGCACGTAGGGGGGACCGGGCCGATCCCTAGCTTACGCATTCTGCCTCTCCGGTTGGCTGAGCGCCCGCACGCCCGTTTCATGGGTTGGCTTAGGCATAGGGAGTTCATTCCATGTCTAAGCCCCAGCAGGATCGAGGGTTGTGGCAGTGAGACCGGCAGCACATAGAGGGGGACCAGGCCAATCCTCGGCTTACGCATTCTGGCTCTCTGGCCGACTGAGCGCCAGCACGCTCGTTCCGTGGGTTGGCTTAGGCATACGGAGTTCATTCCATGTCTAAGCATAGGAGTTCATTCCCAGTCTAAGAGTTTGAGCCATGGTGCACATGCTGGGCTCGGGCATGTGCTGGTGCCACATTTTTTTTGCCTGGGGCACCATCGCCAGAGAGCCTAACGGACGGCATTGGGGGTTCCGGCGATTGGGGGGGTCGAGGGGTGTGCGCACATGATGTGTGGCGGGTGCTGCTACTTGGCCCTTATATTGACCCCCTATCCCTCATCAAACCTCGAGAACTCACACCCCCGTAAAGAGCATTTGAGATTTTATAGGTTTGCTGCCAGTAGCCATTAAAGTGTTTGAAATAGGGACACTTTTTTCAAACGGTCACAAAATCTTCTCCACTTTGAGTTTTTAGCTGAATTTTTTGCGCATGCCAAAAAAAATACAAGGATCATCTCTACCAAAATTGGGGACAAAAACCTTTCTAAAAAAATTTTAAAAAATCCCGAACCGTAAAAAGTTTCCAAAATCGTGAAAAATAGAAAACGGGTCGTCTTGCCACGAAACTTCACGTGAAGGCATAGGGGACCATTGTATGAATTTACAAGCCATAAAAATGGCATTATCAAGGCAGAAATATAAAGATGTGCTTGAACCCACCTACCACCGGTTTGATCCCCGACTTGCACATCCTGCCTCTCTGGTCGGCTGAGCGTCCGCATGCTCGTTTCGTGGGTCGACTTAGGCATACGGAGTTCATCCCTAGTCTAAGCATACAGAGTTCATTCCCAGTCTAAGATCGAATCAGACCGAGGGTTACGGTAGCAGGATCGACAACACGCAGGGGGGACCGAGGCGATCCTCGACTTGTGCATTCTGCCTCTCCGGCTAGTTGAGCGCCCACACTTCGGTTTCGTGGGTTGGCTTAGGCATAGGGAGTTCATTCCATGTCTAAGCCCCAGCTGGATCGAAGGTTGTGGCAGCGGGACTGGCAGGACACAGATGGCGATCGGGTCGATCCCCGACTTGCGCATTATGCCTCTTCGGCTGGCTCAGTGCTCGCACGCTCGTTTCATGGGTTGACTTAGGCATACGAAGTTCATTCCATGTCTTACCACGAAACCTCACATGAAGGCATAGGGGACCATTGTATGAATTTACAAGCCATAAAAATGGCATTGGCACGATAGAAATATGAAGATGTGCTTGAACCCACCTACCACCCGTTCGATCCCCGACTTGCACATCCTGCCTCTCTAGTCGGCTGAGCGTTTGCACGCTCATTTCATGGTTGACTTAGGCATACGGATTTCATCCCCAGTCTAAGCATACGGAGTTCATTCCCAGTCTAAGATTAGACCGAACCGAGGGTTGTGCAGTAGGATCAATAGCACGTAGGGGGGACGGGTCGATCCCTGGCTTGCGCATTCTACCTCTTCGGCCGACGGAGTGCCCGCACGCCCGTTACATGGGTTGGCTTAGGCATAGGGAGTTCATTCCATGTCTAAGCCCTAGCCGGACTGAGGGTTGTGGCAGCGGGACCGGTAGCACGCAGATGGCGATCGGGTGATCCCCGGCTTGTGCATTATGCCTCTCTGGCTTGCTCAACACCCGCACGCTCGTTTTGTGGGTTGACTTAGGCATACAGAGTTCATTCCCAGTCTAAGATCGGACTGGACCGAGGGTTACGGTAGTAAGATCGATAGCACATAGGGGGATCAGACCGATCCTTGACTTACGCATTCTACCTCTCCGACCGGCTGAGCGCCCGTGTGCTCGTTTCATGGGTTGGCTTAGGCATACGGAGTTCATTCCATGTCTAAGCATACGGAGTTCATTCCAAGTCTAAGATTAGATCGGACCGAGGGTTGCGGTAACAGGACCAGCAGCAGGATCAGTAGCATGCAGGGGGGACCGGGTCGATCCCTGGCTTACGCATTCTGCCTCTCCGGTCGGTTGAACGCCTGCACGCTCATTTCCTGGGTTGGCTTAGGCATACGGAGTTCACTCCATGTCTAAGCCCCAATCGGATCGAGGGTTGTGGTAGCAGAACCGATAGTAGAATCAGCAGCACGTAGATGGGGATCAAGCTGATCTCCAGCTTGAGCATTATACCTCTCTGACCGGCCTCTTCGGTCGATTGAGCACCCGCACGCTCGTTTCGTGGGTTGACTTAGGCATACGGAGTTCATCCCCAGTCTAAGCATACGTAGTTCACTGCCAGTCTAAGATCAGACCGGATCAAGGGTTATGGCAGCAGGACCGACAGCACGTAGGGGGGATCGGGCTGATCCCTGGCTTACGCACTATGCCTCTCCGGTTGGCTCAGCGCCCGCACACTTGTTTCATGGGTTTACTTAGGCATACGAAGTTTATTCCCAGTCTAAGATCGGATCGGATCGAGGGTTACTGCAGCAGGATCGACAGCACGTAGGGGGGACGAGTCGATCCCCAGCTTGTGCATTCTACCTCTCCAGTAGACTGAGCGCCCGCACGCTCATTTCATGGGTTGGCTTAGGGATACGGAGTTCAGTCCATGTCTAAGCATACGGAGTTCATTCCCAGTCTAAGATCGGATCGGATCGAGGGTTGTGGCAACAGGACCAGCAGCAGGATTGACAGTAAGCATGAGGGATTGAGTCGATCCCTGGCTTGCACATTCTACCTCTCCAGTCGGTTAAGCACCGCAAGCTCATTTCGTGGGTTGGCTTAGGCATACGGAGTTCATTCCATGTCTAAGCCCTAGCCGAACTGAGGGTTGTGGACGCAGGATCGGTAGCAGTATCAACAGCATGCAGAGGGGGATCAGGCTGATCCCTGGCTTACATATTATGCCTCTCCGATCGGCCTCTCCGACCGGCTAAGCGCCCGTAAGCTCATTTTGTGGGTTGACTTAGGCATACGGAGTTTATCCCTAGTCTAAGCATACGGAGTTCATTCCCAGTCTAAGATCAGACCAGACAGAGGGTTACGGTAGTAAGATAGACAGCACGTAGGGGGGATCGAGCTGATTATGTCTTTCCGTCTGACTTAGCGCTCGAACGCTCATTTCATGGGTTGACTTAGGCATACGGAGTTCATTCCCAATCTAAGATCAGACCCGGACTGAGGGTTTTTGCAGCAGGATCGAGAGCACGTAGGGGGGATCGGGGCGGTCCCCGACTTGCGCATTCTACCTCTCCGGTCGGTTGAGCACCCGTACACTCGTTTTGTGGGTTAGCTTAGGCATACGGAGTTCATTCTATGTCTAAGCATACAGAGTTCATTCCCAGTCTAAGATCGAATCAGACCGAGGGTTGTGGCAGCAGGACCAACAGCAGGATCGGTAGCATGCAGGGGTGGATCGAGCCGATCCCCGACTTGCGCATTCTGCCTCTCCGGTCGACTGAGCGCCCGCACACTCGTTTCGTGGGTTAGCTTAGGCATAGGGAGTTCATTCCATGTCTACGCCACAGTCAAACCGAGGGTTGTGGCAGTGGGATCAACAGCACACAGAGGGGGAGCGGGCCGATCCCCGACTTGCGCATTCTGCCTCTCCGATCGGTTGAGTGCCCACACGATCATTTCATGGGTTGGCTTAGGCTTACGGAGTTCATTCCATGTCTAAGCCCGCAGAGGGAGATTGGGCTGATCCTCGGCTTGCGCATTATGCCTCTTCGATCGACCTCTCCGGTCGACTGAGCGCCCGCTCACTCATTTTGTTGGTTGACTTAGGCATATGGAGTTCAACCCTAGTCTAAGCATACGGAGTTCATTCCCAGTCTAAGATCAAACCAGACCGAGGGTTATGACAGTAGAATCGATAGCACGCAGGGGGGACCGAGCCGATCTCTGGCTTGCGCATTCTGCCTCTCCGACCGGTTGAGCGCCCGTACGCTCATTTCGTGGGTTGGCTTAGGCATACTGAGTTCATTCCATGTCTAAGCGTACGGAGTTCATTCCCAGTTTAAGATCAGATCGGGCCAATGGTTGAGACGGTAGGACTAGCAGTAGGATCGACAGCACACAGGGGGGATCGGGCCAATCCTTGACTTGTGCATTCTGCCTCTCCGGCCGACTGAGCGCCCGTACGCCCGTTTCATGGGTTGGCTTAGGCATAGGGATTTCATTCCATGTCTAAGCCCTGGCCAGACCGAGGGTTGTGGCAACGAGACTGGCAGCACGCAGAGGGGGACCGGGTTGATCCTCAGCTTGCGCACTCTGTCTCTCAGGTCGGTTGAGCGCCCGTGCACCCGTTTCATGGGTTGGCTTAGGCATAGGGAGTTCATTCCTTGTCTAAGCCCCAACCGGACCAAAGGTTGTGACAGCGAGACTGACAGCACACAGAGGCGGATCGGGCCAATCCCCGACTTGCGCATTATGACTCTCCGACCGATTCAGGCATACAAAGTTCATTCCCATTCTTTGATCAGACCAGACCGAGGGTTGCTCCAGCAGGATCAATAGCACGTATGGGGGACCGGGTCGGTCCTCGACTTGCGCATTCTGCCTCTATGGTTGGCTGAGCACCCAGAAGCTTGTTTCGTAGGTTGGCTTAGGCATACAGAGTTTATTCCATGTCTAAGCCCCAGTCAGATCGAGGGTTGTGGTAGCAGGACCGGCAGCGGGATCGAAAACATGCAGAGGGGGATCGGGCTGACCCCCGACTTACGCATTATGCCTCTCCGACTGACTGAGTACCCGCATGCTCATTTTGTGGGTTAACTTAGGCATACGGAGTTCATCCCCAATCTAAGCATATGGAGTTCATTCCCAGTCTAAGATCAGACCAGACAGAGGGTTGCGGCAGCAAGATCAACAGCACGCAAAGGGGACTGGGCCAATCCCAGGCTTGCGCATTCTGCCTCTCCGATCGGCTGAGCGCCCGCACGCTCATTTTTGTGTGTTGGCTTAGGCATAGGGAGTTCATTCCATGTCTAAGCCCCAGCCAGACCGAAGGTTGTGGTAGCGAGATCGATAGCACGCAGAAGGGGACCGGGCTGATCCCCGGCTTGCACATTATGTCTCTTCGACAGACTCAACGCCCGAACGCTCGTTTCGTGGGTTGACTTAGGCATACGAAGTTCATTCCCAGTCTAAGATCAGACCTGACTAGGGTTGCGAAAGCAGGATCGACAGAAAGTAGGGGGGACCGAGTCGGTCCCCGACTTACGTATTTTGCCTCTCCAGTCGGCTGAGCGCCCGTACGCTCCTTTCGTGGGTTGGCTTAGGCATACAAAGTTCATTCCATGTCTAAGCATACAGAGTTCATTCCCAATCTAAGATCAGACCGGACTAAGGATTGTGGTAGCAGGACCAGCAGTAGGATCGATAGCATGCAGGAGGGGACCGAGCTGATCCCCGACTTGCATTTCTGCCTTTTCGGCCAGCTGAGCGCGCGGACGCCCGTTTCGTGGGTTGGCTTAGGCATAGGGAGTTCATTCCATGTCTACGCCCCAGCCGAATAGAGGGTTGTGGCAACGGGATCAACAGCACATAGAGGGGGAGTGGGCCGATCCTCAGCTTGCGTATTCTACCTCTCCGGTCGGTTGAGCACCCACGCGCTCGTTTCATGGGTTGGCTTAGGCATACGGAGTTCATTCCATGTCTAAGCTTACGGAGTTCATTCCCAGTCTAAGAGTTTGAGCCACGGTGCACATGCTGGGCTCGGGCATGTGCTGGTGCCACATTTTTTCTGCCCGGGGTGCCATCCTCGGAGCATCGTCGAAGTGCCTAACCGGTGGCATTGGGGGTGCCGATGATTGGGGGGTCGGGGGGGTGTGCGCACATGATGTGCGATGGGTTGGCTTAGGCATATGGAGTTCATTCCATGTCTAAGACCCAACCATACCGAGGGTTGTGGCAACGGGACCGGCAGCGAAATCGGCAACACACAGAGGGGGACCGGTTGATCTTCGGCTTATGCGTTATGCCTCTTCGGCCAGCTAAGCACTCGCAATCTCGTTTCATGGGATGACTTAGGCATACGGAGTTTCATCCCCATCTAAGGCATATGGAGTCCATTCCCAGTCTAAGATCGGATCAGACTGAAAGTTACAGGGTAGCAGGATCGGCAGCACGCAGGGGGACTGGGACGATCCCTAACTTGTACATTCTACCGCTCTGGCCGGTTGAGTGCCCACACGCTCGTTTCATGGGTTAGCTTAGGCATAGGGAGTTCATTCCCTGTCTAAGCCCCAGTCGGATCAAGGGTTGTGGCAGCGGGACTGACAGTACGCAGAGGGGACCGGTCCGATCCTCGGCTTACGCACTATGCCTCTCCGACTGGCTCAGTGCCGGGCGCTCATTTAATGGGTTGACTTAGGTATACGGAGTTCATTCCAAGTCTAAGATTGGACCAGACCAAGGGTTGCGGTAGCAAGATCGACAGCACACAGGGGGGGATCGGGTCAGTCCCTGGCTTACTCATTCTGGCTCTCCGGCTGGCTGAGCACCCGCACGGTCATTTCGTGGGTTGGCTTAGGCATACGGAGTTCATTCCATGTCTAAGCATACAGAGTTCATTCTAGTCGACCAGACCGAGGTTTGCGATAGCAGGACAGGAGCAGGATCGGTAGCTCATAGGGGGGACTGAGCCAATCCCCGGCCTACGTATTCTGCCTCTCCGACCGACTGAGCCCCCGCACGCTCGTTTCGTGGGTTGGCTTAGGCATACGAAGTTCATTCCATGTGTAAGCGCCAGTCAGACCAAGGGTTGTCGCAGTAGGAGCGGCAACTAGATCGGTAGCACCTAGAGGGGGACCAGGCTGATCCTCGACTTATGCATTATGCCTCTTCGATCGGAGTTCATTCCCAGTCCAAGATCGGACTGGATCGAGGGTTGTGGCAGCAGGATCGATAGCACGTAGGGGGGACCGGGCCGACCCCTGGCTTGCGCATTTTGCCTCTTTGGGCGGCTGAGTGCCCGCACGCTCATTTCGTGGGTTGGCTTAGGCATATGGAGTTCATTCCATGTCTAGGCATACGAAGTTCATTCCCAGTCTAAGATCGAACCGAACTGAGGGTTGCGGCTGTAGGACCAACAGCAGGATCGGTAGCAAGCAATGGGGGACCGGGCCGATCCCCAGCTTACGCATTCTGCCTCTCTTGTCGGTTGAACACCCGCACACTCATTTCCTAGGTTAGCTTAGGCATACGGAGTTCATTCCATGTCTAAGCCCCAGCCGGACAGAGGGTTGTGGCAGCAGCACCGATAACCGGATCGACCACACGCAGAGAGGATCGGGCTGATCCTCGGCTTGCGCATTATGCCTCTCCGGTCGACCTTTTCGGTCGACTGAGCGCTCGTACGCTCATTTCGTGGGTTGACTTAGGCATATAGAGTTCATCCCCAGTCTAAGCATACGGAGTTCATTCCCAGTCGAAGATCAGACTGGACTGAAGGTTACGATAGCAAGATTGACAGCACGCAGGGGGATCGAGCCGATCCCCAGCTTGCGCATTTTGACTCTTCAGCCAGCTGAGTGCCCGCACGCCCATTTCGTGGGTTGGCTTAGGCATAGGGGGTTCATTCCATGTCTAAGCCTGAGCTGGATTGAGGGTTGTGGTAGCGGGACTGGCAGCACACAGAGAAGGACTGGGCCAATCCCCGGCTTGTGCATTATGCCTCTTCGATCGGCTCAGCGCCCGTACGTTCATTTCATGGGTTGACTTAGGCATACGGAGTTCATTCCTAGTCTAGGATCGGACCAGACTGAGGGTTACGGTAGTAGCATCAACAGCACGTAAGGGGGACCGGGTCGATCCTCGACTTGCGCATTCTGCCTCTCCGACCGGCTAAGTGCCCGCACGCACAATCGTTTCGTGGGTTGCCTTAGGCATACGAAGTTCATTCCATGTCTAAGCATACGAAGTTCATTCCTAGTCTAAGATTAGACCGGACTGAGGGTTGCGGTAGCAGGACCAACAGCAGGATTGGCAGCACCCTGGGAGGGATCGGGCCGATCCCCTGCTTGTGCATTCTCTCTCTCCGGCCAGCCGAGCACCCACACGCTTGTTTCGTGGGTTGGCTTAGGCATACGGAGTTCGTTCCATGTCTAAGGCCCAGTCGGACCGAGTGCTGTGGCAGCGGGACCGATAGCCGGATTGACAGCATGCAGAGGGGTACCGGACTAATCCCTGGCTTGCGCTTTATGCCTCTCTGATCGGTTGAGCACCCATACGCTCGTTTCGTGGGTTGACTTAAGCATACGGAGTTCATCCCCAGTCTAAGCATACAGAGTTCATTCCCAGTCTAAGATCAGACCGGACCGACGGTTGCAGCAGCAGGATCAACAGCATGCAGGATGGAGCGGGCCGATCCCCGGCTTGCGCATTCTACCTCTCCGGCCGGCTGAGCGCCCGCACGCCCATTTCGTGGGTTGGCTTAGGCATAGGGAGTTCATTCCATGTCTAAGCCCTAGCCAGACCAAGGGTTGTGGCAGCGGGACCAGTAGCACGTAGAGGGGGACCGAATGGATCCCCGGCTTGCGCATTATGCCTCTTCAGGTGGCTCAGTGCCCGTACGCTCGTTTCGCGGGTTAACTTATGCATATAGAGTTCATTTTCAATCTAAGATCGGATCAGACCGAGGGTTGTGGCTGATCCTTGGGTTGCGGCTGATCCCAAGCAGCAGGATCGACAGCACGTAGGGGGGGATCGGGCCGATCCCCAGCTTGCGCATTCTGCCTCTCCAGTCGGCTGAGCACCCGTATGCTCGTTTCGTGGGTTGGCTTAGGCATATGGAGTTCATTCCATGTCTAAGGATACAGAGTTCATTCTCAGTCTAAGATTTTGAGCCACGGTGCACATGCTGGGCTTGGGCATGTGCTGGTGCCGCATTTTTTCACCCGAGGCACCATCGTCGGAGCATCGTCGGAGAGCCTAACCGACGGCATTGGGGGTTCCGACGATTGGGGGGCCGGGGTGGTGTGCACAGATGATGTGCAATGGGTGCTGGTACTTGGCTCTTATATTGGCCCCCTATCCCTCATCAAACCTCGAGAAGTCACACCCCCTTAAAGAGCATTTTAGATTTTATAGGTTTGCTGCAAGTAGCCATTAAAGTGTCTGAAATAGGGATACTTTTTTTGAAAATGGTCACAAAATCTTCTCCACTTCGAGTTTTTAGTTGAATGTTTTTGTGCATGCCAACAAAAATACAAGGATCACCCCTACCAAATTTGGGGACAAAACTCTGTCTAAAAAAATTTAAAAAAATCCCGAACCGTAAAAAGTTTCAAAAATCATGAAAAATAGAAAACGGGTCGTCTTGCCACGAAACTTCACATGAAGGCTTAGGGGACCATTGTATGAATTTACAAGCCATAAAAATGGCATTGGAATGGCAGAAATATGAATATGTGCTTGAACCCACCTACCACCCGTTCGATCCCCGGCTTGCGCATCCTGCCTCTCTGGTCGGCTGAGCGTCCGCACGCTCGTTTTGTGGGTTGACTTAGGCATACAGAGTTCATCCCCAGTCTAAGCATACGGAGTTCATTCCCAGTCTAAAATCAGACCGGACTGAGTGTTACGATAGCAGGATCGACAGCACCCAGGGGGGACCTGGCCGATCTCAGGCTTATGCATTCTACCTCTCCGATCGGTTGAGCAGCCGCACTCCCATTTCATGGGTTGGCTTCAGCATAGGGAACTCATTCCATGTCTAAGCCCCAGTCAAACCGAGGGTTGTGGCAGCGAGACCGACAGCACGCAGAGGGGGATCGGGCCGATCCTCGGCTTCCGTATTATGCCTCTCCGGTCGGCTCAATGCCCGTACGCTCGTTTCGTTAGTTGACTTAAGCATACGGAGTTAATTCCCAATCTAAGATCAAACCAGACCGAGGGTTGCGACAATAGGATCGACAGCATGCAGGGGGGACTGGGCTGATCCTCGGCTTGGGCATTCTATCTCTCCGACCGATTGAGCACCTGCATGCTCGTTTCATGGGTTGGCTTAGTCATACGGAGTTCATTCCATGTCTAAGCATACAGAGTTCATTCCCAATCTAAGATCGGACTGGATCCGAGGGTTTACGATAGCAGGAACCAACACAGGATCGATAGCACGTAGGGGGACGTCGTTTCGTGGGTTGGCTTAGGCATATGGAGTTCATTCCATGTCTAAACCCCAGTCCGGACTGAGGGTTGTGGCAGCAGGACGGCAGAGCAGGATCAGCAGCACATAGAAGGGGATCGAGTTGATCCCGGCTTGTGCATTATGCCTCTTTGGCCAACCTCTCCGGCCGACTAAGTGCCCACATGCTCGTTTCGTGGGTTGACTTAGGCATACGGAGTTCATTCCCAGTCTAAGATATGGATCATTCAGAAGAACCGGACGAGGTTCGTAGCAGCATGAGGATCGACAGCACGTAGGGGGACGAGCGATCCCTGGCTTGCATTCTGCCTCTCCGGCTGGCTGAGCGCCGCAGCTCGTTTCATGGGTTGGCTTAGGCATACGGAGTTCATTCCATGTCTAAGCATACGGAGTTCATTCCCAGTCTAAGATTTTGAGCCACGGTGCACATGCTGGCTCGGGCATGTGCTGGTGCCGCATTTTTTTCCCGGGCACCATCGTCGGAGCATCGCGGAGAGCCTAACCGGCATTGGGGGTTCGACGATTGGGGGCGGGGGGTGTGCGCACATGATGTGCGATGGGTGCTGGTACTTGTGTCACGGGCTCCGACCTTAGACTCAGAAACCGTGTGGCCTTAGGCTTGGAATCTCCTCCTTTATGCCTAAGTCAGCCTAAAACACAAGCGTACGGGCACTAGAACAACGGAAGGGCTGATTACACAAGTTAAAGAGAAACAGGATAAGAAGGCAGAATTCTGGAAATGCTCTTGTATTCACTGAAACGAAGTGTTTGATGGTGTACAAATGAGGGAGGAGCCCTCTATTTATAGTTGAGGCTCCAGCTTACACTTAATGGCAATATCCCTAGAATAAAGGCTAAAATCATGGGATTATACAGATTACAATCAATCAGGATGCTAACTCCTGATTTTCAGGGTCAACCAAATCTGCCAGGATGCTGCTGCTGATCCTGCCTGCTTCCAGAAGCTTCCCTTGCGTGTCCAGCACCTTGGGCCCTTCTGGATGTGGTGCGGGCAGCTTGTATGCCAGGCCTTGGTCTCACGGGCTGGCCTGCAAGTTGGGCGGGCGTTCTGAACTCGTTTGCTAGGCTTTGCATGTAGATACCGCCAGCACGCCTGGTCTACGGGCCTCAACCTCTGGCTCACCTGCTGGTGCGCCTGATGTGCCTGGCGTGCCCGCCCAGGGGTGACATTCTCCCCCACCTGATTGCAATGCCCTCATTGTGTCTTCTGCATGGTACTGCCTGATCTGGTCCCCGAACTGCCATAAGTCATCTGCTGGTTCCCAGCTCACCTCACTGTCTGGAAGTCCCTTCCAGCGCACCAAGTACTCTTGTCTTGGCTGATAGTTCTTCCGTCTCACCTCTCGATCAGCTATGATGCTGTGGACCTCCTTCTCATATGAGGCCCTTGCTCCCAATGGCACACGCTTTGACTCTGCCCATCCTGGATCTCCCTCATCCTCATGGAACGGCTTGAGCATGCTCACATGGAACACCGGGTGTACCCTCAGCTTGGGTGGCATATCCAGCTTGTAGGCAACCTTGCCTACCCTCTTGACTACTCGAAAAGGTCCCTCATACCTCTGGACTAGGCCTTTGTGCAGCCCCCTATGGCGCACAATGGGATGCAGCTTCACCAACACCAAGTCTCCAACCTGGAACTGCACGTCCCGCCTATTCTGGTCTGCCCACTTCTTCGACCTCTTGGCCGCCTTGTGTAGACAAACTCTGGCCAAGTCAGTTTGCTCCTGCCATGCCTTGGCAAACTTGTATGCTGCTGGATTCACCCTGTATAACCTGCAGCAATCGAACCGGGTGTTAGT
>NW_019167826.1:11315368-11360585 GCF_002303985.1 Durio zibethinus
GTTGTGGCAGCGGGATCAACAGCACATAGAGGGGGAGTGGGCCGATCCTCAGCTTGCGTATTCTACCTCTCCGGTCTGGTTGAGCACCCACGCGCTCGTTTCATGGGTTGGCTTAGGCCATACGGAGTTCATTCCATGTCTAAGCTTACGGAGTTCATTCCCAGTCTAAGAGTTTGAGCCACGGTGCACATGCTGGGCTCGGGCATGTGCTGGTGCCACATTTTTTCTGCCCGGGGTGCCATCCTCGGAGCATCGTCGAAGTGCCTAACCGGTGGCATTGGGGGTGCCGATGATTGGGGGTCGGGGGGTGTGCGCACATGATGTGCGATGGGTTGGCTTAGGCATATGGAGTTCATTCCATGTCTAAGACCCAACCATACCGAGGGTTGTGGCAACGGGACCGGCAGCGAAATCGGCAACACACAGAGGGGGACCGGGTTGATCTTCGGCTTATGCGTTATGCCTCTTCGGCCAGCTAAGCACTCGCAATCTCGTTTCATGGGATGACTTAGGCATACGGAGTTCATCCCCATCTAAGCATATGGAGTCCATTCCCAGTCTAAGATCGGATCAGACTGAAAGTTACGGTAGCAGGATCGGCAGCACGCAGGGGGACTGGGCCGATCCCTAACTTGTACATTCTACCGCTCTGGCCGGTTGAGTGCCCACACGCTCGTTTCATGGGTTAGCTTAGGCATAGGGAGTTCATTCCCTGTCTAAGCCCCAGTCGGATCAAGGGTTGTGGCAGCGGGACTGACAGTACGCAGAGGGGGACCGGTCCGATCCTCGGCTTACGCACTATGCCTCTCCGACTGGCTCAGTGCCCGGGCGCTCATTTAATGGGTTGACTTAGGTATACGGAGTTCATTCCCAGTCTAAGATTGGACCAGACCGAGGGTTGCGGCAGCAAGATCGACAGCACACAGGGGGGGATCGGGTCAGTCCCTGGCTTACTCATTCTGGCTCTCCGGCTGGCTGAGCACCCGCACGGTCATTTCGTGGGTTGGCTTAGGCATACGGAGTTCATTCCATGTCTAAGCATACAGAGTTCATTCTAGTCGACCAGACCGAGGTTTGCGATAGCAGGACAGAAGCAGGATCGGTAGCTCATAGGGGGGACTGAGCCAATCCCCGGCCTACGTATTCTGCCTCTCCGACCGACTGAGCCCCTGCACGCTCGTTTCGTGGGTTGGCTTAGGCATACGAAAGTTCATTCCATGTGTAAGCGCCAGTCAGACCAGGGTTGTCGCAGTAGGAGCGGCAACTAGATCGGTAGCACCCAGAGGGGGACCAGGCTGATCCTCGACTTATGCATTATGCCTCTTCGATCGGAGTTCATTCCCAGTCCAAGATCGGACTGGATCGAGGGTTGTGGCAGCAGGATCGATAGCACGTAGGGGGGACCGGGCCGACCCCTGGCTTGCGCATTTTGCCTCTTTGGGCGGCTGAGTGCCCGCACGCTCATTTCGTGGGATTGGCTTAGGCATATGGAGTTCATTCCATGTCTAGGCATACGAGTTCATTCCCAGTCTAAGATCGAACCGAACTGAGGTTGCGGCTGTAGGACCAAACAGCAGGATCGGTAGCAAGCAAGGGGGGACCGGCGATCCGCAGCTTGCGCATTCTGCCTCTCTTGTCGGTTGAACATCCCGCACACTCATTTCCTAGGTTAGCTTAGGCATACGGAGTTCATTCCATGTCTAAGCCCAGCCAGATAGAGGGTTGTGGCAGCAGCACCGATAACCGGATCGACCACGCAGAGAGGATCGGGCTGATCCCCGCTTGCGCATTATGCTCTCCGGTCGCCTTTCGGTCGACTGAGTCGCTCGTACGCTCATTTCGTGGGTTGACTTAGGCATATAGAGTTCATCCCCAGTCTAAGCATACGGAGTTCATTCCAGTCGAAGATCAGACTGGACTGAAGGTTACGATAGCAAGATTGACAGCACGCAGGGGGATCGAGCCGATCCCGCTTGCGCATTTTGACTCTTCAGCCAGCTGAGTGCCCGCACGCCCATTTCGTGGGTTGGCTTAGGCATAGGGGGTTCATTCCATGTCTAAGCCTGAGCTGGATTGAGGGTTGTGGTAGCGGGACTGGCAGCACACAGAGAAGGACTGGGCCGATCCCCGGCTTGTGCATTATGCCTCTTCGATCGGCTCAGCGCCCGTACGTTCATTTCATGGTTGACTTAGGCATACGGAGTTCATTCCTAGTCTAGGATCGGACAGACTGAGGGTTACGGTAGTAGCATCAACAGCACGTAAGGGGGACCGGGTCGATCCTCGACTTGCGCATTCTGCCTCTCCGACCGGCTAAGTGCCCGCACGCACAATCGTTTCGTGGGTTGCCTTAGGCATACGAAGTTCATTCCATGTCTAAGCATACGAAGTTCATTCCTAGTCTAAGATTAGACCGGACTGAGGGTTGCGGTAGCAGGACCAACAGCAGGATTGGCAGCACCTGGGAGGGATCGGGCCGATCCCCTGCTTGTGCATTCTCCTCTCTCGCGGCCCAGCTGAGCACCCACACGCTTGTTTCGTGGGTTGGCTTAGGCAATGGAGTTCGTTCATGTCCTAAGGCCCAGTCGGACCGAGTGCTGTGGCAGCGGGACCGATAGCCGGATTGACAGCATGCAGAGGGGTACCGGACTAATCCTGGCTTGCGCATTATGCCTGCTCTGATCGTTGAGCACCCATACGCTCGTTTCGTGGTTGACTTAAGCATACGGAGTTCATCCCCAGTCTAAGCATACAGAGTTCAATTCCCAGTCTAAGATCAGACCGGACCGACGGTTGCGGCAGCAGGATCAACAGCATGCAGGATGGAGCGGGCCGATCCCCGCTTGCGCATTCTACCTCTCCGGCCGGCTGAGCGCCCGCACGCCCATTTCGTGGGTTGGCTTAGCGCATAGGGAGTTCATTCCATGTCTAAGCCCAGCCAGACCGAGGGTTGTGGCAGCGGGACCAGTAGCACGTAGAGGGGGACCAAATGGATCCCCGGCGTTGCGCATTATGCCTCTTCAGGTGGCTCAGTGCCCGTACGCTCGTTTTCGCGGGTTAACTTATGCATATAGAGTTCCATTTCATCTAAGATTCGGATCAGACCGAGGGTTGTAGGCTGATCCTTGGGTTGCGCTCGATCCCAAGCAGCAGGATCGACAGCACGTAGGGAGGGGGATCGGGCCGATCCCAGCTTGCGGCCATTCTGGCCTCTCCAGTCGGCTGAGCACCCGTATGCTCGTTTCGTGGGTTGGCTTAGGCATATGGAGTTCAATTCCATGTCTAAGGATAACAGTTCATTCTCAGTCTAAGATTTTGAGCCACGGTGCACATGCTGGGCTTGGGCATGTGCTGGTGCCGCATTTTTTCACCCGAGGCACCATCGTCGGAGCATCGTCGGAGAGCCTAACCGACGGCATTGGGGGTTCCGACGATTGGGGGGGCCGGGGTGGTGTGGCACAGATGATGTGCAATGGGTGCTGGTACTTGGCTCTTATATTGGCCCCCTATCCCTCATCAAACCTCGAGAAGTCACACCCCCTTAAAGAGCATTTTAGATTTTATAGGTTTGCTGCAAGTAGCCATTAAAGTGTCTGAAATAGGGATACTTTTTTGAAAATGGTCACAAAATCTTCTCCACTTCGAGTTTTTAGTTGAATGTTTTGTGCATGCCACAAAAATACAAGGATCACCCCTACCAAATTTGGGGACAAAACTCTGTCTAAAAAATTTAAAAAAATCCCGAACCGTAAAAGTTTCAAAAATCATGAAAAATAGAAACGGGTCGTCTTGCCACGAAACTTCACATGAAGGCTTAGGGGACCATTGTATGAATTTACAAGCCATAAAAATGGCATTGGAATGGCAGAAATATGAATATGTGCTTGAAACCCACTACCACCCGTTCGATCCCCGGCTTGCGCATCCTGCCTCTCTGGTCGGCTGAGCGCCGCACGCTCGTTTTGTGGGTTGACTTAGGCATACAGAGTTCATCCCAGTCTAAGCATACGGAGTTCATTCCCAGTCTAAAATCAGACCGGACTGAGTGTTACGATAGCAGGATCGACAGCACCCAGGGGGGACCTGGCCGATCTCAGGCTTATGCATTCTACCTCTCCGATCGGTTGAGCAGCCGCACTCCCATTTCATGGGTTGGCTTCAGCATAGGGAACTCATTCCATGTTAAGCCCCAGTCAAACCGAGGGTTGTGGCAGCGAGACCGACAGCACGCAGAGGGGGATCGGGCCGATCCTCGGCTTCCGTATTATGCCTCTCCGGTCGGCTCAATGCCCGTACGCTCGTTTCGTTAGTTGACTTAAGCATACGGAGTTAATTCCCAATCTAAGATCAAACCAGACCGAGGGTTGCGACAATAGGATCGACAGCATGCAGGGGGGACTGGGCTGATCCTCGGCTTGGGCATTCTATCTCTCCGACCGATTGAGCACCTGCATGCTCGTTTCATGGGTTGGCTTAGTCATACGGAGTTCATTCCATGTCTAAGCATACAGAGTTCATTCCCAGTCTAAGATCGGACTGGACCGAGGGTTACGGTAGCAGGACCAACACAGGATCGATAGCACGTAGGGGGACGCTCGTTTCGTGGGTTGGCTTAGGCATATGGAGTTCATTCCATGTCTAAACCCCAGCCGGATTGAGGGTTGTGGCAGCAGGACCGGCAGCAGGATCAGCAGCACATAGAAGGGGATCGAGTTGATCCCTGGCTTGTGCATTATGCCTCTTTGGCCAACCTCTCCGGCCGACTAAGTGCCCGCACGCTCGTTTCGTGGGTTGACTTAGGCATACGGAGTTCATCCCCAGTCTAAGCATATGGAGTTCATTCCCAGTCTAAGATTGGACCGGACCGAAGGTTGCGGCAGCAGGACCAATAGTAGGATCGACAGCACGTAGGGGGACCGAGCCGATCCCTGGCTTGCGTATTCTGCCTCTCCGGCTGGCTGAACACCCGCATGCTCATTTCATGGGTTGGCTTAGGCATACGGAGCTCATTCCATGTCTAAGCATACAGAGTTCATTCCTAGTCTAAGATTTTGAGCCACGGTGCACATGCTAGGCTTGGGAATGTGCTGGTGCTGCTTTTTTTTCGCCTGGCGCACCATCATCGGAGCATCGCTAGAGAGCCTAACCGGCGGCATTGGGGGTTCTGACGATTGGGGGGCCAAGGGGTGTGCGCACATGATGTGCGATGGGTGCTGGTACTTGTGTCACAGGCTCCGACCTTAGACTTAGAAACCGTGTGGCCTTAGGCTTGAAATCTACTCCTTTATGCCTAAGTCAGCCTAAAACACAAGCGTACAGGCACTAGAACAACAGGAAGGGCTGATTACACAAGTTAAAGAGAAACAGGATAAGAAGGCAGAATTTTGGAAATGCTCTTGTATTCACTGAAACGAAAGTGTTTGATAGTGTACAAATGAGGGAGAAGTAACCCTCTTTTTATAGTTGAGGCTCTAGCTTACACTTAATGGCAATATCCCTAGAATAAAGGCTAAAATCATGGGATTATACAGACTACAATCAATCGGGATGCTAACTCTTGATTTTTAGGGTCAACCAAATCTGCCAGGATGCTGCTGCTGATCCTACCTGCTTCTAGAAGCTTCCCTTACGTGTCCAGCACCTTGGGCCCTTCTGGATGTGGTGTGGGCAGCTTGTATGCCAAGACTTGGTCTCACGGGCTGGCCTGTAAGTTGGGCGGGCGTTCTAAACTCCTTTACTAGGCTTTGCATGTAGATACCTGCCAGCACGCCTGGTCTATGGGCCTCAACCTCTAGCTCACCTGCTGGTGCGCCTGATGTGCCTGGCGTGCCCGCCCAGGGAGTGACATTCTCCCCCACCTGATTGTAATATGCCCTCATTGTGTCTTCTGCATGGTACTGCCTGATCTGGTCCTCGAACTGCCATAAGTCATCTGCTGGTTCCCAACTCACCTCACTACTTGAAAGTCCCTTCCAGTGCACCAAATACTCTTGTCTTGGCTGATAGTTCTTCTGTCTCACCTCTTGGTTAGCTATGATGCTGTGGTCCTCCTTCTTATATGAGGCCCTTGCCCCCAATGGCACACGCTTTGACTCTGCGTGTCCTAGATCTCCCTCATCCTCATAGAACGGCTTGAGCATGCTCATATGGAACACCGGGTGTACCTTCTGCTTGGGTGGCATATCAAGCTTGTAGGTAACCTTGCCTACCCTCTTGACTACTCGAAAAGGTCCCTCATACCTTTGGACTAGGCCTTTGTGCAGCCCCCTATGGCGCACAATGGGATGCAGCTTCACCAACACCAAGTCTCCAACCTGGAACTGCACGTCCCGCCTATTCTGGTCTGCCCACTTCTTCGACCACTTGGCCACCTTGTGTAGACAAACTCTGGCTAAGTCAGTTTGCTCCTGCCATGCCTTGGCAAACTTGTATGCTGCTAGATTCAGCCCTGTATAACCTGCAGCAATCGAACCGGGTGTTAGTGGTTTTTGCCCTGTCACAACCTCAAATGGGCTCTGGTTCGTTGCCTCGCTCCTTTGCAAGTTGTAGGAAAACTGTGCAATATCTAGCAGTTTTGGCCAGTCCCTTTATATGGCACTCACATAGTGCCTGAGGTAGACCTCCAATAGTCCATTCACTCATTCTGTCTACCCATCGATCTGTAGATGCATGCTGGTGGAAAAGTTCAAGTCTGACCCCAACAGCTTGAACAACTCAGTCTAGAACTTGCCCGTGAAACGCCCATCCCGATCACTAACAATGGTCCTCGGCACTCCCCAGTACTTAACCATGTTCTTCAAGAACAATCGAGCTACCTCCTCGGCTAGGCACTCCTTGGTTGTTGGAATGAAGATTCCATACTTGGAAAACCTATCCACCACTACCATGATGCTTCCAAACCCTTCTGCTTTGGGTAGACCAACTATAAAGTCCAGAGAAACACTCTCCCATGGTCGCTCTGGCACTGGCAATGGCTCCAAGAGATCGCCTGGTTTCTTGAGCTCCACCTTGTCCTGTTGGCACACAAGACAAGTCTTTACATAGGCCTCCACATCGTCCCTCATGTGTGGCCAGTAGTATCGATCCCCGATTAGCTCTAAGGTATGGCTCACTCCGGGGTGTCCAGCCCACCTTGAATCATGGCATTCTTGTAAAACTTCCTTGCGGAGCTTCCCGTGCTGCGGTACAAACAGTCTACTGCCCCTCGTGTATAGCAAGCCATCCTGTAACAAAAATCGCCTAGTCTTACCTTGTTGGGCGTAATCCATCAAAGCCTTGGCTGTAGGATCATACGTAAGTCCCTTCTTGATGCGCAGCACCAGTGACCCCTCTGGTTGGCTAATGGCAGCAAGGTTAGCCTTCTTGCTCAGGGCGTCTGCCACTAGGTTCACCCACCCCGGCTTGTACTCCATCTGGAAATCAAATTCCGTAAGAAAATCTTGCCATCTCGCCTGCTTGGGGGACAGCTTTTTCTACGTCTGGAAGTAGCTGGTAGCCACATTGTCCGTCCTAGCCATGAACCTCGACCCCAACAGGTAATGGTGCCAAGTACGCAAGCAGTGCACCACTGTAGTCATCTCCTTCTCTTGGACCATGTATTTGCACTCAGTCTCGTTCAGCTTCCTGCTCTCAAATGCGACTGGACGTCCCTCCTGCATCGACACACCCTCATGGCAAAGTCTGATGCATCCGTATGCACCTCATACGGCTTGGCATGGTCTGGCAAGGCCAAGACTAGCTCCTCGGTCACAGCCCTCTTCAACCTGTGAAAGGCTTCCTGGCACCCTGCGCTCTACTCCCATGCTTTCCCTTTCTTAAGCAAGTTAGTCAATGGCGTGGCTATTGCTGAGTGACCTTTGATGAAGCGCCTGTAGTAGTTGACCAGCCCAAGGAATGATCTCAACTCAGTGACCTTGGCTGGCGGTTGCCACTCCAGTATGACGTGTATCTTGCCTTCATCCATGCGTATCCTGCCACCTCCTACTATGTGGCCAAGGAACGGGATCTCCTGCTGGGCGAATGAGCACTTCTCCCTCTTGACAAACAGCTTGTGCACCCGCAACACCTCGAACACCTATCTCAGGTGGTCTACATGCTCTCTCAAAGTTTGGCTGTAGATCACAATGTCATCCAAATAAACCATAACAAACCGATCAAGGAATAACTGAAGTACCTTGTTCATAAGGGTGCAGAATGTTACTGGGGCATTTGTGAGTCCAAAAGGCATAACGAAGAACTCATACGAACCATACTGAGTGACACATGCTGTCTTTGGCTCATCTCCCTTCGCGATCCTGACTTGATAGTAGCCTGACCTCAAATCCAGCTTGGTGAACCACCTTGGGCTCCCAAGTTGATCGAACAAGTCCACAATGAGTGGGATGGGGTACTTGTTCTTGATGGTCAGCTTGTTCAAAGCCCGGTAGTCTATGAACAGCCGTAACAACCCATTATGCTTGCGTTGAAATAGAACCGGTGCACCATAGGGTGCCTTCAAAGGCCTGATGAAGCTAGCATCAACTAACTCTTTGAGCTGCTTCCTCAACTCCTCCAACTCTGGTGGAGACATTTGGTAAGGGGCTCTAGCTGGTGGCTTGGCCTCGAACACCAGCTCGATCTTGTGGTCCACCTCCCTCTTAGGTGGTAGCTTTGCAGGCATCACATCACTAAAGGTCTTCAGCACCTTTAGCACCTTCAAGGGTGACTCGATCTCCTTCTCCCTTGGCTCATCATATTTCAGAGCTACCAAAAAGGTGTCTTCTTATCTGCTTACCACCTTGGCAAATTGGATGGCTGACACCACCCGTGACCCAACTCTAGACCCTTTCCTCAATGGCACTAGGCATTGTCACCGTGCATTCAAGATGCAAACACAATCGACAAAAGGCACAAGAAGGGCGTTAATCCGAACAAGGAAATCCAACCAAATCACAAAGTTATAGTCGTCAAGGGGTATTACCTCAATGGTCTCCTTGCCTTTCTAGTCTCCAAGCTGCAACTCCACTCCCCATGCTACTCCAATGGCTGGAACTTCATTCGAGTTCACCATTTTGATGGTACCAGTCCCTTTCTGCACCTTTAGTTTGAGCTTTCGGGCTTTATCACTTGAAATAAAAAGATGTGAGGCACCTGTGTCCACCAGTGCACTCACCTTTTGACCTGCAACCATCAGATTCGTAAACATCAAGCCCTTTGGCTTACGGCTCCTCTTACTCTGGACAGCATTGAGCACCAACGACCCAAGCTTTGCTGCCCCTGACTCTGGCTCCTCGTTAGACTCCTTGTCTACAGCAGCCAGCTTGCCCTTCTGTGGGCAATTACGTGCTATGTGGCTCCCTCCACATAGGTAGCATGCTAGTGGCTCTCGATCCCCCTTTGCTTTCCACTTGCCTGCTGGTGGCTTCCTCTTGCCATCCTTCGTTGAATGGTCTCGATCTCCATCCTTGGACTCCCGATCACGATCCTTCCCCTTGGACTACTTCTTTTGGTCCCTATTGTCCCTGCCCTTACCCTTGGGCTTGGTAGACTCGAACTTGTTCAGAGGCTTGAACTCTATCAAGGCCTCGATAGTAGTCATGGCTTTAGCCAAGTCATGAACTCCTCTCATTTGTAGCTCATGCTTCACCCACGGCTTCAGCCCATCCATGAAAGCAAATAAGGTGTCCTTTTCACCTAGATCCAAGATCTGTAACATCAGTTTAGAGAATTTCTGGACATACTCCCTTATGTCCCTTTACTAGCTCAGCCTGTGCAACTTTGCCCACGCCTCATCATCGGCATACTCCGGGTAAAATTATTCTCTGAAATCCTTTTGGAACTCTACCCAGGTTCCAATCTTGGTGCTCCCACGCCTGACATCATCACACTTGTGCCTCTACCACAATAAGGCTACATCAGTGAGATACATAGCAGCGGTGCTTACCTTTATCGCCTCGTCTTGCTTGCCCATGGCCTGGAAGTACTGCTCCATACCCCAAAGGTAGTTATCTACTTCCTTGGCCGCCCTAGTCCCTTTGAACTCCTTAGGCTTGGGGACATCCAATCTGGACTTGGACACTCCAGCAAACATGCCATTCCTAATGGCAGTCTTGCAAGCAACGAGCTCACTGGTAAGCTCCTCCATCCGCTGGCACATTGCCTCCATGCTATCGCGCAAGGTCAGCACTTCAGCCTCCAAGATCTGATTCTTTTGGGTGAACACATCCAAGCCTTTGTTGAGAGCAGCTTGTAGCTCACTTTGGATCTCCTCCCCTATGGACTCTAGCGATGCAATGTGAGTCTCTACCCCTTCAAGCTTCTCCCCCATGTCGCCCATGGTCACCTCCACCTTGGCTAGCCTACCATCCTTGGTAGACAAGATATCTCTACAACTGGCTTTCCTCCCTCTTCCATGCCCATGCTCCTGGGCCTCTAGTTGTTGGTTAGCAGTGTCACTTTGGGATGCCATCTCCGATAACCTACACAACACAAACACGCAGCATCGAACTTGCTCTGATACCAACTGTCACGGGCTCCGACCTTAGACTCAGAAACCGTGTGGCCTTAGGCTTGGAATCTCCTCCTTTATGCCTAAGTCAGCCTAAAACACAAGCGTATGGGCACTAGAACAATAGGAAGGGCTGATTACGCAAGTTAAAAAGAAACAGGATAAGAAGGTAGAATTCTGGAAATGCTCTTGTATTCACTGAAACAGAAGTGTTTGATGGTGTACAAATGAGGGAGGAGTAGCCCTCTATTTGTAGTTGAGGCTCCAACTTACAGTTAATGGCAATATCCTTAGAATAAAGGCTAAAATCATGGGATTATACAGATTACAATCAATCAGGATGCTAACTCCTGATTTTCAGGGTCAACCAAATATGCCAGGATGCTGCTATTGATCCTGCCTGCTTTCAGAAGCTTCCCTTGCTGTCCAGCACCTTGGGCCCTTCTGGATGTGGTGCAGGCAGCTTGTATGCTAGGTCTTGGTCTCACGGGCTGGCCTGCAAGTTGAGCAGGCGTTCTAAACTCGTTCGCTACGCTTTGCACGCAGATATCTGCCAGCACGCCTGGTCTGCAAGCCTCAACCTCTGGCTCGCCTGCTGGTGCGCCTGATGTGCCTGGCTTGCCCGCCCAGGGCATGACACTTGGCCCTTATATTGGCCCCCTATCCCTCATCAAACCTCGAGAACTCACACCCCCTTAAAGAGCATTTGAGATTTTATAGGTTTGCTGCCAGTAGCCATTAAAGTGTCTGAAATTGGGACACTTTTTTCAAACCGTCACAAAATCTTCTCCACTTCGAGTTTTTAACTGAAATGTTTTGTGCATGCCAATAAAAATACAAGAATCACCTATACCAAAATTTGGGGACAAAAATCTTTCTAAAAAATTTTTAAAAAATCCCGAACCACAAAATGTTTCAAAAATCATGAAAAATAGAAAATGGGTCATCTTGCCATGAAGCTTCACATGAAGGCTTAGGGGACCATTGTATGAATTTACAAGCCATAAAAATGGCATTGGCATGGCAGAAATATGAAGATGTGCTTGAACCCACCTACCACCCGTTCAATCCTCGGTTTGCGCATCCTACCTCTCTGATCGGCTGAACGTCCGCACACTCGTTTCATGGGATGACTTAGGCTTACGGAGTTCATCCCTAGTCTAAGCATACGAAGTTCATTCCCAGTCTAAGATCGGATCGGACCGAGGGTTGCGGCAGTAGGATTGACAGCACGTAGGGGGACCGGGCCAATCCCCCGGCTTACGCATTCTGCCTATCCGACCGGTTGAGCGCCCACACGCCCGTTTCATGGGTTGGCTTAGGCATAGGGAGTTCATTCCATGTCTAAGCCCCAGTCGGACAGAGGGTTGTGGCAACGGGACCGACAGCTCGTAGAGGGGGACCGAGCCAATCCCCGGCTTGCGCATTATGCCTCTTCGATCGGCTCAGCGCCCGCACGCTTGTTTCATGGGTTGACTTAGGTATACGGAGTTCATTCCTAGTCTAAGATTAGACCGGATCCAAGGTTCCGACAGCAGGATCGACAGCACGCAGGGGGGGATCGGGTCGATCCCCGGCTTGTGCATTCTGCCTCTCCAGTCGACTGAGCGCCTGCACGCTCGTTTCATGGGTTGGCTTAGGCATACGGAGTTCATTCCATGTCTAAGAATAGGAGTTCATTCCCAGTCTAAGATCGAACTGGACTGAGGGTTGCGATAGCAGGACCAACAGTAGGATCGATAGCACGTAGGGCGGACCGGGTCGATCTTTGGCTTGCACATTTGCCTCTTCGATCGACTGAGTGCCCGCATGAGCATTTCGTGGGTTGGCTTAGGCATACAGAGTTCATTCCATGCCTAAGCTCCAGCCGGACCAAGGGTTGTAGCAGTAGGACCAGTAGCGGGATCGACAGCACACAGAGGGGGATCGGGCTGATCCTCAGCTTGCGCATTATGCCTCTCCGGTCGACCTCTTCGGCCGACTGAGCGCCCGCATGCTCATTTCGTAGGTTGACTTAGGCATACAAACTTCATCCCCAATCTAAGCATACGGAGTTCATTCCCAGTCTAAGATTGGATCAAACCGAGGGTTACGGCAGCACACTAGGCTTTGTGTGCAGATACCCGCCAGCACGCCTGGTTTGCGGGCCTCAACCTCTGGCTTGCTTGCTGGTGTGCCTGATGTGCCTGGCGCACCCACCCAGGGCTTGACACTTGGTCCTTATATTGGCCCCCTATCCCTCATCAAACCTCGAGAACTCACACCCCCTTAAAGAGCATTTGAGAGTTTATAGGTTTGCTACAAGTAGCCATTAAAGTGTCTGAAATGAGGACACTTTTTTCAAACTGTCACAAAATCTTCTCCACTTCGATTTTTTAGTTGAATTTTTTTGTGCATGCCAAAAAAAATACAGGGATCACCTATACCAAATTTAGGGACAAAACTCTTTCTAAAAAAAGTTTGAAAAATCCCGAACCGTAAAAAGTTTTGAAAATCGTGAGAAATAGAAAATGGGTCTTCTTGCCACGAAACTTCACATGAAGGCTTAGGGGACCATTATATGAATTTACAAGCCATAAAAAAGGCATTGGCACAACAAAAATATGAAGATGTGCTTGAACCCACCTATCACCCGTTCGATCCCCGACTAGCGCATCCTACCTCTCTGGTCGGCTGAGCGCCCGTACGCTCGTTTCATGGGTTGACTTAGGCATACGGAGTTCATCCCCAGTCTAAGATTAGATCAAACTAAGGGATGTAGCAGCAGGATCGACAGCACGCTAGGAGGGATCGGGTCGATACCCGACTTGCGCCTTCTGCCTCTCCGACCGACTGAGCGCCTGTACGCTCGTTTTGTGGGTTGGCTTAGGCATACGGAGTTCATTCCATGTCTAAGCATACGGAGTTCATTCCCAGTCTAAGATCAGACCAGATCGATGGTTACGGTAGCAGGACCAGTAACAGGATCGACAGCACGCAGGGGGCATCGAGTTGATCCCCGGCTTGCACTTTTTACCTCTCCGATCGGCCTCTCCGATCGACTGAGTGCCCGTACTCTCGTTTCATGGGTTGACTTAGGCATACGGAGTTCATCCTCAGTCTAAGCATATGGATTCATTCCCAGTCTAAGATCGGACCGGACCAAGGGTTGCGACAGTAGGATCGACAGCACGTAGAGGGGACTGGCCGATCCTCGGTTTACACCTTCTGCCTCTCCGATCGGTTGAGCACCGGTATGCCCATTTCGTGGGTTGGCTTAGGCATAGGGAGTTCATTCCATGACTAAACCATGACTAAACCCCAATCGGACTGAGGGTTGTGGCAGCGGGACCGGTAGCATGCAAAGGGGGACCGAGCCGATCCTCGACTTGCGCATTATTCCTCTCCAACCGACTCAGCGCTTGCACGCTCATTTCGTGGGTTAACTTAGGCATACGGTGTTCATTCCCAGTCTAAGATCAGACCGAACTGAGGGTTACGACAGCAAGATCGACAGCACGTAGGGGGGATCGGGTCGGTCCCCGGCTTGTGCATTCTACCTCTCCGACCGGCTAAGCACTCGCACGCTCGTTTCATGGGTTGCCTTAGGCATACAGAGTTCATTCCATGTCTAAGCATACAAAGTTCATTCCCAGTCTAAGATTGGACCGGATCGAGGGTTGCGACAGCAGGACCAGTAGCAGGATCAACAGCACGCAGGGGGGACCGAACCAATCCCTAACTTGCGCATTCTACCTCTCTAGTCGGTTGAGCGCTCGCACGCTCGTTTCGTAGGTTGGTTTAGGCATACAGAGTTCATTCCATTTCTAAGCATATGGAGTTCATTCCCAGTCTAAGATCGGATCGGATCGAGGGTTGCGACAGTAGGACGAGCAGTAGGACCGACAGCACGCAGGGGGGACCAGGTCGGTCCCCGACTTGCACATTCTGCCTCTTCGACCGGCTGAGCGCCTGCACGCCCGTTCCGTGGGTTGGCTTAGGCATAGGGTGTTCATTTCATGTCTAAGCCCCAGCCGGACTGAGGGTTGTGGCAGCTGGACCGGTAGCACGCAGAGGGGGACTGGGCCGATCCCTGACTTACACATTATGCCTCTTCGGCCGGCTCAGTGCCCGCACACGCATTTCGTGGGTTGACTTATGCATACGAAGTTCATTCCCAATATAAGATCGAACCGGACTGAGGGTTGTGAAAGCAGGATCGATAGCACGTAGGGGGGACTAGGCTGATCCCCGACTTGTGCATTCTGCCTCTCCGGTCAGCTGAGCGCCCACACGCTCGTTTCGTTGGTTGGCTTAGGCATACGGAATTCATTCCATGTTTAAGCATACGGAGTTCATTCCCAGTCTAAAATTTTGAGACACGGTGCACATGCTGGGCTCGAGCATGTGCTGTTGTCACATTTTTTTCGCCTAGGACACCATCGTCAGAGCATTGCCGAAAAGCCTAACCGACGGCATTGGGGGTTCCGACGATTGAGGGGCCGGGGGGTGTGCGCACATGATGTGTGATGGGTGCTGGTACATGGCCCTTATATTGGGCCCGTATCCCTCATCAAACCTCAAGAACTCAAACCCCCTTAAGAAGCAGTTTAGATTTTATAGGTTTGCTACCAGTAGCCATTAAAGTGTCTGTAATGGGGACACTTTTTTCAAATGGTCACAAAATCTTCTCCACTTTGAGTTTTTAGCTGAATTTTTTTGTGCATGAAAACAAAAATACAGGGATGACCTCTACAAAATTTGGGGACAAAACTCTTTCTAAAAAAGTTTTAAAAAATCTTGAACTGTAAAAAGTTTCAAAAATTGTGAAAAATAGAAACGGGTCATCTTGCCACGAAACTTCACATGAAGGCTTAGGGGACCAATGTGTGAATTTACACACCATAAAAATGGCATTGGCATTGCAAAAATATGAAGATGTGCTTGAACCTACCTACCACCCGTTCGATCCTCGGCTTGCGCATCCTACTCTCTGGTCGGCTAAACGCCCGTACGTTCATTTCGTTGGTTGACTTAGCCATACGGAGTCATCCGCAGTCTAAGCATACGGAGTTCATTCCTAGTCTAAGATCAGACCAGACCACGCCGAGGGTTGCGACAACATGATCGGCAGCACGCAGGGGGGACCGAGACAATCCCTGGCTTACGCATTCTGCCTCTCCGGGCGGCTGAGTGCCCGCACACCCGTTTCGTGGGTTGGCTTAGGCATAGGGAGTTCATTCCATGTCTAAGCCCCAGCCAGACCGAGGGTTGTGGCAGCGAGACCGATAACACGCAGAGGGGGATCGGGTCGATCCCTGGCTTGCGCATTATGCCTCTCTGGCCGGCTCAGCGCCCGCACGCTCGTTTTGTGGGTTGACTTAGGCATACGGAGTTCATTCCCAGTCTACAATCGGACCAGACCAAGGGTTGCGACAGCAGGATCAACAGCATGCAGGGGGGCCGAGTCGATCCCCGGCTTATGCATTCTACCTCTCCGGTTGGCTGAGCGCCTGTACGCTCGTTTCATTGGTTGGCTTAGGCATACGGAGTTCATTCCATGTCTAAGCATACGGTGTTAATTCCCAGTCTAATATCAGACCGGACTTAGGGTTACGATAGCAAGATCGACAGCACGTAGGGGGGACCGGGCCGATCCTCGTCTTACGCATTCTGCCTCTCTGATCGATTGAGCGCCCGCACACTCATTTCGTGGGTTGGCTTAGGCATACAGAGTTCATTCCATGTCTAAGCCCCAGCCGGACCGAGGGTTCCTGTAGTAGGACCGACAACGGGATCAGTAGCACGCAGAGGGGGATCGGGCTGATCCCCGGCTTATGCATTATGCCTCTCCGACCAGCCTCTCCGGCTAGCTAAGCAACCACACGCTCGTTTCATGGGTTGGCTTAGGCATACGAAGTTCATTCCATGTCTAAGCATATGGAGTTCATTCCCAGTCTAAGATCAGACCAGACCAAGGGTTGCGGCAGCAGGATCAATAGCACGCAGGGGAGACCGGGTCAATCCCTGGCTTATGCATTCTGCCTCTCCGACCGGCTGAGTGCCCGCACCCTTATTTCATGGGTTGGCTTAGGCATACGGAGTTTATTCCATGTCTAAGCATTCGAAGTTTATTCCATGTCTAAGATCGAACTGGATCGAAGGTTATAGTAGTAGGACCAACAGCAGGATCGACAGCACGCAGGGGGGATCGGGTCGATCCTCGGCTTACGCATTCTACCTCTCCGACCGGCTGAGCGCCCGCACGCCCGTTTCGTGGGTTGGCTTAGGCATAGGGAGTTCATTCCATGTCTAAGCCCCAACCGAACCAAGGGTCATGGCAGTGGGACCGATAGCACGTAAAGAGGGACCGGGTCGATCCCCGACTTACACATTATGCCTCTTCGGCCAGCTCAATGCCCGTACACTCGTTTCATGGGTTGACTTAAGCATACGGAGTTCATTCCCACTCTAAGATCAGACCGGATCGAGGGTTGCGATAGTAGGACCAACAGCAGGTAGGAGGGACCGGGTCGATCCTCGGCTTGCACATTTAGGCTCTCCGGTTGACTGAGCGCCTGTTGCTCGTTTCGTGGGTTGGCTTAGCAGTACGGAGTTCATTCCATGTCTAAGCCCCAACCGGACCGAGGGTTGTGGCAAGAGGACCAGCAACAGGATCGGCATCACGCAGAGGGGGACCGGGCTGATCCTCAACTTCCGTATTATGCTACTCTGGTCGGCCTCTTTGATCGGCTGATCGCCCGCACGCTCGTTTCATAGGTTGACTTAGGATTACGCAGTTCATCCCTAGTCTAAGCATACGGAGTTCATTCCCAGTCTAAGATCGGACTGGACGGAGGGCTCCGACAGTAAGATCGACAGCATGCAGGGGGGACCGAGTCAATCCACGGCTTGTGCATTCTGCCCTCCGATCGGCTAAGCACTCGCACCCCTGTTTCATGGGTTAGCTTAGGCATAGGGAGTTAATTCCATGTCTAAGCCCCAGCCAAACCGAGGGTTGTGGCAGCGGGACCGGCAGCACACAGAGGGGGACCGAGTTGATCCTTGACTTGCGCATTATGCCTCTTCGGCCAGCTCAGCGCCCGCACGCTCATTTCATGGGTTGACTTATGCATACGAAGTTCATTCACAGTCTAAGATCAGACCGGACCAAGGTTTGCGGCAGCAGGATCCACAGCATGCAGGGGGGACCGAGCCAATCCCTGGCTTGCACATTCTGCCTTTCCGGTTGCCTGAGCGCCCGCATGCTCATTTCATGGGTTGGCTTAGGCATATGGAGTTCATTCCATGCCTAAGCATATAGAGTTCATTCCCAGTCTAAGATTTTGAGCCACGGTGCACATGCTGGGCTCAGGTATGTGTTGGGGCTGCATTTTTTTCACCCAGGGCACCATCGTCAGAGTGCCTAATCTGCGGCATTGGGGGTTCTGACGATTGGGGGGGCCGGGGGGTGTGCGCACATGATGTGTGATGGGTGTTGGTACTTAGCCCTTATATTGGCCCCCTATCCCTCATCAAACCTTGAGAACTCACACCCCCTTAAAGAGCATTTGAGATTTTATAGGTTTGCTGCCAGTAGCCATTAAAGTGTCTGAAATGCGGACACTTTTTTTAAACGGTCACAAATTCTTCTCCACTTCGAGTTTTTAGCTGAATTTTTTTGTGCATGCCAACAGAAATACAAGGATCACCTCTACCAAATTTGGTTACAAAACTCTTTCTAAAAAATTTTAAAAAATCCCGAACCGTAAAAATTTTCCAAAATTGTGAAAAATAGAAAACGGGTCGTCTTGCCATGAAACTTCACATGAAGGCTTAGGGGACCATTGTTTGAATTTACAAGCCATAAAAATGGCATTGGCATGGTAGAAATATGAAGATGTGCATGAACCCACCTACCACCCGTTCGATCCCTGGCTTGCGCATCTTGCCTCTCGGTCGGATGAGCGCCCGCACGCTCATTTCGTGGGTTGGCTTAGGCATACGGAGTTCATTCCATGTCTAAGCCCCAGCCGGACTGAGGGTTGTGGCAGTGGGACCGGCAGCATGCAGAGGGGGATCGGGTCACTCCCCGACTTGTGCATTATGCCTCTCAGGTCAGCTCAGCGCTCGCACGCTCGTTTCGTGAGTTGATTTAGGCAAACGGAGTTCATTCCTAGTGTAAGATAGGACCAGACCGAGGGTTGCGATAGCAAGATCGACAGCACGTAGGGGGGATCGGGTCGGTCCCCGACTTACGCATTCTGCCTCTCCGGTCGGTTGAGCACCCACGCACTTATTTCGTGGGTTGGCTTAGGCATAGGGAGTTAATTCCATGTCTAGCCATACGAAGTTCATTCCCAGTCTAAGATCGGATCGGACCAAGGGTTACGGCAGCAGGACCAGCAGCAAGACCAGCAGTAGGACCGACAGCACGCAAGGGGGGACCGGGTCGGTCCCTGGCTTGCGCATTTTGCCTCTCCGGCCGGTTGAGCACCCGCACGCTCATTTCGTGGATTGGCTTAGGCATACGGAGTTCATTCCATGTCTAAGCCACAACTGGACCGAGGGTTGTGGCAGCAGGATCGACAGCACGCAGAGGGGGATCGGGCTAATCCCCGGCTTACGCATTTTGCCTTTCCGGCTAGCTGAGCGCCTGCACGCTCATTTCATGGGTTGACTTAGGCATACAGAGTTCATCCCCAGTCTAGGCATACGGAGTTCATTCCCATTCTAGGATCAAACCAGACCGAAGGTTACGGTAGCAGGATCAGAAGCACGCAGAGGGGACCAGGCCGATCCCCGGCTTACGCAATCTGCCTCTCCGGTAAGCTGAGTGCCCGCACACTCGTTTCATGGGTTGGCTTAGGCATAGGGAGTTCATTCCATGCCTAAGCCCCAGTCGGACCGAGGGTTGTGGCAGCAGGACCAGCAGCGGGATTGGCAGCATGCAGAGGGGGATCGGGCTGATCCCCGACTTGCGCATTATGCCTCTACGGCCGGCCTCTCCTACCGGCTGTGCGCCCACACACTCATTTCATGGGTTGACTTAGGCATACGGAGTTCATCCCCAATTTAAGCATACAGAGTTCATTCCCAGTCTAAGATCAAACCGAACCGAGGGTTGCGACAGCAGGATCGGCAGCACGCAGGGTTGATCGGGCCGATCCCCGACTTGTGCGTCTGCCTCTCCGATCAGCTGAGCGCTCGCATGCCCGTTTCGTGGGTTTGCTTAGGCATAGGGGGTTCATTCCATGTCTAAGCCCCAGTCGGACCGAAGGTTGTGGCAGTGGGCTGACAGCACGCAGAGAGGGACCGGGCCGATCCCCAGCTTGCGTATTCTGCCTCTCCGGTCAGCTGAGCGCCGCACGCTCGTTTCGTGGTTTGGCTTAGGCATACGGAGTTCATTCCATGCCTAAGCATACAGAGTTCATTCCCAGTATAAGATTTTGAGCCATGGTGCACATGCTGGTCTCGGGCATGTACTGGTGCCGCATTTTTTTAACCCGGGGCACCATCGTCGGAGCATCGCCGGAGAGCTTAACCGACGGCATTGGGGGTTCCGACGATTGGAGGGGCGGGGGGTGTGTGCACGTGATGTGCGATGGGTGCTGGTACTTGGCCCTTATATTGGCCCCCTATCCCTCATCAAACCTCGAGAACTCATACCCCCTTAAAGAGCATTTTAGATTTTATAGGTTTGCTGCTAGTAGCCATTAAAGTGTCTGAAATGGGGACACTTTTTTCAAATGGTCACAAAATCTTCTCCAGTTTGAGTTTTTAGCTGAATTTTTTTGTGCAAGCCAAAAAAAATACAAGGATCACCTCTACTAAATTTGGGGACAAAAGGCTTTCTAAAAAAATTTTAAAAAATGTGGAACTGCAAAAAGTTTCAAGAATCATGAAAAATAGAAAACGGGTCGTCTTGCCACGAAACTTCACATGAAGGCTTAGGGGACCATTGTATGAATTTCCAAGCCATAAAAATTTCATTGGCATGGTAGAAATATGAAGATGTGCTTGAACCCACATGCCACTCGTTCGATTCTCGGCTTGCGCATCCTGCCTCTTTGGTCGGCTTGAGCGCCCACACGCGCATTTCGTGGGTTGACTTTGGCATATGGAGTTCATCCCCAGTCTAAGCATACGGAGTTCATTCCCAGCCTAAGATCGGATCGGACCGAGGGTTGAAGTAGCCATTAAAGTGTCTGAAATGGGGACACTTTTTTCAAATGGTCACAAAATCTTCTCCAGTTCGAGTTTTTAGCTGAATTTTTTTGTGCAAGCCAAAAAAAATACAAGGATCACCTCTACTAAATTTGGGGACAAAAGGCTTTCTAAAAAAATTTTAAAAAATACGGAACTGCAAAAAGTTTCAAGAATCATGAAAAATAGAAAACGGGTCGTCTTGCCACGAAACTTCACATGAAGGCTTAGGGGACCATTGTATGAATTTACAAGCCATAAAAATTTCATTGGCATGGTAGACATATGAAGATGTGCTTGAACCCACATGCCACTCGTTCGATTCTCGGCTTGCGCATCCTGCCTCTTTGGTCGGCTTAAGCATCCGCACGCTCGTTTCGTGGGTTGACTTTGGCATATGGAGTTCATCCCCAGTCTAAGCATACGGAGTTCATTCCCAGTCTAAGATCGGATCAGACCGAGGGTTGAAGTAGCAAGATCGGTGGCACGCAGGCGGGACTGAACCAATCCTCGACTTGCGCATTCTGCCTCTCCGATCGGCTGAGCGCCCGCACGCCCGTTTTGTGGGTTGGCTTAGGCATAGGGAGTTCATTCCATGTCGAAGCCCTAGCCAGATCAAAGGTTGTGGCAGTGGGACCGACAGCATGTAGAGGGGGACCGGGCCAGTCCTCAACTTGCGTATTATGCCTCTTCGGTCAGCTCAGCGCCCGTACGTTTGTTTCGTGGGTTGGCTTAGGCATACGGAGTTCATTCCCAATCTAAGATTAGGCCGCACTGAAGGTTGCAGTAGCAGGATCGACAACACGTAGGGGGGATCAGGTCGATCCCCGGCTTGTGCAATCTGCCTCTTCGGCCTGCTGAGCGCCTGCACGCTCGTTTCGTGGGTTGGCTTAGGCATACGGAGTGCTTTCCTTGTCTAAGCATACCAAGTTCATTCCAGTCTAAGATCACACCAGATCAAGGGTTACGGTAGCAGGACCAGTAGCAGGATCGAAGCATGCAAGGGGGGATAGGGTCGATCCACAGCCTGCGTATTCTGCCTCTCCGATCGGCTGAGCACCCGCACGCTCGTTTCGTGGGTTGGCTTAGGCATACGGAGTTCATTCCATGTTTAAGCCCTAGCCAAACCGAGGGTTGTGGCAACAAGACCGACAGCAAGATTGGTAGCACGCAGAGGGGGATCGGGCTGATCCTCGGCTTGCGCATTATGCCTCTCTAATCGGTCTCTCCGACCGGCTGAGTGCCTGCGCGCTCATTTTGTGGGTTGACTTAGGCATATAGAGTTCATCCCCAGTCTAAGCATATGGAGTTCATTCCCAGTCTAGGATTGGACCAGACCAAGGGTTGCGATAGCAGGATCAATAGCACACTGGGGGGACCGAGCCGATCCTCAGCTTGCGCATTCTACCTCTCCGGTCAACTGAGCGCCTATACGTCCGTTTCGTGGGTTGGCTTAGGCATAGGGAGTTCATTCCATGTCTAAGCATACAGAGTTCATTCCCAGTCTAAGATTTTGAGCCATGGTGCACATGCTGGGCTCGGGCATGTGTTGGTGCCACATTTTTTTTGCCCGGGGCACCATCGTCGGAGCATCACTGGAGAGCCTAACCGACGGCATTGGCGGTTGAGGGGCCGGGGGGTGTACGCACATGATGTGCGATGGGTGCTAGTACTTGGCCCTTATATTGGCCCCCTATCCCTCATCAAACCTTGAAAACTCACACCCCCTTAAAGAGCATTTGAGATTTTATAGGTTTGCTGCCAGTAGCCATTAAAGTGTCTAAAATGGGGACACGTTTTTCAAACAATCACAAAATCTTCTCCACTTCGAGTTTTTAGCTGAATGTTTTTGTGCATGCCAACAAAAATACAAGGATCACCTCTACCAAATTTGGGGACAAAACTCTTTCTAAAAAAATTTAAAAAATCTCGAACCGTAAAAAGTTTCAAAAATCGTGAAAAATAGAAAATGGGTCGTCTTGCCAAGAAACTTCACATGAAGGCTTAAGGGACCATTGTATGAATTTACAAGCCATCAAAATGGCATTGGCATGGCAGAAATATCAAGATGTGCTTGAACCCACCTACCACCCATTCCATCCTCGACTTGCGCATCCCGCCTCTCAGGTCATTTCCTGGGTTGGCTTAGGCATAGGGAGTTCATTCCATGTCTAAGACCCAGCCGGACCGAGGGTTGTGGCAGCGAGACTGACAGGGAGACCGGCAGCACGCAGAAGGGGACCAGGCCAATCCCCGACTTACGCATTATGCCTCTTCGGCTGGCTCAGCGCCCGCACGCTTGTTTCGTGGGTTGACTTCTGCATACGGAGTTCATTCCCAGTCTAAGATTAGACCAGACCGAGGGTTGTGACAGTAGGATCGACAGCACGCAGGGGGGATCGGGTCGATCTCTAGCTTGCACATTCTACCTCTCCGACCGACTGAGCGTCCGTATGCTCGTTTCGTGGGTTGGCTTAGGCATACGAAGTTCATTCCATGTCTAAGCATACGGAGTTCATTCCCAGTCTAAGATTTTGAGCCACGGTGCACATGCTGGACTCAGGTATGTGCTGGTACCACATTTTTTTTACTTGAGGCACCATCGCTGGAGCATCGTCGGAGAGCCTAACCGGTGGCATTGGGGGTTCTGGTGATTGGGGGGCCGGGGGGTGTTTGCACATGATGTGCGATGGGTGCTGGTACTTGTGTCACGGGTTCCGACCTTAGACTCAGAAACCGTATGGCCTTAGGGTTGGAATCTCCTCCTTTATGCCTAAGTTAGCCTAAAACACAAGTGTACGGGCACTAGAACAATGGAAAGGGCTGATTACGCAAGTTAAAGAGAAATAGGATAAGAAGGCAGAATTCTGGAAATGCTCTTGTATTCACTGAAACGGAAGTGTTTGATGGTGTACAAATAAGGGAGGAGTAGCCCTTTATTTATAGTTGAGGCTCCAGCTTACACTTAATGGCAATATCCCTAGAATAAAGGCTAAAATCATGGGATTATATAGATTACAATCAATCAGGATGTTAACTCATGATTTTCAAGGTCAACCAAACTGCCAGGATGCTATTGCTGATCTTGCCTGCTTCCAGAAGCTTCCCTTGCGAGTCTAGCACCTTGGGCCCTTCTGTATGTGGTGCGGGTAGCTTGTATGCCAAGCCTTGGTCTGACGGGCTAGCCTGCAAGTTGGGAGGGTGTTCTGAACTCGTTTGCTACGCTTTGCGCGCAGATACTTGCCAGCACGCCTGGTTTGCGGGCCTCAACGTCTGGCTTACCTGCTGGTGCACCTGATACACCTGGCGCACCCACCCAAGGTGTGACATTCTCCCTCACCTGATTGTGCAATGCCCTATTGTGTCTTCTACATGGTACTACCTGATCTGGTCTCTGAACTACCATAAGTTATCTGCTGGTTCCCAGCTCACCTTACTATCTGGAAGTCTCTTCTAGCGCACCAAGTACTCTTGTCTTGGCTGATAGTTCTTCCATCTCACCTTTCGGTCAGCTATGATGCTATGGGCCTTCTTCTCATATGAGGCCCTTGCTCCCAATGGCACACACTTTGACTCTGCCTGTCCTAGATCTCCCTCATCCTCATGGAACGGCTTGAGCATGCTCACATGGAACATCGAGTGTACCCTCGGCTTGGGTGGCATATCCAGCTTGTAGGCAACCTTACCTACCCTTTTGACTACTCGAAAAGGTCCCTCATACCTTCAGACTAGGCCTTTGTGCAGCGCCCTATGGTGCACAATGGGATGCAGCTTCACCAACACCAAGTCTCCAACCTGGAACTGCACATCCCACCTATTCTAGTCTGCCCACTTCTTCGACCTCTTGGCCGCCTTGTGTAGACAAACTCTGGCCAAGTCAGTTTGCTCCTGCCATGCCTTGGCAAACTTGTATGCTGCTGGATTCAATTGTGTATAACCTGCAGCAATCGAACCAGGTGTTAGTGGTTGTTGCCCTGTCACAACCTCAAATGGGCTCTAATTCATTGCCTCACTCCTGTGCAAGTTGTAGGAAAACTATGCAATATCTAGCAGCTTTGGCCAGTCCCTCTGTGTGGTACTCACATAGTGCCTGAGGTAGACCTCTAATAGTCCAATCACTCGTTCTGTCTGCCCATCGGTCTGTGGATGCATGCTGGTGGAAAAGTTCAAGTCTGACCCCAACAACTTGAACAACTCAGTCCAGAACCTACCCGTGAAACGCTCGTCCCAATCACTGATAATGGTCCTCGACACTCTCCAGTACTTAACCATGTTCTTCAGGAACAATTGAGCTGCCTCCTTGACTGGGCCCTCCTTGGTTGCCGGAATGAAGATTCCATACTTGGAAAACCTGTCCACCACTACCATGATGCTTCCAAACCCTTCTGCTTTGGGTAGACCGACTATAAAGTCCAAAGAAACACTCTCCCATGGTCACTCTGGCACTCGCAATGGCTCCAATTGACCGCCTGGTTTCTTGAGCTCCACCTTGTCCTGTTGGCACACAAGACAAGTCTTCACATAGGCCTCCACATCATCCCTCATGTGCGGCCAGTAGTACCGATCCTTGATCAACGCCAAGGTACGGCTCACTCTGGGGTGTCCAGCCCACCTTGAATCATGGCATTCTTGCAAAACTTCCTTGCGGAGCTTCTCGTGCTGTGGCACAAACAGTCTACTACCCTTGGTGTATAGTAAGCCATCTTGCAACCAGAACCGCCTAGTCTTACCTTACCGGGCGTACTCCATCAAAGCCTTGGCTGTAGGATCATGCGTAAGTCCTTCCTTGATGCATGGCACCAGTGACTCGTTTGGTTGGCTAATGGCAACAAGGTTAGCCTTCCTGCTCAGGGTGTCCGCCACTAGGTTTGCCTGCCCCGGCTTGTATCCATCTGGAAATCAAATTCCGTAAAAAAATCTTACCATCTCACCTTCTTGGAGGACAGCTTCTTCTGTGTCTGGAAGTAGCTGGTCACCACATTGTCTATCCTAACCATGAACCTCGATCCCAACAGGTAATGGCACCAAGTGTTGAAGCAGTGCACCATTGTAGTCATCTCCTTCTCTTGGACCGTGTACTTGCGCTCAGTCTCGTTCAGCTTCCTGCTCTCAAACGCAACTGGATGTCCCTCCTACATCAACACACCCCTTATGGCAAAGTCTGATGCATCCGTATGCACCTCATACAGCTTGGCATGGTCTGGCAAGGCCAAGACTGGCTCTTCGATCACAACCCACTTCAACCTGTCAAAGGCTTCCTGGCACCCTGCGCTCCACTCCCATGCTTTCCCTTTCTTGAGCAAGTCAGTCAATGGCGTGGCTATTGCTGAGTGACCTTTGATGAAATGCCTGCAGTAGTTGACCAGCCCAAGGAATGATCTCAATTCAGTGACCTTGGCTGGTGGTTGCCACTCCAAGATGGCATGTATCTTGCCTTCATCCATGCATATCCTGCCACCTCCCACTATGTGGCCAAGGAACGGGATCTCCTGCTAGGTGAATGAGCACTTTTCCCTCTTGACAAATAGCTTGTGCGCCCACAACACCTCGAACACCTGTCTTAAGTGGTCTACATGCTCTCCCAAAGTCTGGCTGTAGATCAAAATGTCATCCAAATAAACCATAACAAACCGATCAAGGAATGACTGAAGTACCTTGTTCATAAGGGTGCAGAATGTTGCTAGGGCGTTTGTGAGTCTGAAAGGCATCACCAAGAACTCATACGAACCACACCGAGTGACACATGCTGTCTTTGGCTCATCTCTCTCAGTGATCTTGACTTGATAGTAGCCTGACCTCAAATCCAGCTTGGTGAACCACCTTGCGCTCCCAAGTTGATCGAACAAGTCCGCAATGAGTGGGATGGGGTACTTGTTCTTGATGGTCAGCTTGTTCAAAGCCCGGTAGTCTATGCACAGCCGTAACGACCCATCATGCTTGTGCTGAAATAGAACTGGTGCACCATAGGGTGCCTTCGATGGCCTGCTGAAGCCAGCATCAACTAAATCTTTGACCTACTTCCTCAACTCCTCTAACTCTGGTGGAGACATTCGGTAAGGGGCTCTAGCTGGTGGCTTGGCCTCGAACACTTGCTCGATCTTGTGGTCCACCTTCCTCTTAGGTGGTAGCTTGCTATGTAGCTTTACGGGCATCACATCACTAAAGGTCTTCAGCACCTTTAGCACCTCCAAGGGTGACTCGATCTCCTTCTCCCTTGGCTCATCATATTTCAGGGCTGCCAAGAAGGTGTCTTCTTGTTTGCTTACCGCCTTGGCAAATTGGATGGCTGACACCCCCCACGACCCAACTCTAGACCCTCTCCTCAATGGCACTAGGCATTGGCACCGTGCATCCAAGATGCAAACACAATCGGCAAAAGGCATAAGGAGGGCGTTAATCTGAACAAGGAAATCCAACCCAATCACAAACTCATAGTCATCAAGGGGTATTACCTCAATGGTCTCCTTGCCTTTCCAGTCTCCAAGCTACAACTCCACTCCCCGCGCTACTCTAATGGCTGGAACTTTATTGGAGTTCACCATTTTGATGGTACCAGTCCATTTCTGCACCTTTAGTCTGAGCTTCTGGGCTCCATCACCTGAAATAAAAAGATGTGAGGCACCTGTGTCCACCAGTGCGCTCACCTTCTGACCCGCAACCATCATATCCGTAAATATCAAGCCCTTTGGCTTACGGCTTCCCTTACTCTGGACAGCCTTAAGCACCAACGACCCAAGCTTTGCTGCCCCAGACTCTAGCTCCTCGTCAGACTCCTTGTCTGCAGCAGCCAGCCTGCCCTTCTGCGGGCAATTGCACGCTATGTGGCTCCCTCCACATAGGTAGCATGCTAGTGGCTCTCGGTCCCCCTTTGCTTTCCACTTGCCTGCTGGTGGCTTTCTCTCGCCATCCTTGGTTGAACGGTCTCGGTCTCCATCCTTGGACTCCCGATCAAGGTCTTTCCCTTTGGACTGCTTCTTTCGGTCCCTATCGTCCCTGCCCTTACCCTTGGGCTTGGTAGACTTGAACTTGTTCAAAGGCTTGAACTCTATCAAGGCCTCGACAGTAGTCATGGCTTTAGCCAAGTCATGAACTCCTCTCCTTTGTAGCTCATGCTTCACCCACGGCTTCAGCCCATCCATGAAAGCAAATAAGGCATCCTTCTCGCCTAGATTCAAGATCTGTAGCATCAGTTCAGAGAATTTTTAGACATACTCCCTTATGTCCCCTTGTTGGCTTAGCCTACGTAACTTTGCCCATGCCTCATCATCGACATACTCCGGGTAAAATTATTCTCTGAACTCTTTTTGGAACTCTGCCCAGGTTCCAATCTTGGCTCTCCCACGCTTGACATCATCACACCTGCGCCTCTACCACAATAAGGCTACATCAGTGAGATACATAGCAGTGGTGCTAACCTTTATCACCTCGTCTTGCATGCCCATGGCCTGGAAGTACTGCTCCATACCCCAAAGGTAGTTATCTACTTCTTTGGCCACCCTAGTCCCCTTGAACTCTTTAGGCTTGGGGACATCCAATCTGGACTTGGACACTCCAGCAAACATGCCATTCTCGATGGTAGTCTTGCAAGCAACGAGCTCACTGGTAAGCTCCTCCATCCGCTGGCGCATGGCCTCCATGCCATCGTGCAAGGTCAGCACTTCAACCTCCAAGGTCTGATTCTTTTGGGTGAACACGTCCAAGCCTTTGTTGAGAGCAGCTTGCAGCTCACTTCAGATCTCCTCCCTCATGGAGTCTATCGATGCAATGTGAGTCTCTACCCCCTCAAGCTTCTCCCCCATGTCGCCCATGGTCACGTCCACCTTGGCTAGCCTACCGTCCATGGTAGACTAGATATCTCAAGAACTGGCTTTCCTCCCTCTTCCACGCCTATGCTCCTGGGCCTCTGGTTGTTGGTTAGCAGCGTCACTTTGGGATGCCATCTCCTCTAACCTGCATAACACAAACACGCAGAATCGAACTTGCTCTGATACCAACTGTCACGAGCTTTGACCTTAGACTCAGAAACCGTGTGGCCTTAGGCTTGGAATCTCCTCCTTTATGCCTAAGTCAGCCTAAAACACAAGCGTACGGGCACTAGAACAACAGGAAGGGCTGATTACGCAAGTTAAAGAGAAAAAGGATAAAAAGGCCAAATTCTGGAAATGCTCTTGTATTCACTAAAACAGAAGTGTTTGATGGTGTACAAATGAGGGAGGAGTAGCCATCTATTTATAGTTGAGGCTCCAGCTTACACTTAATGGTAATATCCCTAGAATAAAGGCTAAAATCATGGGATTATACGTATTACAATCAATTAGGATGCTAACTCCAGATTTTCAGGGTCAACCAAATCTGCCAGGATGCTGTTACTGATCTTGCCTGCTTCCAGAAGCTTCCCTTGCATGTCCAGCACCTTGGGCCCTTCTGGATGTGGTGCGGGTAGCTTGTATGCCAGGACTTGGTCTCACGGGCTGGCCTGTAAGTTGGGGGGGCGTTCTGAACACATTTGCTATGTTTTGTGAGTAGATACCCACCAGCACGCCTGGTCTGAGGGCCTCAACCTCTGGCTCACCTGCTGGTGTGCCTGATGTGCCTGGCGCGCCCCTTCCAGGGTGTGACACTGGCCGAAGCATCGCCGGAGAGCCTAACCGACGGTATTGGGGGTTCCGACGATTGGGTGGGCCGGGCGGTGTACGCACATGATGTGAGATGGGTGCTGGTACTTGGCCCATATATTGGCCCCCTATCCCTCATCAAACCTCGAGAACTCACACCCCCTTAAAGAGCATTTGAGATTTTATAGGTTTGTTGCCAGTAGCCATTAAAGTGTCTGAAATGGGGACACTTTTTTCAAACGGTCACAAAATCTTCTCCACTTCGAATTTTTAGCTGAATTTTTTTGTGCAAGCCAAAAAAAATACAAGGATCGGCTCTACCAAATTTGGGGACAAAACGCTTTCTAAAAAAATTTTAAAAAATCCTGAACCACAAAATGTTTAAAAAATTATGAAAAATAGAAAATGGGTTGTCTTGCCACGAAACTTCACATGAAGGCTTAGGGGACGATTGTATGAATTTACAAGCCATAAAAATGGCATTGGGATGGTAGAAATATGAAGATGTGCTTTAACCCACCTACCACTCGTTCGATCCCCGGCTTACGCAACCTACCTCTCTGGTCGGCTGAGCACCCGCATGCTTATTTTGTGGGTTGACTTAGGTAGACAGAGTTCATCCCCAGTCTAAGCATATGGAGTTCATTCTCAGTCTAAGATCCAACCAGAACGAGGGTTACGGCAGTAGGATCTGCAGCACACAGGGGGGATTGGGCCAATCCCCGACTTGTGCATTCTACCTCTCTGACCGGCTAAGCACCCTCATGCCCATTTCATGGGTTGGCTTAGGCATAGGGAGTCCATTCCATGTGTAAGCCCCAGTCGGACCGAGGGTTGTGGTAGCAGGATCGGCAGCACGTAGAGGGGGACCGAGCCGATCCTCAGCTTGTGCATTGTGCCTCTCCGATCGACTGAGCGCCCGCACGCTCATTTCATGGGTTGGCTTAGGCATACGGAGTTTATTCCATGTCTAAGCATACAGAGTTCATTCCCAGTCTAAGATCGGACCGAACCAAGGGTTACGATAGCAGGATCGACAGCATGCAAGGGGGATCGGGCTGATCCCTGGCTTACGTATTCTGCCTCTCTGGCTAGTTGAGTGCCTGCATGCCCGTTTCATGGGTTGGCTTTGGCTGAGCGCCCACATGCCCGTTTTGTGGGTTGTCTTAGGCATAGGGAGTTCATTTCATGTCTAAGCCCCAGCTGGACTGAGGGTTGTGGCAGTGGGACCAGCACCACGCAGAGGGGGATCGGGCCAATCCCCGGCTTGCGCATTATGCCTCTCCGGCTGGCTCAGCGCCCGTACGCTCGTTTCATGGGTTGGCTTAGGCATACAAAGTTCATTCCATGTCTAAGCATAAGGAGTTCATTCCCAGTATAAGATTAAACCGAACCGAGGGTTGCAGCAGTAGGATCGACAGCACGCAGGAGGGACCGGGCCTATCCCCGGCTTGCGCATTCTGCCTCTCTGGCCGGTTGAGCACCCACACGCTCATTTTGTGGGTTGGCTTAAGCATACGAAGTTCATTCCCAGTCTAAGATCGGATCGGACTGAGGGTTGTGGCAGCAAGATCGACTGCACGCGGGAGGGGATCGGATCGATCCCGGCTTGTGCATTCTGCCTCTCCGGCCGACTGAGCGCTCGCACGCTTGTTTCATGGGTTGGCTTAGGCATACAGAGTTCCTTCCACGTCTAAGTATACGGAGCTCATTCCTAGTATAAGATCAGACCGAACCGAGGGTTGCAACAGCAGGACCAACAGCAGGATCTGTAGCACGTAGGGGGGATCGAACCGATCCCCAGGTTGCACATTTTGCCTCTCCGACCGGTTGAGCACCCGCACACTCATTTTGTGGGTTGGCTTAGCCATACGGAGTTCATTCTATGTCTAAGCCCCAGTTGGATCGAGGGTTGTGGCAGCAGGATCGACAATGGGATCAGCAGCATGCAGAGGGGGACCGGGCTGATCCCCGGCTTGTGCATTATGCCTCTCTAACCGGCTAAGCGCCCGCACGCTCGTTTCGTGGGTTGGCTTAGGCATACGGAGTTCATCCCCAGTCTAAGAATACGAAGTTCATTCCCAGTCTAAGATTAGACCAGATCAAGGGTTGCGACAGCAGGATCGACAGCACGCAGGGGGGACTGGGCCGATCTCCGACTTGCGCATTCTGCCTCTCTGGCCGACTGAGTGCCCGCACGCCCGTTTCGTGGGTTGGCTTAGGCATAGGGAGTTCATTCGATGTCTAAGCCCCAGCTGAACCGAGGGTTGTGACAGCGGGACCTGCAGCACATAGAGGGGGACCGGGCTGATCCCTGACTTGCGTATTATGCCTCTTCGGTCGATTCCGAGCCCGTACGCTTATGTCGTGGTTTGACTTTTGCATACGGAGTTCGTTCTATGTCTAAGCATACGGAGTTCATTCCCAGTCTAAGATCAAACCGTACCAAGGGTTACGGTAGCAGGACCAACAGCAGGATCGACAGCAGGATCGACAGCACGTAGGGGGGATCGGGCTGATCCCTAGCTTGCGCATTCTGCCTCTCCGGCCAGCTGAGCCCCCGCACGATCGTTTCATGGGTTGGCTTAGGCATAGGGAGTGCATTCCATGTCTAAGCCCAAACCGAACCGAGGGTTGTGGTAGCGGGACCAGTAGCACGCAGAGGGGGACTAAGCTGATCCTCGGCTTGCGCATTATGCCTCTCCGGCCGGTTCATCACCCGAACGCTCATTTCGTGGGTTGACTTAGGCATATGGAGCTCATTCCTAATCTAAGATCGGACCGGACCGAGGGTTGCGGTAGCAGGATTGATAGCACACAGGGGGGACTAGGCCGGTCCTCGACTTGTGCATTCTGCCTCTCTGGCCGGCTGAGCGCCCGTACGCTCGTTTCATGGGTTGGCTTAGGCATACGGAGTTCACTCCATGTCTAAGCATACGAAGTTCATTCCCAATCTAAGATCGGACTGGACCGAGGGTTGCGATAGTAGAACCAACACCTTGGGCCCTTTTGGATGTGGTGCGGGCAGCTTGTATGCCAGGCCTTGGTCTTAGGGGCTGGCCTGCAAGTTGGGCAGGTGTTTTGAACTCGTTTGCTAGGCTTTGCATGTAGATACCTACCAGCACGCCTAGTCTGCGGGCCTCAACCTCCGACTCGCCTGCTGGTGTGCCTAGCGCACCCACCTAGGGCATGACATTCTCCCTCACCTGATTGTGTAATGCCCTCGTTGCGTTTTCTGTATGGTACTGCCTGATCTAGTCCCCAAACTGCCATAAGTCATCTGTTGGTTCCCAGCTCACCTCACTGTTTGGAAGTCCCTTCCAGCTTACCAAGTACTCTTGTCTTGGCTGGTAGTTCTTCCGTCTCACCTCATAGTCAGCTATGATGCTGTGGACCTCTTTTTTATATGAGGCCCTTGCTCCCAATGGCGCACGCTTTGACTCTGCCCATCCTGGATCTCCTTTATCCTCATGGAACGGCTTGAGCATGCTTACATGGAACACTGGGTGTACCCTCGGCTTGGGTGGCATATCCAGCTTGTAGGCAACCTTGCCTACCCTCTTGACTACTCAGAAAGATCCCTCATAGCTCTGGACTAGGCCTTTGTGTAGCCCCCTATGGTGCACAATGGGATGCAGCTTCACTAACACCAAGTCTCCAACCTAGAACTGCACGTCCCACCTATTATGGTCTACCCACTTCTTCGACCTCTTGGCCACCTTGTGTAGACAAACTCTGGCCAAGTTAGTTTGCTCCTGCCATGCCTTGGCAAACTTGTATGCTGCTGGATTCGACCCTGTATAACCTGCAGCAATCGAACCGGGTGTTAGTGGTTGTTGCCCTGTCACAACCTCAAATGGGCTCTGGTTCGTTACCTCGCTCCTTTGCAAGTTGTAGGAAAACTATGCAATATCTAGTAGCTTTGGCCAGTCCCTTTGTGTGGCACTCACATAGTGCCTGAGGTAGACCTCCAATAGTCCATTCACTTGTTTTGTCTGCCTATCGGTCTGCAGATGCATGCTGGTGGAAAAGTTCAAGTCTGACCCCAACAGCTTGAACAACTCAGTCCAGAACCTGCCCGTGAAACGCCCGTCCCGATCACTAACAATGGTCCTCGGCACTCCCCAGTACTTAACCATGTTCTTTAGGAACAATCAAGCTACCTCCTCGACTGGGCACTCCTTGGTTACTGGAATGAAGATTCCATACTTGGAAAACCTGTCCACCACTACCATGATGTTTCCAAACCCTTCTGCTTTGGGTAGATCAACTATAAAGTCCAGAGAAACACTCTCCCATGGTTGCTCTGGCACTGGCAACGGCTCCAAGAGACCGTCTGGTTTCTTGACCTCCACCTTGTCATATTGGCACACAAGACAAGTCTTCACATAGGCCTCCACATCATCCCTCATGTGCGGCCAGTAGTACCGGTCCTCGATCAGCACCAAGGTACGGCTCACTCCGGGGTGTCCAACCCACCTTGAATCATGGCATTCTTGCAAAACTTCCTTGCGGAGCTTTCTGTGCTATGGCCCAAATAGTCTACTGCCCCTGGTGTACAGCAAGCCATCCTGCAATCAAAACTGCCTAGTCTTACCTTGCTGGGCGTACTCCATCAAAGCCTTGGCTGTAGGACCATGTGCAAGTCCCTCCTTGATGCGTGGCACCAGTGAACCCTCTAGTTGGCTAATGGCAGCAAGGTTAGCTTTCCTACTCAGGGCATCTGCCACTAGGTTCGCCTGCCCCAACTTGTACTCCAGCTGGAAATCAAATTTCGTAAGAAAATCTTGCCATCTCGCCTGCTTGGGGGACAGCTTCTTCTGCGTCTGGAAGTAGCTGGATGCCACGTTGTTTATCCTAACCACCTTGTCTATAGCAGCCAGCTTGCCCTTCTGCGGGCAATTATGCGCTATGTGGCTCCCTCCACATTGGTAGCATGCTAGTGGCTCTCGGTCCCCTTTTGCTTTCCACTTGCCTGCTGGTGGCTTCCTCTCGTCATCCTTGGTTGAACGGTCTTGGTCTCCATCCTTGGACTCCCGATCATGGTCCTTCCCCTTGGACTACTTCTTCTGGTCCTTATTGTCCCTGCCCTTAGCCTTGGGCTTGGTAGACTCGAACTTGTTCAGAGGCTTGAACTCTATCAAGGCCTCGACAGTAGTCATGGCTTTAGCCAAGTCATGAACTCCTCTCCTTTGTAGCTCTTGCTTCACCCACGGCTTCAGCCCATCCATAAAAGCAAATAAGGTGTCCTTCTCACCTAGATTCGAGATCTATAGCATCAGTTCAGAGAATTTCTGGACATACTCCCTTATGTCCCCTTGCTGGCTCAGCCTGCGCAACTTTGCCCGCGCCTCATCATCGGCATACTCCAGGTAAAATTGTTCTCTGAACTCCTTTTGGAACTTTGCCCAGGTTCCAATCTTGGCGCTCCCATGCCTGACATCATCACACTTGTGCCTCTACCACAATAAGGCTACATCAGTGAGATACATAACAGTGGTGCTTACCTTTATCGCCTCGTCTTGCATGCCCATGGCCTGGAAGTACTGCTCCATACCCCAAAGGTAGTTATCTACTTCCTTGGCCGCCCTAGTCCCCTTGAACTCCTTAGGCTTGGGGACATCCAATCTAGACTTGGACACTCCAACAGACATGCCAATCCCAATGGCAGTCTTGCAAGCAACGAGCTCACTAGTAAGCTCCTCCATCCACTGGTGCATGGCCTTCATGCCATCACGCAAGGTCAGCACTTCAGCCTCCAAGGTCTGATTCTTTTGGGTGAACACATCCAAGCCTTTGTTGAGAGCAGCTTGCAGCTCACTTTGGATCTCCTCCCCCATAGAGTCTAGTGATGCAATGTGAGTCTCTACCCCTTCAAGCTTCTCCCCCATGTCGCCCATGGTCACCTCCACCTTGGTTAGCCTACCGTCCATGGTAGACCAGATATCTCTAAAACTGGCTTTCCTCCCTCTTCCATGCCCATGCTCCTGGGCCTCTAGTTGTTGGTTAGCAGTGTCAATTTGGGATGACATCTCCTCTAACCTACACAACACAAACATGTAGGATCGAACTTGCTCTGATACCAACTGTCACGGGCTCCGACCTTAGACTCAGAAACTGTGCGGCCTTAGGCTTGGAATCTCCTCCTTTATGCCTAAGTCAGCCTAAAACACAAGTGTACGGGCACTAGAACAACAGGAAGGGCTGATTACGCAAGTTAAAGAGAAACAGGATAAGAAGGTAGAATTCTAAAAATGCTCTTGTATTCACTGAAACAGAAGTATTTGATGGTGTACAAAAGAGGGAAGAGCAGCCCTCTATTTGTAGTTAAGGCTCCAGCTTACACTTAATGGCAATATCCCTAGAATAAAGGCTAAAATCATGGGATTATACAGATTACAATCAATCAGGATGCTAACTCCTGATTTTTAGGGTCAACCAAATCTGTCAGGATGTTGCTGCTGATCCTGCTTGCTTCCAGAAGCTTCCCTTGCATGTCCAGCACCTTGGGCCCTTTTGGATGTGATGCGGGCAGCTTGTATGCTAGGCCTTGGTCTCACGGGCTGGCCAGCAAGTTGGGCGGGCATTCTAAAGTCATATGCTAGGCTTTGCACGCAGATACCCGCCAGCACGCCTAGTCTGCGGGCCTCAACCTCCGGCTCGCCAGCTGGTTCACCTGATTTGCCTGGTGTGCCCACCCAGGGTGTGACACTTGGCCCTTATATTGGCCCCCTATCCATCATCAAACCTCGAGAAATCACACCCCCTTAAAGAGCATTTGAGATTTTATAGGTTTGCCGCCAGTAGCCATTAAGGTGTCTGAAATGGAGACACTTTTTTCAAACGATCATAAAATCTTCTCCACTTTGAGTTTTTAGCTGAATTTTTTTATGCATGCCAAAAAAATACAAAGGATCACCTCTACCAAATTTGGGGACAAAACTCTTTCTAAAAAAAGTTTAAAAAATCCCGAACCGTAAAAACTTTCAAAAATCATGAAAAATAGAAAACGGGTCATCTTGCCACGAAACTTCACATGAAGGCTTAGGGTACCATTGTATGAATTTACAAGCCATAAAAATGGCATTGACATGGCAGAAATATGAAGATGCGCTTGAACCCACCTACCACCCGTTTGATCCCCGGCTTGCGCATCCTGCCTCTCTGGTCAGCTGAGTGCCCGCATGCTCGTTTCGTGGGTTGACTTAGGCATACGGAGTTCATCCTCAGTCTAAGCAAATGGAGTTCATTCCCAGTCTAAGATCGGACAGGACCGAGGGTTGCGGCAGTAGGATAGACAGCATGCAGGGGGACCGGGCTGATCCCCGGCTTGCGCATTCTGCCTCTCCGGTCGGCTGAGTGCCCGCACACCCGTTTCATGGGTTGGCTTAGGCATAGGGAGTTCATTCCATGTCTAAGCCCCAGTCGGACCGAGGGTTGTGGCAGCGGGACCGGTAGCACGCAGAGGGGGACCAGGCCGATCCTCGGCTAGTGCATTATGCCTCTCCGACCAGCTCAACGCCGCACGCTCGTTTCACTTAGGCATATGGAGTTCATTCCCAGTCTAAGATCAAACCAAATTGAGGGTTACGGTAGCAGGATCGATAGCACGCAGGGGGGATCGAGTTGGTCCCCGACTTGTGCATTCTACCTCTCCGACCGGCTGAGTGCCCGCATGCTTATTTCATGGGCTGGCTTAGGCAAACGGAGTTTATTCCCAGTCTAAGATCGAACTAGACTGAGGGTTGTGGTAGCAGGACCAGTAACAGGATAGACAGCACACAGGGGGGACCGGGTCGATCCCCGGCTTGCGCATTCTGCCTCTCCGTCCGGCTGAGCACCTGCATGCTCGTTTCGTGGGTTGGCTTAGGCATACGGAGTTCATCCCATGTTTAAGCCCTAGCCGGACCGAGGGTTGTGGTAGCAGGACCAATAGTGGGATCGGCAGCACACATAGGGGGACCGAGCTGATCCCCAGCTTACGGTTTATGCCTCTCCGGCCGGCCGAGTGCCCGCACGCTCATTTCATGGGTTGACTTAGGCATGCGGAGTTCATCCCCAGTCTAAGCATATAGAGTTCATTCCTAGTCTAAGATCGGATCGAGGGTTGTGGCAGTAGGATCGACAGCATGCTGGGGGGACCGGGCCGATCCCCGACTTGCACATTCTACCTCTCTGGCCGGCTGAGTGCCCGCACGCCCGTTTCGTGGGTTGGCTTAGGCATAGGGAGTTCATTCCATGTCTAAGCCTCAGCCAGATTGAGGGTTATGGTAGCGGGATCGATAGCACGTAGAGAGGGACCAGGCCGAGCCTCGGCTTGCACATTATGCCTATCCGACCAGCTCAACGCCCGAACGCTCATTTCATGGGTTGACTTAGGCATACAAAGTTCATTCCCAGTCTAAGATCAGATCAGACCGAGGGTTGCAGCAGTAGGATCGATAGCACGTAGCGGGTATCAGGTCGGTCCTCAGCTTACGTATTCTGCCTCTACGATCGGTTGAGTGCCTGCATGCTCATTTCGTGGGTTGGCTTAGGCATACGGAGTTCATTCCATGTCTAAGCCCCAACCGGATCGAGGGTTGTGGTAGCAGGACCAGCAACAGGATTGGCAGTAAGCAGGGGGGACCGGGCTGATTCTCGGCTTACGAATTCTGCCTCTTCGGTCGGTTGAGCACCCACACGCTCATTTTGTGGGTTGACTTAGGCATACGGAGTTCATCCCCAGTCTAAGCATACAGAGTTCATTCTCAGTCTGAGATCAAACCAGATCGAGGGTTGCAACAGCAGGATCGATAGCACGCAGCGAGGATCGGGCCGATCCCCGGCTTACGCAATCTGCCTCTCTGGCCGGTTGAGCGCTCGCACGCCCGTTTCGTGGGTTGGCTTAGGCATAGGGAGTTCATTCCATGTCTAAGCCCAAACCAGACCGAGGGTTGTGGCCGTGGGACGGGCATCATGTAGAGGGGGATCGAGCCGTTTCCCGGCTTGCGCATTCTGCCTCTCCGACCGACTGAGCGCCCGCACATTCATTTCTTGGGTTGGCTTAGGCATACGGAGTTCATTCCTTGTCTAAGCATACAGAGTTCATTCCCAATCTAAGAGTTTGAGCTGCGGTGCACATGCTGGGCTCGGGCATGTGCTGGTGCTGCATTTTTTTCGCCCGAGGCACCATCGTCGGATTATCGCCGGAGAGCCTAACCGGCGGCATTGGGGGTTTTGGCGATTGGGGGGCCGGGGGGTGTGCGCACATAATGTGCGATGGGTGCTGGTACTTGGCCCTTATATTGGCCCCCTATCCCTCATCAAACCTCGAGAACTCACACCCCCTTAAAGAGTATTTGAGATTTTATAGGTTTGCTGCCAGTAGCCATTAAAGTGTCTGAAATGGGGACACTTTTTTCAAACAGTCACAAAATCTTCTCCACTTCGAGTTTTTAGTTGAATGTTTTTGTGCATGTCAACAAAAATACAAGGATCAGCTCTACCAAATTTGGGGACTAAACTCTTTCTAAAAAAATTTTAAAAAATCTCGAACCGTAAAAAGTTTCAAAAATCATGAAAAATAGAAAACGGGTCGTCTTGCCATGAAACTTCACATTAATGCTTAGGGGACCATTGTATGAATTTACAAGCCATAAAAATGGCATTGGCATGGCAGAAATATGAAGATGTGGTTGAACCCACCTACCACCCGTTCGATCCCCGGCTTGCGCATCCTGCCTCTCTGGTCGGCTGAGCATCCACGCGCTCGTTTCATGGGTTGACTTAGGCATACAAAGTTCATCCCCAGTCCAAGCATACGGAGTTCATTCCTAGTCTAAATCGGACCAGATCGAGGGTTGCGGCAGCAGGATCGGCAGCACGCAGGGGGGACCGAGCCTATCCTCGGCTTACACATTCTGCCTCTCCGGCCGGCTGAGCGCCCGCACGCCCATTTCATGCATTGGCTTAGGCATAGGTAGTTCATTCCATGTCTAAGCCCCAGTCGAACCGAGGGATGTGGCAGCGAGACCGGTAGCACGCAGAGGGGGATCGGGCTGATCCCTGGCTTGTGCATTATGCCTCTCCGACCGGCTCAGCGCCCACACGCTCGTTTCGTGGGTTGACTTAGGCATATAAAGTTCATTCCCAGTCTAAGATTGGACCGGACCGGGGGTTGCGATAGCAAGATCGATCGCACGCAGGAGGGATCGGGACAGTCCTCGGCTTGCGCATTCTGTCTCTCCGACCGGTTGAGCGCCTACACGCTCGTTTTGTGGGTTGGCTTAGGCATATGGAGTTCATTCCATGTCTAAGCATACGGAGTTCATTCCCAGTATAAGATCAGACCGGACCGAAGGTTGTGGCAGTAGGACCAGCAATAGGATTGGCAGCAGGCAGGGGGGGACCGGGCCAATCCCTGGCTTACGCATTTTGCCTCTCCGGCCGACTGAGCGCACGCACACTCGTTTCATGGGTTGGCTTAGGCATACGGAGTTCATTCCATGTCTAAGCCCCAGTCGGACCGAGGGTTGTGGCAGCAGGACTAGCAGCGGGATCGACAGCACGCAGAGGGGACCGGGTTGATCCTGGCTTGCGCATTATACCTTTTCAGCCTGCCTCTCTGGCTGGATGAGCGCTCGTATGCTCATTTCATGGGTTGACTTAGGCATACGGAGTTCATCCCCAGTCTAAGCATACGGAGTTCATTTCAAGTCTAAGATCGGACCAGACCGAAGGTTACTGCAGCAGGATCGACAGCACGCAGGGGGGACCGAGCTGATCTTCGACTTACGCATTCTGCCTCTTCGACCAAATGAGCGCCAGTATGCCCGTTTCATGGGTTGGCTTAGGCATAGGGAGTTCATTCCATGTCTAAGCTCCAGTCGGACCGAGGGTTGTGGTAGCAGGATCGGTAGCCTGCAGAAGGGGATCGAGCTAATTTTTGGCTTGCGTATTATGCCTCTCCGATCGGCTCAGCGCCTGAATGGTCATTTCGTGGGTTAACTTTGGCATGTTGAGTTCATTCCCAGTCTAAGATCGAACCGGACCGAGGGTTGTGGTAGCAGGATTGACAGCACGTAGGGGTGAATCGGGCCAGTCCCTGGCTTATGCATTCCACCTCTCCAACCGGTTGAGCGCTCGTACCCTCGTTTCATGGGTTGGCTTATGCATACGGAGTTCATTCCATGTCTAAGCATACGGAGTTCATTCCCAATCTAAGATCAGACCAGACCGAGGGTTATGGCAGCAGGACCAGCAGCAAGATCAGTAGTACGTAGGGGGGACCAAGCCGCATCCTGCCTGTTCGATCCTCGGCTATCGCATCTTGACTCTCTGTTTGGTAGAGTGTCCGCACGCTCGTTTCGTGGGTTGACTTAGACAAACGAACTTCATCCCCAGTCTAAGCATACAGAGTTCATTCCCAGTCTAAGATTGGACCGGACTGAGGGTTACGGCAGTAGGATCGACAGCACGCAAGGGGGACCAGGTCAATCCCCGGCTGGCACATTCTACCTCTCCAACCAGCTGAGTGCCCGCACGTCCATTTCGTGGGTTGGCTTAGGCATAGGGAGTTCATTCCAAGTTACCCCCAACCGGATCGAGAGTTGTGGCAGTGGGACCAACAGCACGCAGAGGGGGATCAGGTCGATCCCTGACTTGTGCATTATGCCTCTTCGGTCGGCTCAGCGCCCGCACGCTCATTTCGTGGATTGACTTAGGCATACAGAGTTCATTCCCAATCTAAGATCGACCAGACCGAGGGTTGCGGTAGCAGGATCGATAGCACGTAGGGGGGATCGGGCCGATCCTTAACTTGCGCATTCTACCTCTCTGGTTGATTGAGCGCCCGTACGCTAGTTTCGTGGGTTGGCTTAGGCATACCGAGTTCATTCCCAGTCTAAGATCAGATCGGACTGAGGGTTGCGGCAGTAGGACCAGCAACAGGATCGACAGCATGTAGGGGGGATTGGGTCGATCCCCGGCTTGCACATTCTATCTCTCCGACCGGTTGAGCGCCCGTACGCTCGTTTCGTAGGTTGGCTTAGGCATACGGAGTTCATTCCATGTCTAAGCCCCAACCGGACTGAAGTTATGGCAGCAGGATCGGCAACGGGATCAGCAGCACATAGAGGGGGACCGGGTTGATCCCCGGCTTGCGCATTTTGCCTCTCCGGTCGACCTCTCCAGTCGACTGAGCACCCGCACGCCCGTTTCCGTGCGTTGACTTAGGCGTACAGAGTTCATCCTAGTCTAAGCATACGGAGTTCATTCCCAGTCTAAGATCAGACCGGACCGAGAGTTGCGGCAGTAAGATCGGTAGCACGCAGGGGGGATCGGGCCGATCCCCGGCTTGCGCATTCTGCCTCTCCGGCCGGCTGAGTGCGAGCACGTCCGTTTTGTGGGTTGGCTTAGGCATGGGGAGTTCATTCCATGTCTAAGTCCCAGCTCGACCGAGGGTTGTGGCAGTGGGACCAGCAGCACACAGAGGGGGACCGGGCCGATCCTCGGCTTGCGCATTATGCCTCTCTGGTCGGCTCAACGCCCGAATGCTCGTTTCATGGGTTGACTTCGGCAAACGGAGTTCATTCCCAGTCTAAGATTGGACCGAACCGAGGGTTGTAGAAGCAGTATCGACAGCACGTAGGGGGGGATCGGGCCAGTCCCCGGCTTGCGCATTCTACCTCTCAGACCGGTTGAACGCCCGCACGTTCGTTTCATGGGTTGGCTTAGGCATACAGAGTTCATTCCATGTCTAAGCATACAGAGTTAATTCCCAGTCTAAGATCAGACCGGACCAAGGCTTATGGTAGCAAGACCAGCAGCAAGATCGACAACACGTAGAGGGAACCAGGCCGATCCTCGGCTTGTGTATTCTGCCTCTCCGATCGGTTGAGTGCCCGCACGCTTGTTTTGTGGGTTGACTTAGGCATACGGAGTTCATCCCCAGTCTAAGCATACGGAGTTCATTCCCAATCTAAGATCGAACCAGGTCAAGGGTTTCGACAGTAGGATCGGCAGCACGCAGGGGGGACCAGGCCGATCCCCGGCTTGTGCATTCTACCTCTCCGGTCGGTTGAGCGCCGACACACCCATTTTGTGGGTTGGCTTAGGCATAGGGAGTTCATTCTATGTCTAAGCCCTAGCCGGACCGAGCGTTGTGGCAATGGGATCGACAGCATGCAGAGAGGGACCAGGCTGATCCCCAGCTTGCGCATTCTACCTTTCCGACCGGCTGAGCGCCCGCACACTCATTTCGTGGGTTGGCATAGCCATACGGAGTTCTTTCCATGTCTAAGCATACGGAGTTCATTCCAGTCTAAGAGTGTGAGCCAAGGTGCACATGCTGGGCTTAGGCATGTGCTGGTGCTGTAATTTTTTTCGCCCGGGGCACCATTGTCGGAGCATCGTCGGAGAGCCTAACCGACGGCATTGGGGGTTCCGGCGATTGGGGGCCGGGGGGTGTGCGCACACGATGTGCGATGGGTGCTGGTACTTGGCCCTTATATTGGCCCACTATCCCTCATCAAACCTCGAGAACTCACACCCCCTTAAAGAGTATTTGAGATTTTATAGGTTTGCTGCCAGTAGCCATTAAAGTGTCTGCAATGGGGACACTTTTTTCAAACGGAGACAAAATCTTCTCCACTTCGAGTTTTCAGCTGAATTTTTTTGTGCATGCCAACAAAAATAAAAGGATCACCTCTACCAATTTTGGGGACAAAACTTTTTCTAAAAAAATTTTAAAAAATCCCGAACCGTAAAAAGTTTTGAAAATCGTGAAAAATGAAAAACGGGTCATCGTACCACGAAACTTCACATGAAGGCATAGGGGACCATTGTATGAATTTACAAGCCATAAAAATGGCATTGGCATGGTAGAAATATGAAGATGTGCTTGAACCCACCTACCACCCGTTCGATCCCCGGCTATCGCTTCCTGCCTCTCTGGTCGACTGAGCATCCGCACGCTCATTTCATGGGTTGACTTAGGCATATGGAGTTCATCCCCAGTCTAAGCATATGAAGTTCATTCCAGTCTAAGATTGGATCGGATCGAGGGTTGCGACAGCTAGGATCGACAGCACGTAGGGGAGACCGAACCGATCTTCGGCTTGCGCATTCTGCCTCTTCGACTGGCTCAACGCCCGTACGCCCGTTTCATGGGTTGGCTTAGGCATAGGGAGTTCATTCCATGTCTAAGCCCCAGTCAGACCGAGGGTTGTGGCAGTGGGATCGGTAGCACATAGAGGGGGATCGGGTCGATCCTCGGCTTACGCATTATGACTCTCCGGTTGGCTCAGCACCTGTACACTCGTTTCATGGGTTGACTTTGGCATACGAGTTCATTCCCAGTCTAAGATCAGATCAGAGCGAGGGTTGAGGTAGCAGGATCGACAACATGCAGGGGGGATCAGACCGATCCCCAGCTTGCGCGTTCTGCCTCTCCTATCGGCTGAGCGCCTGCACACTCGTTTCGTGGGTTGGCTTAGGCATACGGACTTCATTCCATGTCTAAGCCCTAGTCGGACCGAGGGTTGTGGCAGCAAGACCGATAGCAGGATCGACAGCATGCAGAAGGGGATCGGGCTGATCCCCGACTTGCACATTTGCCTCTCCGATCAACCTCTTCGACTGGATGAGCGCCCGTACGCTCGTTTCGTGGGTTGACTTAAGTATACGGAGTTCATCCTCGGTCTAAGCATACGGAGTTTATTCCTAGTCTAAGATCAGACCAGACCGAGGGTTACGGCAGCAAGATCGGTAGCATGCAGGGGGGACTAAGTCGATCCTTAGCTTGGGCATTCTGCCTCTCTGGCTGGCTGAATGCCTGTACGCCGTTTCATGGGTTGGCTTAGGCATAGGGAGTTCATTCCATGTCTAAGCCCCAGTCAGACCAAGGGTTGTGGCAGTGGGACCGACAGCACGCAGAGGGGGACTGGGTCGATCCTCGACTTGCGCATTATGCCTCTTGGCCGGCTCAGCGCCTGAACACTCATTTCATGGGTTGACTTAGGCATACGGAGTTTATTCCCAGTCTAAGATTTGACCGCACCGAGGGTTACGATAGCAGGATCAACAGCACGCAGGGGGGACCGGGTCGATCCCCGGCTTGCGCATTCTGCCTCGCTTGCTGGCTGAGCGCCCGCACACTCGTTTCATGGGTTGGCTTAGGCATACGGAGTTCATTCCCAGTCTAAGATCAGATCGGACCAACGGTTGCGACAGTAGGATCGACAGCACGCAGGAAGGATCGGGCTGAACCCCGACAAGCGCATTCTGCCTTTCCGATCTGCTAAGCGCCCGTACGCCCATTTCGTGGGTTGGCTTAGGCATAGAAAGTTCATTCCATGTCTAAGCCCCAGCTGAAGCGAGGGTTGTGGCAGTGGGACTGCAGCACGCAGAGGGGGACTGGGTCGATCCCTAGCTTGCACATTATGCCTCTCCGGCCAGCTCAGTGCCCGAACGCTCGTTTCATGGGTTGACGTTAGGCATACGAATTTCATTCCCAATCTTAGATCAGATCGGACAAAGGGTTACGGTAGTAGGATCGATAGCACGTAGGGTGGGACCGAGTCGATCCTCGGCTTGTGCATTCTACCTCTCTGACCGATTGAGCATCGTACGCTCGTTTTATGTGTTGGCTTAGGGATATAGAGTTCATTACAAGTCTAAGCATACGGAGTTCATTCGTAGTCTAAGATCGGATCAGACTGAAGCTTACGGTAGCGAGACCAATAGTAGGATCGGTAGCCTACAGGGGCGAACCGAGCCGATTCCCAGCTTGCGCATTCTGCCTCTCCGATCGGCTTGAGCGCCCGCACGCTCATTTGGGTTGACTTAGGCATACGGAGTTTATTCCCAGTCTAAGATCAGACCGGACCGAGGGTTGCGGTAGCCGGATCGACGCACGCAGAGGGGATCGAGTCGATCCCGGCTTGTGCAT
>NW_019167826.1:11361585-11383011 GCF_002303985.1 Durio zibethinus
ACCAGCAGCAGGATCGGTAGCACGCAGGGGGGGACCAGGTCGATCCTTGGTTTACACATTCAGCCTCTCCGATCGGCTGAGCACCCGTACGCTCGTTTCATGGGTTGACTTAGGCATACGGAGTTCATCCCCAGTCTAAGCATACGGAGTTCATTCCTAGTCTAAGATCAAATCGGATCGAGGGTTACGACAGCGGAATCGGTAGCATGAAGGGGGGACCGAGCCGATCCCTAGCTTACGCATTCTGCCTCTTCGACCGGCTGAGCGCCGAACACCCATTTCGTGGGTTGGCCTAGGCTTAGGGAGTTCATTCTATGTCTAAGCCCCAGCCGGACTGAGGGTTGTGGCAGTAGGATCGATAGTACGTAGAGGGGGACCGAGTCGATCCTCGGCTTACGCGTTATGCCTCTTAGGCCGGCTCGATGCCCGAACACTCGTTTCATGGGTTGACTTAGGCATATGGAGTTCATTCCCAGTATAAGATTGGACCGCACCGAGTGTTGCGGTAGCAAGATCGATAGCATGCATGGGGGACCGGGTCGATCCTCGGCTTGGGCATTCTGCCACTCCGGCTGGCTGAGTGCCCGCACGCTCGTTTCATGGGTTGGCTTAGGCATACGGAGTTCATTCCATGTCTAAGCCCCAGTCGGACCAAGGGTTGTGGTAGCAGGACCGGCAGCGAGTTCGACAGCACGTAGAGGGGGATCAGGCTGATCCCCGGCTTGCACATTATGCCTCTCCAATCGGCTGAGCACCCGCATGCCCGTTTCATGGGTTGACTTAGGCATACGAAGTTTATCCCCAGTCTAAGCATACAGAGTTCATTCCCAGTCTAAGATCGGACTGGATCGAGGGTTACGAAAGTAGGATCGGTAGCACATAGGGGGGATCCCTAGTCTAAGCATACGGAGTTCGTGGCTTGCACATGCTGGGCTAGGGCATGTGCTGGTGCAACATTTTTTTTGCTCGGGGCACCATCGTCGGAGCATCGCCGGAGAGCCTAACCGGTGGCATTGGGGGTTTCGATGATTGAGGGGGTCGGGGGGGGGGGGGTTTGCGCACATGATTTACGATCGGATCGAAGGTTGTGGCAGTGGGATCTGGCTGATCCTCGACTTGCGCATTATGCCTCTCCGGCCGGCTCAGCACCCGAACGCTCGTTTCGTGGGTTGACTTAGGCATACGCAGTTCATTCCCAGTCTAAGATCAGACCGGACCGAAGGTTGCAACAGCAGGATCGACAGCACGCAGGGGGGAATGGGCCGGTCCCTGACTTGTGCATTCTGCCTCTTCGACTGGCTGAGCGCCCGTACGCTCGTTTCGTGGGTTGGCTTAGGCATACGGAGTTCATTCCATGTCTAAGCATACGGAGTTCATTCCCAATCTAAGATCGGACCGGACCAAGGGTTGCGACAGCAGGACCAGCAGCAGGATCGGCAGCACGTAGGGGGGTTCGGGCCGATCCCCAGCTTGCACATTCTGCCTCTTCGGTCGGCGGCCCCTTGGGTCAGCTGAGCGCCCGCACTGCTCATTTCGTGGGTTGACATTGGCATACGGAGATTATCCTAGTCTAAGCATACGGAGTTATTCCCAGCCTAAGATCAGATCAGACCGAGGGTTGCGAGAGCAGGATGGGCAGAACGTAGGGGGGACCGGGTCGATCCCCAGCTTGCGCATTCTGCCTCTCTGGCGGGTTGAGCACCCGCATGCTCATTTCGTGGGTTGGCTTAGCCTTACGGAGTTCATTCCATGTCTAAGCATACGGAGTTCATTCCTAGTCTAAGATCGGACCGAATCGAGGGTTACGATAGCAGGACCAGCTACAGGATCGGCAGCACGCAGGGGGGACCGGGCCGATCCCTGGCTTGCGCATTATGCCTCACCGATCGGCTCAGCGCTCGTACGCTCGTTTTAAATGGGTTGACTTAGGCATAGGAGTTCATTCCCAGTCTAAGATCGGACCAGACCGAGGGTTACGGTAGCAGGATGACGGCACACAGGGGGATTGGACCGGTCCCCGAACTTGCGCATTCTAACCTCTCCGCCGAGGCTGAGCGTCCTGCACGCTCATTTCGTGGGTTGGCTTATGACATACGAAGTTCATTCCCATGTCTAAGCATACGGATTCATTCCATAGTCTAAGATTCAAGACTGGACGCGGCGGTTGCGATAGCAGGACCCAGCAGTAGGAATCCGGTAGCACCCAGGGGGGCACCGGGCCGATCCTTGACTTAGGCATTCTACCCTTTCCGGCCGGCTGAACGCTTGCACGCTTGTTTCGTGGGTTGACTTAGGCATACGAAGTTCATCCCCAGTCTAAGATCTAATCGAATTGAGGGTTGCGACAGCAAGATCAGAAGGCATGTAAGGGGGACCCGGGCTGATCCCGCGACTTGCGCATTCTACCTCTCTGGCCAGCTGAGAGCCCGCACGCCCATTTCATGGGTTGGCTTAGGCATATGGAGCCCGCAAGCCCCAGTCGGACCGATGTGGCAGTGAGACCAGTAGCACGCAGAGGGGGACCGGGTTGATCCCCGACTTGCGCATTCTGCCTCTCCAGTCTGCTGGGCGCCCGCACGCTGGTTTTGTGGGTTGGCTTAGGTATACGGAGTTCATTCCATGTCTAAGCCGCAATCGGACCGAGGGTTGTGGTAGCAGGATCGGTAGTGGGATCGACAGCACGCAGAAGGGGACCGGCCTGATCCCCGGCTTGCGCATTACGCCACTCCGATCGGCTTAGCGCCCGCACGCTCATTTCGTGGGTTGACTTAGGCATATGGAGTTCATTCCCAGTCTAAGATCGAACTGAACCAAGGGTTGCGGCAGCAGGATCGACAGCACGTAGGGGGGATCAGGCCGGTCCCCAGCTTGCACATACTACCTCTTCGATCGGCTTAGCGCCCACACGCTCATTTTGTGGGTTGGCTTAGGCATACGGAGTTCCTTCCATGTCTAAGCATATGGGGTTCATTCCCAGTCTAAGATCAGACTGGATCGAGGGTTGTGGCAGTAGGACCAGTAGCAGGATCGGCAGCACGTAGGGGGATCGGGCCGATCCCCAGCTTGCGGATTCTACCTATCTGGCCGGCTAAGCACCCGCACGCTCATTTCGTGGGTTGACTTAGGCATACAGAGTTCATCCCCAGTCTAAGAATATGGAGTTCTTTCCCAGTCTAAGATTGAACTAGATTGAGGGTTGAGGCAGCAAGATCGACAGCATGCAGGGAGGACCGGGCCGATCCTCGGCTAGCGCATTCTGTGCCTCTGGCCGACCGAGCGCCCGCACGCCCGTTTCGTGGGTTGGCTTAGGCATAGGGAGTTCATTCAATGTCTAAGCCCCAGCCAGTCTGAGGGTTGTGGCAGCGGGGCCAACAGCACGCAGAAGGGGACCGGGTCGATCCTTGGCTTGCGCATTCTACCTCTCCGATCGGCTGAGCGCCCGCACGCTCGTTTCGTGGGTTGGCTTAGGCATACGGAGTTCATTCCATGTCTAAGCATATGGAGTTCATTCCCAGTCTAAGTTTGTCAACCACGGTGCACATGCTGGGCTCGAGCATGTTCTGGTGCCGCATTTTTTTCGCCCAGGGCACCATCGTCGGAGCATCGTCGGAGAGCCTAATCGGAGGCATTGGGGTTTTCGACGATTGGGGGGGCCGGGGGTGTGTGTGCACATTATGTGCGATGGGTGCTAGTACTTGGCCCTTATATTAGCCCCCTATCCCTCATCAAACCTTGGGAACTCACACCCCTTAAAGAACATTTGAGATTTTATAGGCTTGCTGCCAGTAGTCATTAAAGTGTCTGAAATAGGGACACTTTTTTCAAATGGTCACAAAATCTTCTCCACTTCGATTTTTTAGCTTAATTTTTTTGTGCATGCCAAAAAGAATGCAAGGATCACCTCTACCAATTTTGGGGACAAAACTCTTTCTAAAAAAATTTTAAAAAATCCCGAACTATAAAAAGTTTAGAAAATCGTGAAAAATAGAAAACGGATCGTCTTGCCACGAAACTTCACATGAAGGCTTAGGGGACCATTGTATGAATTTACAAGCCATAAAAATTGCATTGGCATGGCAGAAATATGAAGATGTGCTTGAACCCACCTACCCCCTGTTCGATCCCCTGCTTGCGCATCCTGCCTCTCTGGTCGGTTGAGTGCCTGCACGCTCCTTTCGTGGGTTGACTTAGGCATACGGAGTTCATCCCCAGTCTAAGCATATGAAGTTCATTCCTAGTCTAAGATCAGACCGGACTGAGGGTTGCGACAGTAGGATCGATAGCATGCAGGGGGGACAGGGCCGATCCCCAACTTGCGCATTCTGCCTCTTCGGCCGGCTGAGCGCTCACATGCCCGTTTCGTGGGTTGGCTTAGGCATAGGGAGTTCATTCCATGTCTAAGCCCTTGTCGGACCAAGGGTTACGGCAACGGGACCGGTAGCAGGCAGAGGGGGACCGGGCCGATCCTCAGCTTGTGCATTATGCCTCTCTGGCCAGCTCAGCGCCCACACGCTCCTTTCGTGGGTTGACTTAGGCATACAGAGTTCATTTCTAGTCTAAGATCAGACCAGATCGAGGGTTATGGCAGAGGATCGACAGCACGTAGGGGGGATCGAGCCGATCCCCCGCTTGCGCATTCTGCCTTTCCCATCGATTGAGCGCTCGTACGCTCGTTTCATGGGTTGGCTTAGGCATACGAAGTTCATTCCATGTCTAAGCATACGGAGTTCATTCCTAGTCTAAGATCGAACCGGATCGAGGGTTGTGGTAGTAGGACCAGCAGCAGGATCAGTAGCACGCAGGAGGGACCAGGCTGATCCCCGGCTTGTGCATTCTACCTTTTCGACCGACTGAGCACCCGCACGCTCGTTTCATGGGTTGGCTTAGGCATACGAAGTTCATTCCATGTCTAAGCCCCAGTCGAACCGAAGGTTGTGGCAACAGGACCGACAGAGGGATTGACAGCACGTAGAGGGGGACCAGGCTGATCCCCGACTTGCACATTATGCCTCTCCGGCCTGCCTCTCCAGCCAGTTGAGCACCCACACGCTCGTTTCATGGGTTGACATAGGCATACAGAGTTCATCCCTAGTCTAGGCATACAGAGTTCATTCCCATTCTAAGATCGGATTGGACCGAGGGTTAAGGCAGCAGGATCGATAGCACGTAGGGGGTACCGGGCCAATCCCCGACTTACGCATTCTGCCTCTCCGGTCGACTGAGCACCCACACGTCCGTTTCGTTGGTTGGCTTCATAGGGAGTTCATTCCATGTCTAAACCCCAGCCAGACCGAGGGTTATGGCAGCGGGACCAGCAGCACGCAGAGGGGGATCGAACTGATCCCCTACTTGTGCATTATGCCTCTTTGGTCTGCTCAACGCCCGCACGCTCGTTTCGTGGATTGACTTATGCATACGAAGTTCATTCCCAGTCTATGATCGGACCAGACTAAGGGTTGCGATAGCAGGATCAACAGCACGCAGGGGGTGACCGGGCCGATCCCCAGCTTACGCATTCTTCCTCTTCGGTCGGTTGAGCGCCCGCACGCTCATTTCGTTGGTTGGCTTAGGCGTACGGAGTTCATTCCATGTCTACGCATACGGAGTTCATTCTCAGTCTAAGATTTTGAGCCACGGTGCACATGCTGGTCTCGGGCGTGTGCTGGTGCCGCATTTTTTCGCTTGGGGCACCATCATCGGAGCATCGCTGGAGCATCGTCGGAGAGCCTAACCGGTGGCATTGGGGGTTCCAATGATTGGGGGGTCGGGGGGTGTCACATGATGTGCGATAGGTGCTGGTACTTGTGTCACGGGCTCCAACCTTGGACTTAGAAACCATGCGGCCTTAGGCTTGGAATCTCCTCCTTTATGCCTAAGTCAGCCTAAAACACAAGCGTACGGGCACTAGAACAACAGGAAGGGCTAATTACGCAAGTTAAAGAGAAACAAGATAAGAAGGAAGAATTCTAGAAATGCTCTTGTATTCATTGAAATGAAAGTGTTTGATGGTGTACAAATGAGGGAGGAGCAGCCCTCTATTTATAGTTGAGCTCCAGCTTACACTTAATGGCAATATCCTTAGAATAAAGGATAAAAAATTGGGATTATACAGATTACAATAAATCAGGATGCTAACTCCTGATTTTCAGGGTTAACCAAATCTGCCAGGATGTTGCTGCTGATCCTGCCTGCTTCCAAAAGCTTCCCTTGCGTGTCCAACACCTTAGGCCCTTTTAGATGTGGTGCGAGCAGCTTGTATGCAGGCCTTTGTCTCATGGGTTGGCCTGCAAGTTGGGCAGGCATTCTGAACTCGTTAGCTAGGCTTTGTGCGTAGATACCCGCCAGCACGCCTGGTCTGTGGGCCTCAACCTCCGGCTCACCTGTTGGTGCGCCTGATGTGCCTGGCGTGCCTGCCCAGGGTGTGACATTCTCCCCCACCTGACTGCGTAATGCTCTTATTGCATCTTCTGCACGGTACTGCCTGATCTAGTCCCTGAACTACCATAAGTCATCTGCTGGTTCCCAGTTCACCTCACTGTCCGGAAGTCCCTTCCAGCATACCAAGTACTCTTGTCTTGGCTGATAGTTCTTCCGTCTCACCTCCCGATCAGCTATGATGCTGTGAACCTCCTTCTCATATGAGGCCTTTGCTCCCAATGGTGCACGCTTTGACTCTGCCCATCCTAGATCTCCCTCATCCTCATGAAACGGCTTGAGCATGCTCACATGGAACATCGGGTGTACCCTCAGCTTGGGTGGCATATCCAGCTTGTAGGCAACCTTGCCTACCCTCTTGACTACTCGAAAAGGTCCCTCATACCTTCGGGCTAGGCCTTTGTGTAGCCCCCTATGGTGCACAATAGGATGTAGCTTCACCAACACCAAGTCTCTAACCTGGAACTGCACATCCCGCCTATTTTGGTCTGCCCACTTCTTCGACCTCTTGGTCGCCTTGTGTAGACAAACTCTGGCCAAGACAGTTTGCTCATGCCATGCCTTGGCAAACTTGTATGCTACTGGATTTGGCCCTGTATAACCTGCAACAATCGAACCGGATGTTAGTGGTTGTTGCCCTGTCATAACCTTAAATGGGCTCTGGTTCATTGCCTCACTTCTTTGCAAGTTGTAGGAAAACAATTCAATATCTAGCAGCTTTGGCCAGTCCCTTTGTGTGGCACTCACATAGTGCCTGAGGTAGACCTCCAATAGTCCATTCACTCGTTCTATCTGCCCATTGGTCTACGGATGCATGATGGTGGAAAAGTTCAAGTCCATTCACTAGGTTTACCTACCCCGGCTTGTGCTCCATCTAGAAATCAAATTTCGCAAGAAAATCTTGCCATCTCGCCTATTTGGGGGATAGCTTCTTCTATGTTTGGAAGTAGCTGGTCGCCACATTATCCATTCTAACCACGAACCTCGACCCCAACAGGTAATGGCACCAAGTACGCAAGCAGTGCACCACTGCAGTCATCTCCTTCTCTTGGACCGTGTACTTGTGCTCAGTCTCGTTCAGCTTCCTGCTCTCGAACACAACTGAACGTCCCTCCTGCATCAACATGCCCCCTATGGCAAAGTCTGATGCATCCGTATGCACCTCATACTGATTGGCATGGTCTGGTAAGGCCAAGACTGGCTCCTCGGTCACAACCCGCTTCAACCTGTCAAAGGCTTCCTGGCACCTTGCGTTCCACTCCCATGCTTTCCCTTTCTTGAGCAAGTCAGTCAATGGCGTGGCTATTGCTGAGTGACCTTTGATGAAGTGCTTGTAGTAGTTGACTAGCCCAAGGAATGATCTCAACTTAGTGACCTTGGCTGGCGGTTGCCACTCTAGGATGGCGTGTATCTTGCCTTCATCCATGCGTATCTTGCCACTTCCCACTATACGGCCAAGGAACGGGATCTCTTATTGGGCGAATGAGCACTTCTCCCTCTTGACAAACAGCTTGTGCACCCGTAACACCTTGAACACCTATCTCAAGTGGTCTACATGCTTTCCCAAAGTCTGGCTGTAGATCACAATGTCATCTAAATAAACCACAACAAACCGATCAAGGAATGACTGAAGTACCTTGTTCATAAGGGTGCAGAATGTTGCTGGGGTGTTCGTGAGTCCGAAAGGCATCACCAAGAACCCATACGAACCATACCGAGTGACACATGCTGTCTTTGGCTCATCTCCCTCGACGATCCTGACTTGATAGTAGCCTGACCTCAAATCTAGCTTGGTGAACCACCTTGCGCTCCTAAGTTGATCGAACAAGTCCGCAATGAGTGGGATGGGGTACTTGTTCTCGATGGTAAGCTTGTTCAAAGCTCAGTAGTCTATGCACAGTAGCAATGACCCATCATGCTTGCACTGAAATAGAACCAGTGCACCATAGGGTGCCTTCGATGGCCTGATGAAGCCAGCATCAACTAACTCTTTAAGCTGCTTCGTCAACTCCTCCAACTCTGGTGGAGACATTCGGTAAGGGGCTCTAGCTGGTGGCTTGGCCTCGAACACTAGCTCAATCTTGTGGTCCACCTCTCTCTTAGTTGGTAGCTTGTTAGGTAGCTTTACGGGCATCACATCACCAAAGGTCTTCAGCACCTTTAGCACCTCCAAGGGTGACTCGGTCTCCTTCTCCCTTGGCTCATCATATTTCAGGGCTGCCAACAAGGTGTCTTCTTGTCTACTTACCGCCTTGGCAAATTGGATGGCTGACACCACCCGCGACCCAACTCCAGACCCTTTCCTCAATGGCACTAGGCATTGGCACCGTGCATCCAAGATGGAAACACAATCGGCAAAAGGCACAAGGAGGGTGTTAATCCGGACAAGGAAATCCAACCCAATCACAAACTCATAGTCATCAAGGGGTATTACCTCAATGGTCTCCTTGCCTTTCTAGTCTCCAAGCTGCAACTCCACAACCCGCGCTACTCCAATGGCTAGAACTTCCTTGGAGTTCACTATTTTGATGGTACCAGTCCCTTTTTGCACCTTTAGTCTGAGCTTCCGGGCTCTATCACCTAAAATAAAAATATGTGAGGCACCTGTGTCCACCAGTGCACTCACCTTCTGACCCGCAACTATCAGATCCGCAAACATCAAGCCTTTTGGCTTGTGACTCCCTTTACTCTGGACAGCATTGAGCACCAACGACCCAAGCTTTGCTGCCCCTGACTCTGGCTCCTCGTCAAACTCCTTGTCTACAGCAGCCAGCTTGCCCTTCTGCGAGTAATTACATGCTATGTGGCTCCCTCCATATAAGTAGCATGCTAGTGGCTCTCAGTCCCTTTTTGCTTTCCATTTGCCTACTGGTGGCTTCCTCTTGCCATCCTTAGTTGAACAATCTCGGTCTCTATCCTTGGACTCTCGATCACGGTCCTTCCCTTTGGACTGCTTCTTTCGATCCCTATCATCCCTGCCCTTACCCTTGGGCTTGGTAGACTCGAACTTGTTCAGAGGCTTGAACTCTATCAAGGCCTCGACAGTAGTCATAGCTTTAGCCAAGTCATAACTCCTCTTCTTTGTAGCTCATGCTTCACCCATGGCTTCAACCCATCCATGAAAGCAAATAAGGCATCCTTCTTGCCTAGATCCGAGATCTGTAGCATCAGTTCAGAGAATTTCTAGACATACTCCCTTATGTCCCCTTGTTGGCTCAACCTGTGGAACTTTGCCTGCGCCTCATCATCAGCATACTTCGGGTAAAATTGTTCTCTGAACTCCTTTTGGAACTCTGCCCAGGTTCCAATCTTGGCATTCCCATGCCTGACATCATCACACTTGTGCCTTTACCATAATAAGGCTACATCAGTGAGATACATAGTAGCGGTGCTTACCTTTATCGCCTCGTCTTGCATGCCCATGGCCTGGAAGTACTGCTCCATACCCCAAAGGTAACTATCTACTTCCTTGGCCGCCCTAGTCCCCTTGAACTCCTTAGGCTTGGGGACATCCAATTTGGACTTGGACACTCCAACAAACATGCCATTCCCAATGGCAGTCTTGCAAGCAACGAGCTCACTGGTAAGCTCCTCCATCCGTTGGTGCATGGCCTCCATGCCATCATGCAAGGTCAGCACTTCAGCCTCCAAGGTCTGATTCTTTTAGGGGAACACGTCCAAGCCTTTGTTGAGAGCAGCTTGCAGCTCACTTTGGATCTCCTCCCCCATGGAGTCTAGCGATGCAATGTGAGTCTCTACCCCCCTCACGCTTCTCCCCCATGTCGCCCATGGTCACCTCCACCTTGGCCAGCCTACCATCCATGGTAGACCAAATATCTCTAGAACTGGCTTTCCTCCCTCTTCCACACCCATGCTCCTGGGCCTCTGATTGTTGGTTAGCAGTGTCACTTTGGGATGCCATCTCCTCTAACCTGCACAACACAAACACGCAGAATCAAACTTGCTCTGATATCAACTGTCACGGGCTCCGACCTTAGACTCAGAAACCGTATGGCCTTAGGCTTGGAATCTCCTCTTTTAAGCCTAAGTCAGCCTAAAACACAAGCGCACGGGCACTAGAACAACAGGAAGGGCTGATTACGCAAGTTAAAGAGAGACATGATAAGAAGGTAAAATTCTGGAAATGCTCTTGTATTCACTGAAATAGAAGTGTTTGATGGTGTACAAATAAGGGAGGAGCAGCCCTCTATTTATAGTTGAGGCTCCAGCTTACACTTAATGGCAATATGCCTAGAATAAAGGCTAAAATCATGGGATTATACAGATTACAATCAATCAGGATGCTAACTCCTGATTTTCAGGGTCAACCAAATCTGCCAGGATGTTGCTGCTGATCCTGCCTGCTTCCAGAAGCGTCCCTTGTGTGTCCAGCACCTTGGGCCTTTTTGGATGTGGTACGAGCAGCTTGTATGCTAGGCCTTGGTCTCACGGGCTGGCCTACAAGTTGGGCGGCCATTCTGAACTCGTTTGCTAGGCTTTGCGCGTAGATACCCGCCAACATGCCTAGTCTACGGGCCTCAACCTCTGGCCTGCCTGCTGGTGTGTCTGATGTGCCTAGCGCGCCCGCCTAGGGGGTGACACTTGGCACGCTCATTTCATGGGTTGACTTACGCATACGGAGTTCATCCCCAGTCTAAGCATACGGAGTTCATTCCCAGTCTAAGATCGGATCAGACCGAGGGTTGCAGCAGCAGGATTGACAGCACATAGGGGGACCGAGCCGTCCCTGGCTTACGCATTCTACCTCTCCGGCTGGTCGAGCACCCGCACGCCCGTTTCATGGGTTGGCTTAGGCATACGGAGTTCATTCCATGTCTAAGCCCCAGCCAGATCAAGGGTTGTGGCAGTGAGACCTGTAGCATGCAGAGGGGGATCAGGCTGATCCCCGACTTGCACATTATGCCTCTCCGACTGGCTCAGCGCTCATACGCTCATTTTGTGGGTTGACTTAGGCATACAAAGTTCATTCCCAGTCTATGATCAGACCGGATCGAGGGTTGCGTTAGCAGGTTCGACAGCACGCAGGGGGGACTGGGTTAGTACTCGGCTTACGTATTCTGCCTCTCCAGCTGGTTGAGCGCCTGCACGCTCGATTCATGGGTTGGCTTAGGCATACGGAGTTCATTCCATGTCTAAGCATAAGGAGTTCATTCCCAGTCTAAGACCAGCAGCAGGATCGACAGCACGCAGGGGGGACCGGGTCGATCCCCGACTTACACATTCTGCCTCTCCAGCCGATTGAGTGCCCGCACGCTCGTTTCATGGGTTAGCTTAGGCATACGGAGTTCATTCCATGTCTAAGCATATGGAGTTCATTCCCAGTCTGAGATCGGATCGGACCGAGGGTTACGGTAATAGGACCAGCAGCAGGATTTGCAGCACGCAGGGGGGACTAGGCCGATCCCCAGCTTGCGCATTCTGCCTCTCTGGTCGGTTGAGCACCCACACGCTCGTTTCGTGGGTTGGCTTAGGCATACAGAGTTCATTCCATGTCTAAGCCCTAGCCGGACCGAAGGTTGTGGTAGCAGGACTGGTAGCGGGATCGGTAGCATGCAGAGGGGGATCGGGCTGATTCCCGACTTGCGCATTATGTCTCTCTGACCGGCCTCTCCAACCGGCTGAGCGGCTGCACTTTCATTTCGTGGGTTGACTTAGGCATATGGAGTTCATCCCCTGTCTAAGCATATGGAGTTCATCCCCTGTCTAAGCATATGGAGTTCATTTCCAGTCTAAGATCAAACCGGACCAAGGGTTGCGACAGCAGGATCGACAGCACGCAGGGGGACCGAGCCGATCCCTGACTTGTGCATTCTACGTCTCCGACTGGCTGAGTGCCCGCATAATCGTTTCATGGGTTGGCTTGGGCATAGGGAGTTCATTTCATGTCTAAGCCCCAGTCGGACCGAGGGTTGTGGTAGCGGGACCGACAGCGTGCAGAGGGGGATCGGACCGATCCTTGACTTACGCATTATGCCTCTTCGGTCGGCTCAGCACCCGAACACTTGTTTTGTGGGTTCACTTAGGCATACGGAGTTCATTCCCAGTCTAAGATCAGACTGAACCGAGGGTTGTGGCAGTAGGATTGACAGCGCGCAGTGGGGGATCGGGACGGTCCCCAACTTGTGCATTCTGCCTCTCCGGCCAGCTGAGCGCCCACATATTCGTTTCGATGGTTGGCTTAAGCGTACGGAGTTCATTCCATGTCTAAGCATTCGGATTTCATTCCTAGTTTAAGATTGGACGGGACTGATGGTTACGGTAGAGAACCAGTAGCAGGATTGATAGCACGTAGGGGGATCGGGCTGATCTTCAACTTGCCCATTATGCCTCTCCAGCCGGTTCAGCACCCGTGTGCTCGTTTTCATTGGTTGACTTAGGCATACAGAGTTCATTCCCTGCCTAAGATTGGATCAAACTGAGGGTTGTGGTAGTAGGATCGACAGCACGTAGGGGGGGATCAGGTTGATCCTCGGCTTACGCATTCTGCCTCTCTGGCCGACTGAGCACCCGCATGCTCAATTCGTGGGTTGGCTTAGGCATACGGAGTTCATTCCATGTCTAAGCATACTGAGTTCATTCCCAGTCTAAGATCAGACTGGACCGAGGGTTACGGTAGCAGGACTAGCAGCAAGATCGACAGTACACAGGGGGGACCAGGCTGATCCTCAGCTTACGTATTCTGCCTCTCCGACCGGCTAAGCACCCGCACGCTCATTTTGTGGGTTGGCTTAGGCATACGGAGTTCATTCCATGTCTAAGCCCTAACCGAACTGAGGGTTATGGCAGCAGAGAGTTACCGAGCTAATCCTTGGCTTGTGCATTATGCCTTTTCGACCGACCTCTTCGGTCGGTTGAGCGCCTATATACTTATTTCATGGGTTGACTTAGGCATACGGAGTTCATCCCCAGTATAAGTATATGGAGTTCATTCCCAGTCTAAGATCGGATCGGACCGAGGGTTGCAACAGCAGGATCGGCAGCAGGTAGGGGGACTGAGCTGATCCTCAGTTTATGCATTCTGCCTCTCTAGCCGACTGAGCACCTGCACGCCCGTTTCGTGGGTTGGCTTAGGCATAGGGAGTTCATTCCATGTCTAAGCCCCAGTCAGATTGAGGGTTGTGGCAGCGGGACCAGTAGCACGCAGTGGGGGAGTTCATTCCATGTCTAAGCGTACAGAGTTCATTCCATGTCTAAGATTTTGAGCCACGGTGCACATGCTGGGCTCGAGCATGTGCTGGTTTCACATTTTTTTCACTCGGGGCACCACCGTCGGAGCATCATCGGAGAGCCTAACCGGTGGCATTGGGGGTTCCGACGACTGGGGGGCCGAAGGGGTGTGCGCACATGATGTGCGATGGGTGCTGGTACTTGTGTCATGGGCTCCAACCTTAGACTCAGAAACCGTGCGGCCTGAGGCTTGGAATCTCCTCTTTTATGCCTAAGTCAGCCTAAAACACAAGCGTACGGGCATTAGAACAATGGGAAGGGCTGATTACGCAAGTTAAAGAGAAACAGGATAAGAAGGTAGAATTCTAGAAATGCTCTTGTATTCACTGAAACGGAAGTGTTTGATGGTGTATAAATGAGGGAGGAGCAGCCCTCTATTTATGGTTGAGGCTCCAGCTTACACTTAATGGCAATATCCCTAAAATAAAGGCTAAAATCATGGGATTATACAGATTACAATCAATCAGGATGTTAACTCCTGATTTTCAGGGTCAACCAAATCTGCTAGGATGCTGCTGCTGATCCTGCCTGCTTCCAGAAGCTTCCCTTGCGTGTCCAACACCTTGGGCCCTTCTGGATGTGGTACGGGCAGCTTGTACGCCAGGCCTTGGTCTCACGGGCTGGCTTGCAAGTTGGGCGGGCGTTCTGAACTTGTTTGCTAGCCTTTGCGCGTAGATACCCGCCAGCACGTCTGGTTTACGGGCCTCAACCTCTGGCTCACCTGCTGGTGCACCTGATGTGCCTGGCGCACCTGTCCAGGGTGTGACATTCTCCCCCACTTGATTGCGCAACGCCCACATTGCATCTTCTGCATGGTACTGCCTGATCTGGTCCTCGAACTGCCATAAGTCATCTGTTGGTTCCCAGCTCGCCTCACTGTCTGGAAGTCCCTTCCAGTGCACCAAGTACTCTTGTCTTGGCTGATAGTTCTTCCATCTCACCTCCTGGTCAGCTATGATGCCGTGGACCTCCTTCTCATATGAGGCCCTTGCTCCCAATGGCGCACGCTTTGACTCTGCCTGTCCTGGATCTCTCTCATCCTCATGGAACGGCTTGAGCATGCTCACATGGAACACCAGGTGTACCCTCGGCTTGAGTGGCATATCCAGCTTGTAGACAACCTTGCCTACCCTCTTGACTACTTGAAAAGGTCCCTCATACCTCTGGACTAGGCCTTTGTGCAGCCCCCTATGGTGCACAATGGGATGCAGCTTCACCAACGCCAAGTCTCCAACCTGGAACTGCACGTCCTGCCTATTTTGGTCTGCCCACTTCTTCGACCTCCTGGCCGCCTTGTGTAGACAAACTCTGGCCAAGTCAATTTGCTCCTGCCATGCCTTGGCAAACTTGTATGCTGCTAGATTTGGCCTTGTATAACCTGCAGCAATCGAACCGGGTGTTAGTGGTTGTTGCCCTGCCACAACCTCAAATGGGCATTTCACGGCCATGCCTTTGCAAGTTGTAGGAAAACTATGCAATATCTAGCAGCTTTGGCCAGTCCCTTTGTGTGGCACTCACATAGTGCCTGAGGTAGACCTCCAATAGTTCATTCACTTGTTTTGTCTGCCCATCAGTCTGTGGATGCATGCTAGTGGAAAAGTTCAAGTTTGACCCAACAGCTTGAACAACTCAGTTTAGAACCTGCCCGTGAAATGCCCATCCCGATCACTAACAATAGTCCTCGACACTCCCTAGTACACTCCCGGTCCCAATCTCTTGCTGGGCAAATGAGCACTTCTCCCTCTTGACAAACAGCTTGTGCACCCACAGCACCTCGAACACCTGTCTCAAGTGGTCTACATGCTCTCCCAAAGTCTGGCTGTAGATCACAATGTCATCCAAATAAACCACAACAAACCGATCAAGGAATGACTGAAGTATCTTGTTCATAAGGGTGCAGAATGTTGCTGGGGCGTTCATGAGTCCGAAAGGCATCACTAAGAACTCATACGAACCATACCAAGTGACACATGCTGTCTTTGGCTCATCTCCCTCCGCGATCCTGACTTGATAGTAGCCTGACCTCAAATCCAGCTTGGTGAACCACCTTGCGCTCCCAAGTTGATCGAACAAGTCCGCAATGAGTGGGATGGGGTACTTGTTCTTAATGGTCAGCTTGTTCAAAGCCCGGTAGTCTATGCACAGTCGCAACGACCCATCATGCTTGCGCTAAAATAGAATCGGTGCACCATAGGGTACCTTCGATGGCCTGATGAAGCCAGCATCAACTAACTCATTGAGCTGCTTCCTCAACTCCTCCAACTCTGGTGGAGACATTCAGTAAGGGGCTCTAGCTGGTGGCTTAGCCTCGGACACTAGCTCGATCTTGTGGTCCACCTCTCTCTTAGATGGTAGCTTGCTAGGTAGCTTTGCAGGCATCACATCACTAAAGGTCTTCAGCACCTTTAGCACCTCCAAAGGTGACTCGATCTCCTTCTCTCTCGACTCATCATATTTCAGGGCTGCCAAGAAGGTGTCTTCTTGTCTGCTTATCGCCTTGCAAATTGGATGGCTGACACCACCCGTGACCCAACTCCAGACCCTTTTCTTCAATGGCACTAGGCATTGGCACCGTGCATCCAAGATGCAAACACAATTGGCAAAAGGCACAAGGAGGGCGTTAATTCGAACAAGGAAATCCAACCCAATCACAAACTCATAGTTGTCAAAGGGTATTACCTCAATGGTCTCCTTGCCTTTCTAGTCTCCAAGCTGCAACTCCACTCCCCGCGCTACTCCAATGGCTAGAACTTTATTGGAGTTCACCGTTTTGATGGTACCAATCCCTTTCTGCACCTTTAGTCTAAGCTTCTGGGCTCTATCACCTGAAATAAAAAGATGTGAGGCACCTGTGTCCACCAGTGCGCTCACCTTCTGACCTGCAACCATCAATCTGCAAACATCAAGCCTTTTAGCTTGCGGCTCCCCTTACTCTGGACAGCATTAAGCACCAACGACCCAAGCTTTGCTGCCCTTGACTCTGGCTCCTCGTCAGACTCCTTGTCTATAGCAGCCAGCCTACCCTTCTGCGGGCAATTACGTGTTATGTGGCTCCCTCCACATAGGTAGCATGCTAGTGGCTCTCGGTCCCCCTTTGCTTTCCACTTGCATGCTAGTGGCTTCATCTCGCCATCCTTCGTTGAACGGTCTTGGTCTCCATCCTTGGACTCCCAATCATGGTCCTTCCCCTTGGACTGCTTCTTCCAGTCCATATCATCCCTACCCTTACCATTGGGCTTGGTAGACTCGAACTTGTTCAGAGGCTTGAACTCTATCAAGGCCTCGGCAGTAGTCATGTCTTTAGCCAAGTCATGAACTCCTCTCCTTTGTAGCTCATGCTTCACCCACGGCTTCAGCCCATCCATGAAAGCAAATAAGGCATCCTTCTCAACTAGATCCGAGATCTGTAGCATCAGTTCAGAGAATTTTGGACATACTCCCTTATGTCCCCTTGCTAGCTCAGCCCTACGTAACTTTGCCTGTGCCTCAATCATCAGCATACTCTGAGTAAATTGTTCTCTGAACTCCTTTTGAAACTCTGCCCAGTTCCAATCTTGGCACTCCCACGCCTGACATCATCCAACCTGCGCCTCTACCACAATAAGGCTACATCAGTGGATACATAGTAGCGGTGCTTACCTTTTATCGCCTCGTTTTGCATGCCCATGGCCTGGAAGTACTGCTCCATACCCTAAAGGTAGTTATCTACTTCCTTGGCTGTCCTAGTCCCCTTGAACTCTTTAGGCTTGGGGACATCCAATCTGGACTTGGACACTTCAGCAAACAAGCCATTCCCAATGGTAGTCTTGCAAGCAACGAGCTCACTGGTAAGCTCTTCCATCCGCTGGCGCATGGCCTCCATGCCATTGCGCAAGGTCAGCACTTCAGCCTCCAAGGTCTGATTCTTTTGGGTGAACACGTCCAAGCCTTTGTTGAGAGCAGCTTGTAGGTCACTTTTGATCTCCTCCCTCATAGAGTCTAGGGATGTAATGTGAGTCTCTACCCCCTCAAGCTTCTCTTCCATGTCGCCCATGGTCACCTCCACCTTGGCCAGCCTACCATCCATGGTAGACCAGATATCTCTAGAACTGGCTCTCCTCCCTCTTCCACACCCATGCTCCTGGGCCTCTAGTTATTGGTTAAAAGCGTCACTTTGGGACGCCATCTTAACAGCACGTAGGAGGGATCGGGCCGATCCCCGGCTTTTGCATTTTGCCTCTCCGACCGGCTGAGCGCCCGCATGCCCATTTCGTGGGTTGGCTTAGGCATAGGGAGTTCATTCCATGTCTAAGCCCCAGTCGGACTGAGGGTTGTGGTAGCGGGACTGGCAGTACACAGAGGGGGACTAAACCGATCCCTTGCTTGTGTATTATGCCTCTTCGATCGGCTCAGCACTCACACGCTCATTTCATGGGTTGGCTTAGGCATACGGAGTTCATTCCCAGTCTAAGATCGGATCGAACCGAGGGTTGCGGTAGCAGGATCGATAGCACACAAGGGGGATTGGGCTGGTCCCCGGCTTACGCATTCTACCTCTCCAACCGATTGAGCGCCCGCACGCTCGTTTCATGGGTTGGCTTAACCGTACAGAGTTCATTCCCATGTCTAAGGATACGGAGTTCATTCCCAGTCTAAGATCGAACCAGATCGAGGGTTGCAACAGTAAGACAAGCAGCAGGATCGACAGCATGCAGGGGGAGATCGGGTCGATCCCCGGCTTGCGCATTCTGCCTCTTTGGCCGACTGAGCGCCCGCACGCTCATTTCATTGGTTGGCTTAGGCATACGGAGTTCATTCCACGTCTAAGCCCCAACCGGATCGAGGGTTGTGGTAACAGGACCGACAGCAGGATCGACAGCACGTAGAAGGGGACCAGGCTGATCCTCGACTTACGCATTATGCCTCTCCGGTCGACTGAGCATCCGTACGCTCTTTTCATGGGTTGACTTAGGCATACGTAGTTCATCCCTAGCCTAAACATACAGAGTTTCATTCCAGTCTAAGATCGAACCGGACCGAGGGTTGCGGCATGCAGGATTCGACTTCAACGCAGGGGGGACCAGGCCAATCCCCCGGCTTGCGCATTCTGCCTCTCCCGGTCGGTTAAGCTCCCACACACCCATTTCATGAGTTGGCTTAGGCAATAGGGAGTTCATTCCATGTCTAAGCCCCAGCTAGATCGAGGGTTGTGGCAATGGGACCGGCAGCACGCAGAGGGGGATCGGGTCGATCCTCGACTTGCGTATTATGCCTCTCCGACCGGCTCAGTGCCCGAACGCTCATTTCATGGGTCGACTTAGGCATACGGAGTTTATTCCCAATCTAAGATCAGACCGGACTGAGGGTTGCGGCAGCAGGATCGACGCACCTAGGGGGATCCGGTCGATCCCCGGCATGCGCATTCCGCCTCTCCGACCGACTGAGCACCATCACGCTCATTTCGTGGGTTGGCTTATGCATACAAAGTTCATTCCATGTCTAAGCATACAGAGTTCATTCCCAATCTAAGATCGGACTGGATCGAGGGTTACGGCAGTAGGACCAGCAGCAGGATCGGCAGCACGCAGGGGGGACTGGGCCGATCCCCGACTTGCGCATTCTGCCTCTCCGACCGGCTGAGCGCCCGCACGCTCGTTTCAAGGGTTGGCTTAGGCATACGGAGTTCATTCCATGTCTAAGCATACGGAGTTCATTCCTAGTCTAAGAGTTTGAGCCACGGTGCACATGTTGGGCTCGGGCATGTGCTGGTGCCGCATTTTTTTTGCCCGGGGCACCATCGTCGGAGCATCGCCAGAGAGCCTAACCGGTGGCATTGGAAATTCATCCCCAATCTAAGCATACGGAGTTCATTCCCAGTCTAAGATCAGATCAGACGAGGGTTGCGGTAGCAGGATCGACAGCACGCAAGGGGGACCGGGCCGATCCCCGACTTGCGCATTCTTCCTCTTCGATCGACTGAGCGCCCACACGCCCGTTTCGTGGGTTGGCTTAGGCATAGGGAGTTCATTGCATGTCTAATCACTAGCTGGACCGAGGGTTGTGGCAGCGGGACCGATAGCATGCAGAGGGGGACTGGATCGATCCCCGGCTTGCGTATTCTGCCTCTCTGGCCGGCTGAGCGCCCGCACGCTCGTTTTGTGGGTTGGCTTAGGCACACGGAGTTCATTCCCAGTCTAAGAGTTTGAGCCATGATGCACATGCTGGGCTCGAGCATGTGCTGGTGCCGCATTTTTTTCGCCCGGGGCACCATCGCCGGAGCATCGCCAGAGAGCCTAACCGGCGGCATTGGGGGTTCCGACGATTGGGGGGCCGGGGGGTGTGCGCACATGTTGTGTGATGGGTGCTGGTACTTGGTCCTTATATTGGCCCCCTATCCCTCATCAAACCTCGAGAACTCACACCCCCTTAAAGAGCATTTGAGATTTTATAGGTTTGCTGCCAGTAGCCATTAAAGTGTCTGAAATGGGGACACTTTTTTCAAATGGTCACAACATCTTCTCCACTTCGAGTTTTTAGCTGAATTTTTTGGTGCAAGCCAAAAAAAATACAAGGATCACCTCTACCAAATTTGGGGACAAAACTCTTTCTAAAACAATTTTAAAAAATCCCAAACCGCAAAAAGTTTCAAAAATCGTGAAAAATAGAAAACGGGTGGTCTTGCCACGAAACTTGACATGAAGGCTTAGGGGACCATTGTATGAATTTACAAGCCATAAAAATGGCATTGGCATGGCAGAAATATGAAGATGTGCTTGAACCCACCTACCAACCGTTCGATCCCTGGCTTGCGCACCCTGTCTCTCTGGTCGGCTGAGCGTCCGCACGCTCGTTTCGTGGGTTGACTTAGGCATACGGAGTTCATCCCCAATCTAAGCATGCAGAGTTCATTCCCAGTGTAAGATCAGACCGGACCGAGGGTTGCGGCAGCAGGATCGACAGCACGCAGGGGGATCGGGCTGATCCTCGGTTTGCGCATTCTACCTCTCCAACCGGCTAAGCGCCCGCACGCCCGTTTCGTGGGTTGCTAACAAATAAGGAGTTCATTACATGTCCAAGCCCCAGCCAGACCGAGGGTTGTGGCAGCGGGGATCGACAGGAGCAGAGGGGACCAGCCGATCCCCAGCATGCGCATTATGCCTCTCCGGTCGGCTCAGCGCCCGCAGGCTCATTTCATGGGTTGACTTAAGCATACGGAGTTCATTCCTAGTCTAAGATCAGACCGAACCGAGGGTTGTGGTAGCAGGATCGAAAGCACGCAGGGGTGGACCGGGTCGGTCCCCGGCTCGCGCATTCTACCTCTCCGGCCAGTTGAGCGCACGCACGCTTGTTTCATGGGTTGTCTTAGCCATACGGAGTTCATTCCGGAGTCCATTCCCAGTCTAAGATCTAACCGGCTGAGGGTTGCAGTAGTAGGACTAGCAGCAGGATCGACAGCACGCAGGGGGAGACCGGGCCATCCCTGGCTTGCACATTCTGCCTCTCCGGCCGGCTGAGCGCCCGCACGCTCGTTTCGTTGGTTGGTTTAGGCATAGGGAGTTCATTCCATGTCTAAGCCCCAGTCGGACTGAGGGTTGTGGTAGCGGGACTGGCAGCACGCAGAGGGGGACAGAACCGATCCCCTGCTTGCATATTATGCCTCTTCGGTTGGCTCAGCACTCGCACGCTCATTTCATGGGTTGGCTTAGGCATACGGAGTTCATTCCCAGTCTAAGATAAATTTGGGACAAAAACTCTTTCTAAAAC
>NW_019167826.1:11384011-11500881 GCF_002303985.1 Durio zibethinus
TTTACAAGCCATAAAAATGGCATTGGCATGGCAAAAATATGAAGATGTGCTTAAACCCACCTACCACCCGTTCGATCCCCGGCTTACGCATCCTGCCTCTCTAGTCGGCTGAGCGTTCGCACGCTTGTTTCGTGGGTTGGCTTAGGCATACAGAGTTCATTCCCAGTCTAAGCATACGAAGTTCATTCCTAGTCTAAGATCGGACCGGACCGAGGGTTGCGACAGCAGGATTGACAGCACGCAGGGGGACTAGGCCGATACCCAGCTTGCGCATTCTGCCTCTCCGGCCGGCTGAGCGCCCGCACGCCGTTTCATGGGTTGTGTTAGGCATAGGGAGTTCATTCCATGTCTAAGCCCCAGTCGAACCGAGGGTTGTCGCAATCGGGTCGATCCCCGGCTTGCACATTATGCCTCTTCGGCCTGCTCAGCGCCCGCACGCTCGTTTCATGGGTTGACTTAGGCATACGGAGTTCATTCGCAGAGTAAGATCAGACAGGACCAAGGGTTGCGGCAACAGGATCAACAACACGTATGGGGGGACCAGGCTAATCTCCAGCTTGTGCATTCTGCCTCTCCGACCGACTGAGCGCCCGCACACTCGTTCCGTTCGGTTGGCATAGGCATACGGAGTTCATTCCATGTCTAAGCATACGGCGTTCATTCCCAGTCTAAGATTTTGAGCCACAGTACACATGCTGGGCTCGGGCATGTGCTGGTGCCGTATTTTTTTCACCCAGGGCACAATCGTCGGAGCATCACCGGAGCATCGTCGGAGAGCCTAACCGGTGGCATTGGGGGTTCGGGCGATTGGAGGGGCCGGGGGGTGTGCACACATGATGTGTGATGGGTGCTGGTACTTGGCCCTTATATTGGCCCCCTATCCCTCATCAAACCTCAAAAACTCACACCCCTTTAAAGAGCATTTGAGATTTTATAGGTTTGCTGCCAGTAGCCATTAAAGTGTCCTGAAATGGGGACACTTTTTTCAAATGCTCACAAAATCTTCTCCACTTCGAGTTTTTAGCTGATTTTTTTTTTGTAAATGCCAACAAAAATACAAGGATCGCCCCTACCAAATTTGGGGACAAAACTCTTTCTAAAAAAATTTTAAAAAATCCTGAACCGTAAAAAGTTTCAAAAATCATTAAAATAGAAAACAGGTCCACGAAACTTCACATGAAGGCTTCGGGGACCATTGTATGAATTTACAAGCCATAAAAATGGCATTGGCATGGCAGAAATATGAATATGTGCTTGAACCCACCTACCACCCATTCGATCCCTGGCTTGCGCATCCTGCCTCTCTGGTCGGCTGAGCGCCCCACACGCTCGTTTCATGGGTTGACGTAGGCATACGGAGTTCATCCCCAATCAAGCATATGAAGTTCATTCCTAATCTAAGGTCAGACCGGATCGAGGGTTACAGCAGCAGGATTGACAGACGCAGTGGGGATCTTGGCGATCCCTGACTTATGCATTCTGCCTCTCCGACCGGCTGAGGGCCCGTACGCTCGTTTCATGGGTTGGCTTAGGCATAGGGAGTTAATTCCATGTCTAAGCCCCAGCCAGACCGAGGGTTGTGGCAGCGGGACTGGTAGCATGTAGAAGGGGACCGGGCTGATCTTCAACTCGCGTATTATGCCTCTCCGGTCTGCTCAACGTTCGCACGCTCGCTTCATGGGTTGACTTAGGCATATGGAGTTCATTCCCAGTCTAAGATTAGACTAGACTGAGGGTTGCGATAGCAAGATCAACAGCACGCAGGAGGGCATCGGGTCGATCCTCGGCTTGTGCATTTTGCCTCTCCGGCTTGCTGAGCGCCCGCATGCTCATTTTATGGGTTAGCTTAGGCATACGGAGTTCATTCTATGTCTAAGCATACAGAGTTCATTCCCAGTCTAAGATCAGACTAGATCGAGGGTTGTGGTAGCAGGACCAGCAGCAGGATCGACAGCACGTAGAAAGGGATCGGGCCGATCCTGGGCTTGTGCATTCTGCCTCTCCGACCGACTGAGCACCCGCACGCCAGTTTCATAGGTTGGCTTAGGCATAGGGAGTTGATTCCATGTCTAATTCCTAGCCGGTTTGAGGGTTGTGGCAGCAAGACCGGTAGCACGCAGAGGGGGACCGGGTCGATCCCCAGCTTGTGCATTATGCCTCTCCGGCTGGCTCAGCGCCCGTACGCTTATTTCGTGGGTTGACTTAGGCATACGGAGTTCATTCCCCATCTAAGATCGGACCGGACTGAGGGTTGCGGCAGTAGGATCGACAGCACGCAGGGGGGGATAGGGTTGATCCCGGCTTACGCATTCTGCCTCCCCGACTGACTGAATGCCCTCACGCTCATTTCGTGGGTTGGCTTAAGGCATACAGAATTCATTGCATGTCTAAGCATACAGATTTCATTCCTAATCTAAGATCAGACCGGACCAAGGGTTGTGGCAGCAGGACCAGCAGTAGGATCGACAGTACGTAGGGGGGATCGGGCTGATCCCGGGTTGCACATTCTGCCTCTCCGACCGGTTGAGCGCCCACACGCTTGTTTTGTCGGTTGGCTTAGGGATACGGAGTTCATTCCATGTCTAAGCCCCAGCTCGATTGAGGGTTGTGGTAGCAGGATCGGTAACGGGATCGACAGCACGTAAAGGGGGATCGGGTTGATCCCCGACTTGCACATTATGCCTGTCCAGTCGACCTCTTTGGTCGACTGAGTGCACGCACGCTCGTTTCATGGGTTGACTTAGGTATACGGAGTTCATCCCTAGTCTAAGCATACGGAGTTCATTCCCAGTCTAAGATTGACTCGGATCAAGGGTTGCGACAGTAGGATCGGCAGCATGTAGGGGGGATCGGGTCGATCCATGGCTTGCACATTCTACCTCTCCGACCAGCTGAGCACCCGTACGCTCGTTTCGTGGGTTGGCTTAGGCATAAGGACTTCATTCCTTGTCTCAACCCCAGTCGGACCGACGGTTGTGGCAGCGGGCCCGATAGCACGCAGGGGGGGATTGGGTCGATCCTTGGCTTGCGCATTATGCCTCTTCGGCCAGCTCAGTGCCCGCACGCTCGTTTTGTGGGTTGACTTACGTAAACGGAGTTCATTCCTAGTTTAAGATCAGAATGGACTGAGGGTTACGGCAGCGGGATTGACAGCACGCAAGGGGGGATCGGGTCGATCCCCGACTTGCGCATTCTACCTCTCTGACCGGTTAAGCGCCCGTACGCTCGTTTCGTGGGTTGGCTTAGGCATACTGAGTTCATTCCTAGCCTAAGATTTTAAGCCACGGTGCACTTGCTGGGGTCCGACATGTGCTGGTGCGGCATTTTTTTCACCCAGGGCACCATCACCGAAGCATCGCCAGAGCATCGTCGGAGAGCCTAACTGGCGGCATTGGGGGTTCCAACGATTGGGGGGCCGGGGGGGATGTGTTCATCCTGGCTCTTTAGTTGGTTGAGCGCCCGCACGCTCGTTCCATGAGTTGACGTAGGCATACAGAGTTCATCCCCAGTCTAAGCATATGTAGTTCATTCCCAATCTAAGGTCGAATCGGATCGAGGGTTGCAGCAACAAGATAGGCAGCACGCAGGAGGGATCGGGGCGATCCCTAACTTACACATTCTGCCTCTCCGATCGGCTGAGCGCCCGTACGCCCGTTTTATGGGTTGGCTTAGGCATAGGGAGTTCATTCCATGTCTAAGCCCCAGCCGGACCGAGGGTTGTAGCAGCGGGATCGGTAGCACAAAGAGGGGGATCGGGCCGATCCCTGGCTTACGCATTATGCCTCTTCGACCGGCTGAGCGCCCGTACGCTCATTTCATAGGTTGGCTTAGGCATACGGAGTTCATTCCATGTCTAAGCATACAGAGTTCATTCCCAGTCTAAGATCGGATCAGACCGAAGGTTGTGGCAGTAAGACCAGTAGTAGGATTGACAGCACGTAGGGGGGACCGGGTCGATCCCTGTCTTGTGCATTCTGCCTCTCCGACTGGCTGAGTACCCGCATGCCCGTTTCGTGGGTTGGCTTAGGCATAGGGAGTTCATTTCGGGTCTAATTCCTAGCTGATCTGAGGGTTGTGGCAGTGGGACCGGTAGCACGCAGAAGGGGATCGGGCCAATCCTCGACTTGCGAATTATGCCTCTCCGGCTGGCTCAGCGCCCGCACGCTCATTTCATGGGTTGACTTAGGTATACGGAGTTCATTCCCCATCTAAGATCAGATCGAACTGAGGGTTGCGGTAGCAGGATCGACAGCACGCAGGGGGGGATCGGGTTGATCCCCAGCTTGCGCATTCTACCTCTCCAACTGACTGAGCGCCCGTACGCTCATTCCACAGGTTGGCTTAGGCATACGGAGTTCATTCCATGTCTAAGCATATGGAGTTCATTCCCAATCTAAGAATGGACCGGATCGAGGGTTGTGGCAACAGGATCGGCAGCAGGATCGACATCACGCAGGGGGGACCAGGCCAATCCCAGGGTTACACATTCTGCCTCTCCGGTCGATTAAGCGCCCACATGCTCGTTTCATGGGTTGGCTTAGGCATACGGAGTTCATTCCATGTCTAAGCCCCAGCCTGGTCGAGGGTTGTGGCAGCAGGACCGACAGCAGGATCGACAGCACACAGAGAAGGACCGGACTGATCCCCGACTTGTACATTATGCCTCTCCGATCAGCCTCTTCGGTCGGCTGAGCGCCCTTACGCTCGTTTCGTGGGTTGACTTAGGTATACGGATTTCATCTCCAATCTAAGCATACGGAGTTCATTCCCAGTCTAAGATCGGACCGGACCGAGGGTTGCGACAGTAGGATCAGCAGCATGCAGGGGGGATCGGGCCGATCCTCGGCTTGCGCATTCTTCCTCTCCGGCTGGCTGAGCACCCACAAGCCTGTTTCATGGGTTGGCTTAGGCATAGGGAGTTCATTCCATATCTCAGCCCCAGCCAGACTGAGGGTTGTGGCAGCGGGACCGACAGCATGCAGAGGGGGATCGGGCCGATCCCTGGCTTGTGCATTATGCCTCTTCAGTCGACTCAGTGCCCACACGCTCGTTTCGTGGGTTGACTTATGCAAACGGAGTTCATTCCCAATCTAAGATCGGATCGGACCGAGGGTTGCGACAGTAGGATCGACAGCACGTAGGAGGGGATTGGGTGGGTCCCGGACTTGCGCATTCTATCCAGTCGGCTGAGCGCCCGCACGCTCGTTTCGTGGGTTGGCTTAGGCATACGGAGTTCATTCCATGTCTAACCATACGGAGTTCATTCCTAGCCTAAGATTTTAAGCCACGGTGCACTTGCTAGGCTCCGGCATGTGCTGGTGTGGCATTTTTTTTACCCGGGGCACCATTGCCGAAGCATCACCAGAGCATCGTCGGAGAGCCTAACTGGCGGCATTGTGGGTTCTGGTGATTAGGGGGCCGGGGGGTGTGCGCACATGATGTGCGATGGGTGCTGGTACTTGTGACACGAGCTTCAACCTTAGACTCAGAAATCGTGTGACCTTAGGCTTGGAATCTCCTCTTTTATGCCTAAGTCAGCCTAAAACACAAGCGTGTGGGCACTAGAACAACGGAAAGGGCTGATTATGCATGTTAAAGAGAAACAGGATAAAAAGGTAGAATTTTGGAAATGCTTTTGTATTCACTGAAACGAAAGTGTTTGATGGTGTACAAATGAGGGAGGAGCAACCCTCTATTTATAGTTAAGGCTCCAACTTACACTTAATGGTAATATCCCTAGAATAAAGGCTAAAATCATGGGATTATACAGATTACAATCAATTAGGATGCTAACTCCTGATTTTCAGGGTCAACCAAATCTGCCAGGATGCTGTTGCTGATCTTGCCTGCTTTCAGAAGCTTTCCTTGCGTGTCCAACACCTTGGGCCCTTCTGGTTGTGGTGCGGGCAGCTTGTGTGCCAGGCCTTAGTCTCACAGGCTGGCTGCAAGTTGGGAGGGCGTTCTAAACTCGTTTGCTAGGCTTTGCACGTAGATACCTGCCAACATGCCTAGTCTGTAGGCCTCAACCTCTGGCTCACCTGCTGGTGCTTCTGATGTGCCTGGCGTGCCCGCCCAGGGCATGGCATTCTCCCCCACCTGATTGTACAATGCCCTCATAATGTCTTCTTCATGGTACTACCTGATCTGGTCCTCAAACTGCCATAAGTCATTTGCTGGTTCCCAACTCACCTCACTGTCTGAAAGTCCCTTCTAGCACACTAAGTACTCTTGTCTTGCCTGATAGTTCTTCTGTCTCACCTCCCGATCGGCTATGATGCTGTGGACCTCCTTCTCATATAAGGCCTTGTCCCAATGGTGCACACTTTGACTCTATCGCATCCTGAATCTCCCTTTCATCTCAGAACGGCTTGAGCATGCTTCACATGGAAACCGGGGTGTAACCCTCGACTTGGTGGCATATCCAGCTTGTAGGCAACCTTGCCTACCCCTCTGACTACTCGAAAAGGTCCCTCATACCTTCAGACTAAGCTTTGTGCAGCCCCTATGGTGTACAATGGGATGCAGCTTCACCAACACCAAGTCTCTAACCTGGAACTACACGTCCTGCCTCTTCTGGTCTGCCCACTTCTTTGACCTCTTGGCCGCCTTGTGTAGACAAACTCTAGCCAAGTCAGTTTGCTCCTGCCATGCCTTGGCAAACTTGTATACTGCTGGATTCGGCCCTGTATAACCTGCAACAATCGAACCAGGTGTTAGTGGTTGTTGCCCTGTCATAACCTCAAATGGGCTCTGGTTCGTTGCCTCGTTCCTTTGCAAGTTGTAGGAAAACTATGCAATATCTAGCAGCTTTGGCCAGTCCCTTTGTGTGGCACTCACATAGTGCCTGAGGTAGACCTCTAATAGTCCATTCACTCATTCTGTTTGCCCATCGATCTACGGATGCATGCTGGTGGAAAAGTTCAAGTTTGACCCTAACAGCTTGAACAACTCAGTCCAGAACCTGCCCGTGAAACGCCCATCCCGATCACTAACAATGGCCCTCGACACTCCCCAATACTTAACCATGTTTTTCAGGAACAATCGAGCTGCCTCCTCGGTTGGGCACTCCTTGGTTGCTGGAATGAAGATTCCATACTTGGAAAACCTGTCCACCACTACCATGATGCTTCCAAACCCTTCTGCTTTGGGTAGACTGACTATAAAGCCCAGAGAAACACTCTTCCATGGTCGCTCTGGCACTGGCAATGGCTCCAAGAGACCACCTGGTTTCTTGAGTTCATTCCCAGTCTAAGATCGAACCGGACCGAAGGTTGCGGCAGCAGGATCGACAGCACGCAGGGGGGATCGGGCCAATCCCTGGCTTGCGCATTCTGCCTCTCCGGCTGGCTAAGCGCCCGCACGCCCGTTTCATGGGTTGGCTTAGGCATAGGGAGTTCATTCCATGTCTAAGCCCCAGCCAGACCGAGGGTTGTGGCAGCGAGATCGGTAGCACACAGAGGGGGACCGGGTCGATCCTCGGCATGCACATTATGCCTCTTCGGCCGACTTAGCGCCCGTACGCTCGTTTCGCGGGTTGACTTAGGCATACGGAGTTCATTCCCAGTCTAAGATCGGACCGGATCGAGGGTTGCGGTAGCAGGATCGATAGCACGTAGGGGGGACCGGGTCAGTCCCCGGCTTGCACATTTTACCTCTCCGACCGACTAAGAGCCCCCACGTTCGTTTCGTGGGTTGGCTTAGGCATAAGCATACAGAGTTCATTCCCAGTCTAAGATTAGACCGGACCGAGTGTTACGGTAGCAGGACCAGCAGTAAGATCGGTAGCATGTAAGAGGGACTGGGTCGATCCCCAGCTTGCGCATTCTGCCTCTCCAGTCGGTTGAGTGTTCGCATGCTCGTTTCGTTGGTTGGCTTAGTCATACGGAGTTCATTCGATGTCTAAGCCCCAATCGGACAGAGGGTTATGGTAGCAGGACCGATAGCGGGATCAGCAACACGCAGAGGGGGACCGGGTTGATCCTCGATTTACGCATTATGCCTCTCCGGCCGGTTGAGCACCCACACGCTCGTCTCATGGGTTGACTTAGGCATACAGAGTTCATCCCTAATCTAAACAGATGGAGTTCATTCCCAGTCTAAGATCGGACCAGACCGAGGGTTGCGATAGCATGATCGACAGCAAGCGCATGCTGCCTCTCCGACTGGCTGAGTGCCCACACGTCCGTTTCATGGGTTGGCTTAGGCATAGGGAGTTCATTCCATGTCTAAGCCCCAGCCGGACCAAGGGTAGTGGCAGCAGGATCGGTAGCACGCAGTGGGGGACCGGGCCGATCCTGGCTTGCGCATTACGCCTCTCTGACCGGCTCAGCGCCCGCATGCTCGTTTCATGGGTTGACTTAGGCATACAGAGTTCATTCGCAGTCTAAGATCAGATCAGACCGAGGGTTGCGGCAGCAGGATCGATAGCATGCAGGAGGTGATCAGGCCGATCCTCGGCTTGTGCATTCTGGCTCTCCGATCGACTTTGCGCTCGCACGCTCGTTTCATGGGTTGGCTTAGGCATACGGAGTTCATTCCAAGTGTAAGCATATGGAGCTCATTCAAAGTCTAAGATCGGACCGGACCAAGGGTTGCGGCAATACGACCAGCAGCAGGATCGACAGCACGCAGGGGGGACCGGGCTGATCCCTGGCTTGCGCATTCTGCCTCTCCGACCGACTGAGCACCCACACGCTCGTTTCATGGGTTGGCTTAGGCATACAGAGTTCATTTCATGTCTAAGCACCAATCGAATCGAGGGTTCTGGCAACAGGACCGGCAGCGGTATCGGCGGCACGCAGAGGGGGACAGGGCTGATCCCCGGCTAGTGCATTAAGCCTCTCCGGTCGGCTGAGCACCCGCACGCTCTTTTCAGGGGTTGACTTAGGCATACAGAGTTCATCCCCAGTCTAAGCATATGGTGTTCACCCTCAGTCTAAGATTGGACCGGACCGAGGGTTGCGACAGTAGGATCGGTAGCACGCAGGGGGGACCGGGCTGATCCTCGGCTTGTACATTCTGCCTCTTTGGCCAGTTGAGCACCCGCACGCCCGTTTCGTGGGTTCGCTTAGGCATAGGGAGTTCATTCCATGTCTAAGCCCCAATCAGACCGAAGGTTGTGGCAGTGGGATCGGGCTGATCCTCGACTTGCGCATTATGCCTCTCCGGTCGGCTCAGCACCCGAACGCTCGTTTTGTGGGTTGACTTAGGCATACACAGTTCATTCCCAGTCTAAGATCAGACCGGACCGAAGGTTGCAGCAGCAGGATCGACAGCACGCAGGGGGGAACGGGCCGATCCCTGACTTGTGCATTCTGCCTCTTCGACTGGCTGAGCGCCCGCACGCTCGTTTCGTGGGTTGGCTTAGGCATACGGAGTTCATTCCATGTCTAAGCTTACGGAGTTCATTCCCAATCTAAGATCGGACCGGACCAAGGGTTGCGACAGCAGGACCAGCAGCAGGATCGGCAGCACGTAGGGGGGCTTCGGGCCGATCCCCAGCTTGCACATTCTGCCTCTTCGGTCGGCCCCTCGGGTCAGCTGAGCGCCCGCACGCTCATTTCGTGGGTTGACATTGGCATACGGAGATTATCCCTAGTCTAAGCATATGGAGTTCATTCCCAGCCTAAGATCAGATCGGACCGAGGGTTGCGAGAGCAGGATGGGCAGAACGTAGGGGGGACCGGGTCGATCCCCAGCTTGCGCATTCTGCCTCTCTGGCAGGTTGAGCGCCCGCACGTTCGTTTCGTGGGTTGGCTTAGCCTTACGGAGTACATTCCATGTCTAAGCATACGGAGTTCATTCCTAGTCTAAGATCGGACCGAATCGAGGGTTACGATAGCAGGACCAGCTGCAGGATCGACAGCACGCAGGAGGGATCGGGCCGATCCCTGGCTTGCGCATTATGCCTCACCGATCGGCTCAGCGCTCGTACGCTCGTTTTATGGGTTGACTTAGGCATAGGAGTTCATTCCCAGTCTAAGATCAGACCAGACCGAGGGTTACGATAGCAAGATCGACAGCACACAGGGGGGATTGGACCGGTCCCCGACTTGCGCATTCTGCCTCTCCGGCCGGCTGAGCGTCTGCACGCTCATTTCGTGGGTTGGCTTAGACATACGAAGTTCATTCCATGTCTAAGCATACGGAGTTCATTCCTAGTCTAAGATCAGACTGGACCGAGGGTTGCGATAGCAGGACCAACAGTAGGATCGGTAGCACCCAGGGGGGCACCGGGCCGATCCTCGACTTAGGCATTCTACCTTTCCGACCGGCTGAACGCCTGCACGCTTGTTTCGTGGGTTGACTTAGGCATACGAAGTTCATCCCCAGTCTAAGATCTAATCGGATTGAGGGTTGCTACAGCAAGATCGGAAGCATGTAGGGGGGACCGGGCTGATCCCCGGCTTGCGCATTCTGCCTCTCTGGCCAGCTGAGAGCCCGCACGCCCATTTCATGGGTTGGCTTAGGCATATGGAGTTCATTCCATGTCTAAGCCCCAGTCGGACCGAGGGTTGTGGCAGTGAGACCAGTAGCACGCAGAGGGGGACCGGGCTGATCCCCGACTTGCGCATTCTGCCTCTCCGATCTGCTGGGTGCCCGCACGCTGGTTTTGTGGGTTGGCTTAGGTATACAGAGTTCATTCCATGTCTAAGCCGTAACCGGACCGAGGGTTGTGGTAGCAGGATCGGCAATGGGATCGACAGCACGCAGAAGGGGACCGGCCTGATCCCCGGCTTGCGCATTACGCCTCTCCGATCGGCTTAGCACCCGCACGCTCATTTCGTGGGTTGACTTAGGCATACGGAGTTCATTCCCAGTCTAAGATCGAACCGAACCAAGGGTTACGGCAGCAGGACCGATAGCACGTAGGGGGGATCAGGCCGGTCCCCGGCTTGCACATACTACCTCTTCGATCGGCTTAGCGCCCACACGCTCATTTCGTGGGTTGGCTTAGGCATACGGAGTTCCTTCCATGTCTAAGCATATGGGGTTCATTCCCAGTCTAAGATCAGACTGGACCGAGGGTTGTGGCAGTAGGACCAGCAGCAGGATCGGCAGCACGTAGGGGGGATCGGGCCGATCCCCAGCTTGTGGATTCTACCTATCTGGCCGGCTAAGCACCCGCACGCTCGTTTCGTGGGTTGACTTAGGCATACGGAGTTCATCCCCAGTCTAAGAATATGGAGTTCTTTCCCAGTCTAAGATTGAACTAGATTGAGGGTTGAGGCAGCAAGATCGACAGCATGCAGGGAGGACCGGGCCGATCCTCGGCTAGCACATTCTGTGCCTCTGGCCGGTCGAGCGCCCGCACGCCCGTTTCGTGGGTTGGCTTAGGCATAGGGAGTTCATTCAATGTCTAAGCCCCAGCCGGCCTGAGGGTTGTGGCAGCGGGGCCAGCAGCACGCAGAAGGGGACCGGGTCGATCCTTGGCTTGCGCATTCTACCTCTCCGACCGGCTGAGCGCCCGCACGCTCGTTTCATGGGTTGGCTTAGGCATACGGAGTTCATTCCATGTCTAAGCATATGGAGTTCATTCCCAGTCTAAGTGTGTCAGCCACGGTGCACATGCTGGGCTCGGGCATGTTCTGGTGCCGCATTTTTTTTGCCCAGGGCACCATCGCCGGAGCATCGTCGGAGAGCCTAATCGGAGGCATTGGGGGTTCCGACGATTGGGGGGGCCGGGGGTGTGTGTGCACATTATGTGCGATGGGTGCTAGTACTTGGCCCTTATATTAGCCCCCTATCCCTCATCAAACCTTGGGAACTCACACCCCTTAAAGAACATTTGAGATTTTATAGGCTTGCTGCCAGTAGTCATTAAAGTGTCTGAAATGGGGACACTTTGTTCAAATGGTCACAAAATCTTCTCCACTTCGATTTTTTAGCTTAATTTTTTTGTGCATGCCAAAAAGAATGCAAGGATCACCTCTACCAATTTTGGGGACAAAACTCTTTCTAAAAAAATTTTAAAAAATCCTGAACTATAAAAAGTTTAGAAAATCGTGAAAAATAGAAAACGGGTCGTCTTGCCACGAAACTTCACATGAAGGCTTAGGGGACCATTGTATGAATTTACAAGCCATAAAAATTGCATTGGAATGGCAGAAATATGAAGATGTGCTTGAACCCACCTACCACCCGTTCGATCCCCTGCTTGCGCATCCTGCCTCTCTGGTCGGCTGAGTGCCTGCACGCTCATTTCGTGGGTTGACTTAGGCATACGGAGTTCATCCCCAGTCTAAGCATATGAATTTCATTCCTAGTCTAAGATCAGACCGGACTGAGGGTTGCGGCAGCAGGATCGACAGCATGCAGGGGGGACAGGGCCGATCCCCAACTTGCGCATTCTGCCTCTTCGGCCGGCTGAGCGCTCACATGCCCGTTTCGTGGGTTGGCTTAGGCATAGGGAGTTCATTCCATGTCTAAGCCCTTGGCGGACCAAGGGTTATGGCAACGAGATCGGTAGCAGGCAGAGGGGGACCGGGCCGATCCTCGGCTTGTGCATTATGGCTCTCTGGCGAGCTCAGCGCCCACACGCTCGTTTCATGGGTTGACTTAGGCATACAGAGTTCATTTCTAGTCTAAGATTAGACCAGATCGAGGGTTATGGCAGAGGATCGATAGCACGTAGGGGGGATCGAGCCGATCCCCCGCTTGCGCATTCTGCCTTTCCGGCCGATTGAGCGCTCGCACGCTCGTTTCATGGGTTGGCTTAGGCATACGAAGTTCATTCCATGTCTAAGCATACGGAGTTCATTCCTAGTCTAAGATCGAACTGGATCGAGGGTTGTGGTAGTAGGACCAGCAGCAGGATCAGTAGCACGCAGGAGGGACTAGGCTGATCCCCGGCTTGTGCATTCTACCTTTTCGACCGACTGAGCACCCGCACGCTCGTTTCATGGGTTGGCTTAGGCATACGAAGTTCATTCCATGTCTAAGCCCCAGTCGAACTGAAGGTTGTGGCAATAGGACCGGCAGCGGGATTGACAGCACGTAGAGGGGGACCGGGCTGATCCCCGACTTGCACATTATGCCTCTCCGGCCTGCCTCTCCAGCCAGTTGAGCACCCACACGCTCGTTTCATGGGTTGACTTAGGCATACAGAGTTCATCCCTAGTCTAAGCATACGGAGTTCATTCCCATTCTAAGATCGGATTGGACCGAGGGTTAAGGCAGCAGGATCGATAGCACGCAGGGGGTACCGGGCCAATCCCCGACTTACGCATTCTGCCTCTCCGGCCGACTAAGCGCCCACACGCCCGTTTCGTTGGTTGGCTTCATAGGGAGTTCATTCCATGTCTAAACCCCAGCCAGACCGAGGGTTATGGCAGCGGGACCAGCAGCACGCAGAGGGGGATCGAACTGATCCCCTACTTGTGCATTATGCCTCTTTGGTCTGCTCAACGCCCGCACGCTCGTTTCGTGGGTTGACTTATGCATACGAAATTCATTCCCAGTCTATGATCGGACCAGACTAAGGGTTGTGATAGCAGGATCAACAGCACGCAGGGGGTGACCGGGCCGATCCCCAGCTTACGCATTCTTCCTTTTCGGTCGGTTGAGCGCCCGCACGCTCATTTCATTGGTTGGCTTAGGCATACGGAGTTCATTCCATGTCTACGCATACGGAGTTCATTCTCAGTCTAAGATTTTGAGCCACGGTGCACATGCTGGTCTCGGGCATGTGCTGGTGCCGCATTTTTTTTGCTTGGGGCACCATCATCGGAGCATCGCTGGAGCATCGTCGGAGAGCCTAACCGGCGGCATTGGGGGTTCCAACGATTGGGGGGTCGGGGGGGTGTCACATGTTGTGCGATGGGTGCTGGTACTTGTGTCACGGGCTCCAACCTTGGACTTAGAAACCATGCGGCCTTAGGCTTGGAATCTCCTCCTTTATGCCTAAGTCAGCCTAAAACACAAGCGTACGGGCACTAGAACAACAGGAAGGGCTAATTACGCAAGTTAAAGAGAAACAAGATAAGAAGGAAGAATTTTGGAAATGCTCTTGTATTCATTGGAATGAAAGTGTTTGATGGTGTACAAATGAGGGAGGAGCAGCCCTCTATTTATAGTTGAGGCTCCAGCTTACACTTAATGGCAATATCCTTAGAATAAAGGATAAAAAATTGGGATTATAACAGATTACAATAAATCAGGATGCTAACTCCTGATTTTCAGGGTTAACCAAATCTGCCAGGATGTTGCTGCTGATCCTGCCTGCTTCCAAAAGCTTCCCTTGCGTGTCCAACACCTTAGGCCCTTTTAGATGTGGTGTGAGCAGCTTGTATGCAGGCCTTTGTCTCATGGGTTGGCCCTTGCAAGTTGGGCAGGCATTCCTGAACTCGTTAGCTAGGCTTTGTGCGTAGATACCCGCAGCACGCCTGGTCTGTGGGCCTCAACCTCCGGCTCACCTGCTGGTGCGCCTGATGTGCCTGGCGTGCCTGCCCAGGGTGTGACATTCTCCCCCACCTGATTGCGCAATGCTCTTGTTGCATCTTCTGCACGGTACTGCCTGATCTAGTCCCTGAACTACCATAAGTCATCTGCTGGTTCCCAGTTCACCTTACTGTCCGGAAGTCCCTTCCAGCATACCAAGTACTCTTGTCTTGGCTGATAGTTCTTCCGTCTCACCTCCCGGTCAGCTATGGTGCTGTGAACCTCCTTCTCATATGAAGCCTTTGCTCCCAATGGTGCACGCTTTGACTCTGCCCATCCTAGATCTCCCTCATCCTCATGGAACGGCTTGAGCATGCTCACATGGAACATCGGGTGTACCCTCGGCTTGGGTGGCATATCCAGCTTGTAGGCAACCTTGCCTACCCTCTTGACTACTCGGAAAGGTCCCTCATACCTTCGGGCTAGGCCTTTGTGTAGCCCCCTATGGTGCACAATAGGATGCAGCTTCACCAACACCAAGTCTCCAACCTGGAACTGCACATCCCGCCTATTTTGGTCTGCCCACTTCTTCGACCTCTTGGTCGCCTTGTGTAGACAAACTCTGGCCAAGACAGTTTACTCATGCCATGCCTTGGCAAACTTGTATGCTACTGGATTTGGCCCTGTATAACCTGCAACAATCGAATCGAATGTTAGTGGTTGTTGCCCTGTCATAACCTCAAATGGGCTCTGGTTCATTGCCTCGCTTCTTTGCAAGTTGTAGGTAAACAATTCAATATCTAGCAGCTTTGGCCAGTCCCTTTGTGTGGCACTCACATAGTGCCTGAGGTAGACCTCCAATAGTCCATTCACTCATTCTATCTGCCCATTGGTCTGCGGATGCATGCTGGTGGAAAAGTTCAAGTCCATTCACTAGGTTTACCTGCCCCGGCTTGTACTCCATCTAGAAATCAAATTTCGCAAGAAAATCTTGCCATCTCGCCTGTTTGGGGGATAGCTTCTTCTATGTTTGGAAGTAGCTGGTCGCCACATTATCCATCCTAACCACGAACCTCAACCCCAACAGGTAATGGCACCAAGTGCGCAAGCAGTGCACCACTGCAGTCATCTCCTTCTCTTGGACCGTGTACTTGTGCTCAGTCTCGTTCAGCTTCCTGCTCTCGAACACAACTGAACGTCCCTCCTGCATCAACATGCCCCCTATGGCAAAGTCTGATGCATCCGTATGCACCTCATACGGATTGGCATGGTCTGGTAAGGCCAAGACTGGCTCCTCAGTCACAGCCCGCTTCAACCTGTCAAAGGCTTCCTGGCACCCTGCGTTCCACTCCCATGCTTTCCCTTTCTTGAGCAAGTCAGTCAATGGTGTGGCTATTGCTGAGTGACCTTTGATGAAGTGCTTGTAGTAGTTGACTAGCCCAAGGAACGATCTCAACTTAGTGACCTTGGCTGGCGGTTGCCACTCTAGGATGGCGTGTATCTTGCCTTCATCCATGCGTATCTTGCCACCTCCCACTATATGGCTAAGGAACGGGATCTCTTATTGGGCGAATGAGCACTTCTCCCTCTTGACAAACAGCTTGTGCACCCGTAACACCTTGAACACCTATCTCAAGTGGTCTACATGCTTTCCCAAAGTCTGGCTGTAGATCACAATGTCATCTAAATAAACCACAACAAACCGATCAAGGAATGACTGAAGTACCTTGTTCATAAGGGTGCAGAATGTTGCTGGGGTGTTCGTGAGTCCGAAAGGCATCACCAAGAACCCATACGAACCATACCGAGTGACACATGCTGTCTTTGGCTCATCTCCCTCTACGATCCTGACTTGATAGTAGCCTGACCTCAAATCTAGCTTGGTGAACCACCTTGCGCTCCTAAGTTGATCGAACAAGTCCGCAATGAGTGGGATGGGGTACTTGTTCTCGATGGTAAGCTTGTTCAAAGCTCAGTAGTCTATGCACAGTAGCAATGACCCATCATGCTTGCACTGAAATAGAACCAGTGCACCATAGGGTGCCTTCGATGGCCTGATGAAGCCAGCATCAACTAACTCTTTAAGCTGCTTCCTCAACTCCTCCAACTCTGGTGGAGACATTCGGTAAGGGGCTCTAGCTGGTGGCTTGGCCTCGAACACTAGCTCAATCTTATGGTCCACCTCTCTCTTAGTTGGTAGCTTGTTAGGTAGCTTTACGGGCATCACATCACCAAAGGTCTTCAGCACCTTTAGCACCTCCAAGGGTGACTCGGTCTCCTTCTCCCTTGGCTCATCATATTTCAGGGCTGCCAACAAGGTGTCTTCTTGTCTACTTACCGCCTTGGCAAATTGGATGGCTGACACCACCCGCGACCCAACTCCAGACCCTTTCCTCAATGGCACTAGGCATTGGCACCGTGCATCCAAGATGGAAACATAATCGGCAAAAGGCACAAGGAGGGTGTTAATCCGAACAAGGAAATCCAACCCAATCACAAACTCATAGTCATCAAGGGGTATTACCTCAATGGTCTTCTTGCCTTTCTAGTCTCCAAGCTGCAACTCCACAATTCGCGCTACTCCAATGGCTAGAACTTCCTTGGAGTTCACTATTTTGATGGTACCAGTCCCTTTTTGCACCTTTAGTCTGAGCTTCCGGGCTCTATCACCTAAAATAAAAATATGTGAGGCACCTGTGTCCACCAGTGCACTCACCTTCTGACCCGCAACTATCAGATCCGCAAACATCAAGCCTTTTGGCTTGCGACTCCCTTTACTCTGGACAGCATTGAGCACCAATGACCCAAGCTTTACTGCCCCTGACTCTGGCTCCTCGTCAAACTCCTTGTCTACAGCAGCCAGCTTGCCCTTCTGCGAGTAATTACATGCTATGTGGCTCCCTCCATATAGGTAGCATGCTAGTGGCTCTCAGTCCCTTTTTGCTTTCCATTTGCCTACTGGTGGCTTCCTCTTGCCATCCTTAGTTGAACAATCTCGGTCTCTATCCTTGGACTCTCGATCACGGTCCTTCCCTTTGGACTGCTTCTTTCGATCCCTATCATCCCTGCCCTTACCCTTGGGCTTGGTAGACTCGAACTTGTTCAGAGGCTTGAACTCTATCAAGGCCTCGACAGTAGTCATAGCTTTAGCCAAGTCATAACTCCTCTTCTTTGTAGCTCATGCTTCACCCATGGCTTCAACCCATCCATGAAAGCAAATAAGGCATCCTTCTTGCCTAGATCCGAGATCTGTAGCATCAGTTCAGAGAATTTCTAGACATACTCCCTTATGTCCCCTTGTTGGCTCAACCTGTGGAACTTTGCCTGCGCCTCATCATCAGCATACTTCGGGTAAAATTATTCTCTGAACTCCTTTTGGAACTCTGCCCAGGTTCCAATCTTGGCATTCTCATGCCTGACATCATCACACTTGTGCCTTTACCATAATAAGGCTACATCAGTGAGATACATAGTAGCGGTGCTTACCTTTATCGCCTCGTCTTGCATGCCCATGGCCTGGAAGTACTGCTCCATACCCCAAAGGTAGTTATCTACTTCCTTGGCCGCCCTAGTCCCCTTGAACTCCTTAGGCTTGGGGACATCCAATTTGGACTTGGACACTCCAACAAACATGCCATTCCCAATGGCAGTCTTGCAAGCAACGAGCTCACTGGTAAGCTCCTCCATCCGCTGGTGCATGGCCTCCATGCCATCATGCAAGGTCAGCACTTCAGCCTCCAAGATCTGATTCTTTTAGGGGAACACGTCCAAGCCTTTGTTGAGAGCAGCTTGCAGCTCACTTTGGATCTCCTCCCCCATGGAGTCTAGCGATGCAATGTGAGTCTCTACCCCCTCAAGCTTCTCCCCCATGTCGCCCATGGTCACCTCCACCTTGGCCAGCCTACCATCCATGGTAGACCAAATATCTCTAGAACTGGCTTTCCTCCCTCTTCCATGCCCATGCTCCTAGGCCTCTGATTGTTGGTTAGCAGTGTCACTTTGGGATGCCATCTCCTCTAACCTGCACAACACAAACACGCAGAATCAAACTTGCTCTGATATCAACTGTCACGGGCTCCGACCTTAGACTCAGAAACTGTATGGCCTTAGGCTTGGAATCTCCTCTTTTAAGCCTAAGTCAGCCTAAAACACAAGCGCACGGGCACTAGAACAACAGGAAGGGCTGATTACGCAAGTTAAAGAGAGACATGATAAGAAGGTAAAATTCTGGAAATGCTCTTGTATTCACTGAAATAGAAGTGTTTGATGGTGTACAAATAAGGGAGGAGCAGCCCTCTATTTATAGTTGAGGCTCCAGCTTACACTTAATGGCAATATCCCTAGAATAAAGGCTAAAATCATGGGATTATACAGATTACAATCAATTAAGATGCTAACTCCTGATTTTCAGGGTCAACCAAATCTGCCAGGATGTTGCTGCTGATCCTGCCTGCTTCCAGAAGCGTCCCTTGTGTGTCCAGCGCCTTGGTCCTTTCTGGATGTGGTACGAGCAGCTTGTATGCTAGGCCTTGGTCTCACGGGCTGGCCTACAAGTTGGGCGGCCGTTCTGAACTCGTTTGCTAGGCTTTTGCGCGTAGATACCCGCCAGCATGCCTAGTCTACGGGCCTCAACCTCTGGCCTACCTGCTGGTGTGTCTGATGTGCCTAGCGCGCCCGCCCAGGGGGTGACACTTGGCACGCTCGTTTCATGGGTTGACTTACGCATACGGAGTTCATCCCCAGTCTAAGCATACGGAGTTCATTCCCAGTCTAAGATCGGATCATACCGAGGGTTGCAGCAGCAGGATTGACAGCACGTAGGGGGACCGGGCCGTCCCTGGCTTACGCATTCTACCTTTTCGGCTGGTCGAGCACCCGCACGCCCGTTTCATGGGTTGGCTTAGGCATACGGAGTTCATTCCATGTCTAAGCCCCAGCCAGATCAAGGGTTGTGGCAGTGAGACCTGTAGCATGCAGAGGGGGATCAGGCTGATCCCCGACTTGCACATTATGCCTCTCCGACTGGCTCAGCGCTCGTATGCTCATTTTGTGGGTTGACTTAGGCATACAAAGTTCATTCCTAGTCTATGATCAGACCGGATCGAGGGTTGCGTTAGCAGGTTCGACAGCACGTAGGGGGGACTGGGTTAGTACTCAGCTTACGCATTCTGCCTCTCCAGCTGGTTGAGCGCCTGCACGCTCGATTCATGGGTTGGCTTAGGCATACGGAGTTCATTCCATGTCTAAGCATAAGGAGTTCATTCCCAGTCTAAGACCAGCAGCAGGATCGACAGCACGCAGGGGGGACCGGGTCGATCCCCGACTTACACATTCTGCCTCTCCAGCCGACTGAGTGCCCGCACGCTCGTTTCATGGGTTAGCTTAGGCATACGGAGTTCATTCCATGTCTAAGCATATGGATTTCATTCCCAGTCTGAGATCGGATCGGACCGAGGGTTACGGTAACAGGACCAGCAGCAGGATTTGCAGCACGCAGGGGGGACTAGGTCGATCCCCAGCTTGCGCATTCTGCCTCTCTGGTCGGTTGAGCACCCACACGCTCGTTTCGTGGGTTGGCTTAGGCATACAGAGTTCATTCCATGTCTAAGCCCTAGCCGAACCGAAGGTTGTGGTAGCAGGACTGGTAGCGAGATCGGGTAGCATGCAAAGGGGGATCGGGCTGATTCCCGACTTGCGCATTATGTCTCTCTGACCGGCCTCTCCAACCGGCTGAGCGGCCGCACTTTCATTTCGTGGGTTGACTTAGGCATATGGAGTTCATCCCCTGTCTAAGCATACGGAGTTCACTTCCAGTCTAAGATCAAACCGGACCAAGGGTTGCGACAGCAGGATCGACAGCACGCAAGGGGACCGAGTCGATCCCTGACTTGTGCATTCTACGTCTCCAACTGGCTGAGTGCCCGCACAATCGTTTCATGGGTTGGCTTGGGCATAGGGAGTTCATTCCATGTCTAAGCCCCAGTCGGACCGAGGGTTGTGGTAGCGGGACCGGCAGCATACAGAGGGGGATCGGACCGATCCCTGACTTACGCATTATGCCTCTTCGGTCGGCTCAGCGCCCGAACACTTGTTTCGTGGGTTCACTTAGGTATACGGAGTTCATTCCCAGTCTAAGATCAGACTGAACCGAGGGTTGTGGCAGTAGGATTGACAGCGCGCAGTGGGGGATCGGGACGGTCCCCAACTTGTGCATTCTGCCTCTCCGGCCAGCTGAGCACCCACACATTCGTTTCGATGGTTGGCTTAAGCGTACGGAGTTCATTCCATGTCTAAGCATTCGGATTTCATTCCTAGTTTAAGATTGGATGGGACTGATGGTTACGGTAGAGAACCAGTAGCAGGATTGATAGCACGTAGGGGGATCGGGCTGATCTTCAACTTGCCCATTATGCCTCTCCAGCCAGTTCAGCACCCGTGTGCTCGTTTCATTGGTTGACTTAGGCATACGGAGTTCATTCCCTGCCTAAGATTGGATCAAACTGAGGGTTGTGGCAGTAGGATCGACAGCACGCATGGGGGACCAGGTTGATCCTCGGCTTACGCATTCTGCCTCTCTGGCCGACTGAGCACCCGTATGCTCAATTCGTGGGTTGGCTTAGGCATACGGAGTTCATTCCATGTCTAAGCATACTGAGTTCATTCCCAGTCTAAGATCAGACCGGACCGAGGGTTGCGGTAGCAGGACTAGCAGCAAGATCGACAGTACACAGGGGGGACCAGGCCGATCCCCGGCTTACGCATTCTGCCTCTCCGACCGGTTAAGCACCCGCACGCTCGTTTTGTGGGTTGGCTTAGGCATACGAAGTTCATTCCATGTCTAAGCCCTAACCGAACTGAGGGTTATGGCAGCAGAGAGTTACCGAGCTAATCCTTGGCTTGTGCATTATGCCTTTTCGACTGACCTCTTCGGTCGGTTGAGCGCCTATATACTCATTTCATGGGTTGACTTAGGCATACGGAGTTCATCCCCAGTATAAGTATACGGAGTTCATTCCCAGTCTAAGATTGGATCGGACCGAGGGTTAGAACAGCAGGATCGGCAGCAAGTAGGGGGACTGAGCTGATCCTCAGCTTACGCATTCTGCCTCTCTAGCCGGCTGAGCACCTGCACGCCCGTTTCATGGGTTGGCTTAGGCATAGGGAGTTCATTCCATGTCTAAGCCCCAGTCAGATTGAGGGTTGTGGCAGCGGGACCAGTAGCACGCAGTGGGGGAGTTCATTCCATGTCTAAGCGTACAGAGTTCATTCCATGTCTAAGATTTTGAGCCACGGTGCACATGCTGGGCTCGAGCATGTGCTGGTTTCACATTTTTTTCACTCGGGGCACCATCGTCGGAGCATCATCGGAGAGCCTAACTGGTGGCACTGGGGGTTCCGACGACTGGGGGGGCCGAAGGGGTGTGCGCACATGATGTGCGATGAGTGCTGGTACTTGTGTCACGGGCTCCAACCTTAGACTCAGAAACCGTGCGGCCTGAGGCTTGGAATCTCCTCTTTTATGCCTAAGTTAGCCTAAAACACAAGCGTACGGGCATTAGAACAATGGGAAGGGCTGATTACGCAAGTTAAAGAGAAACAGGATAAGAAGGTAGAATTCTAGAAATGCTCTTGTATTCACTGAAACGGAAGTGTTTGATGGTGTATAAATGAGGGAGGAGCAGCCCTCTATTTATGGTTGAGGCTCCAGCTTACACTTAATGGCAATATCCCTAGAATAAAGGCTAAAATCATGGGATTATACAGATTACAATCAATCAGGATGTTAACTCCTGATTTTCAGGGTCAACCAAATCTGCTAGGATGCTGCTGCTGATCCTGCCTGCTTCTTGAAGCTTCCCTTGCGTGTCCAGCACCTTGGGCCCTTCTGGATGTGGTACGGGCAGCTTGTATGCCAGGCCTTGGTCTCACGGGCTGGCTTGCAAGTTGGGCGGGCGTTCTGAACTTGTTTGCTAGCCTTTACGCGTAGATACCCGCCAGGACGCCTGGTCTACGGGCCTCAACCTCTGGCTCACCTGCTGGTGCACCTGATGTGCCTGGCGCGCCTGCCCAGGGTGTGACATTCTCCCCGACCTGATTGCGCAATGCCCTCATTGCATCTTCTGCATGGTACTACCTGATCTGGTCCTCGAACTGCCATAAGTCATCTGTTGGTTCCCAGCTCGCCTCACTGTCTAGAAGTCCCTTCCAGTGCACCAAGTACTCTTGTCTTGGCTGATAGTTCTTCCATCTCACCTCCTGGTCAGCTATGATGCTGTGGACCTCCTTCTCATATGAGGCCCTTGCTCCCAATGGCGCACGCTTTGACTCTGCCTGTCCTGGATCTCTCTCATCCTCATGGAACGGCTTGAGCATGCTCACATGGAACACCAGGTGTACCCTCGGCTTGAGTGGCATATCCAGCTTGTAGACAACCTTGCCTACCCTCTTGACTACTTGAAAAGGTCCCTCATACCTCTGGACTAGGCCTTTGTGCAGCCCCCTATGGTGCACAATGGGATGCAGCTTCACCAATGCCAAGTCTCCAACCTGGAACTGCACGTCCTGCCTATTTTGGTTTGCCCACTTCTTCGACCTCCTGGCCGCCTTGTGTAGACAAACTCTGGCCAAGTCAATTTGCTCCTGCCATGCCTTGGCAAACTTGTATGCTGCTAGATTTGGCCTTGTATAGCCTGCAGCAATCGAACCGGGTGTTAGTGGTTGTTGCCCTGCCACAACCTCAAATGGGCATTTCACGGCCATGCCTTTGCAAGTTGTAGGAAAACTATGCAATATCTAGCAGCTTTGGCCAGTCCCTTTGTGTGGCACTCACATAGTGCCTGAGGTAGACCTCCAATAGTCCATTCACTTGTTTTGTCTGCCCATCAGTCTGTGGATGCATGCTAGTGGAAAAGTTCAAGTTTGACCCAACAGCTTGAACAACTCAGTCTAGAACCTGCCCGTGAAATGCCCATCCCGATCACTAACAATAGTCCTCGACACTCCCTAGTACACTCCCGGTCCCAATCTCTTGCTGGGCGAATGAGCACTTCTCCCTCTTGACAAACAGCTTGTGCGCCCACAGCACCTCGAACACCTGTCTCAAGTGGTCTACATGCTCTCCCAAAGTCTGGCTGTAGATCACAATGTCATCCAAATAAACCACAACAAACCGATCAAGGAATGACTGAAGTATCTTGTTCATAAGGGTGCAGAATGTTGCTGGGGCGTTCATGAGTCCGAAAGGCATCACCAAGAACTCATACGAACCATACCAAGTGACACATGCTGTCTTTGGCTCATCTCCCTCCGCGATCCTGACTTGATAGTAGCCTGACCTCAAATCCAGCTTGGTGAACCACCTTGCGCTCCCAAGTTGATCGAACAAGTCCGCAATGAGTGGGATGGGGTACTTGTTCTTGATGGTCAGCTTGTTCAAAGCCCGGTAGTCTATGCACAGTCGCAACGACCCATCATGCTTGCACTAAAATAGAACCGGTGCACCATAGGGTACCTTCGATGGCCTGATGAAGCCAGCATCAACTAACTCATTGAGCTGCTTCCTTAACTCCTCCAACTCTGGTGGAGACATTCAGTAAGGGGCTCTAGCTGGTGGCTTAGCCTCGGACACCAGCTCGATCTTGTGGTCCACCTCTCTCTTAGATGGTAGCTTGCTAGGTAGCTTTGCACGCATCACATCACTAAAGGTCTTCAGCACCTTTAGCACCTCCAAAGGTGACTCGATCTCCTTCTCTCTCGACTCATCATATTTCAGGGCTGCCAAGAAGGTGTCTTCTTGTCTGCTTATCACCTTGGCAAATTGGATGGCTGACACCACCCGTGACCCAACTCCAGACCCTTTCTTCAATGGCACTAGGCATTGGCACCGTGCATCCAAGATGCAAACACAATTGGCAAAAGGCACAAGGAGGGCGTTAATTCGAACAAGGAAATCCAACCCAATCACAAACTCATAGTTGTCAAAGGGTATTACCTCAATGGTCTCCTTGCCTTTCCAGTCTCCAAGCTGCAACTCCACTCCCCGCGCTACTCCAATGGCTAAAACTTTATTGGAGTTCACCGTTTTGATGGTACCAATCCCTTTCTGCACCTTTAGTCTAAGCTTCTGGGCTCTATCACCTGAAATAAAAAGATGTGAGGCACTTGTGTCCACCAGTGCGCTCACCTTCTGACCTGCAACCATCAAATCTGCAAACATCAAGCCTTTTAGCTTGTGGCTTCCCTTACTCTGGACAGCATTAAGCATCAACGACCCAAGCTTTGCTGCCCTTGACTCTGGCTCTTCGTCAGACTCCTTGTCTACAGCAGCCAGCCTACCCTTCTACGGGCAATTACGTGTTATGTGGCTCCCTCCACATAGGTAGCATGCTAGTGGCTCTCGGTCCCCCTTTGCTTTCCACTTGCATGCTAGTGGCTTCGTCTCGCCATCCTTCGTTGAACGGTCTTGGTCTCCATCCTTGGACTCCCAATCATGGTCCTTCCCCTTGGACTGCTTCTTCCAGTCCCTATCATCCCTACCCTTACCATTGGGCTTGGTAGACTCGAACTTGTTCAGAGGCTTGAACTCTATCAAGGCCTCGGCAGTAGTCATGGCTTTAGCCAAGTCATGAACTCCTCTCCTTTGTAGCTCATGCTTCACCCACGGCTTCAGCCCATCCATGAAAGCAAATAAGGCATCCTTCTCACCTAGATCTGAGATCTGTAGCATCAGTTCAGAGAATTTTTGGACATACTCCCTTATGTCCCCTTGCTAGCTCAGCCTACGTAACTTTGCCCGTGCCTCATCATCAGCATACTCTGAGTAAAATTGTTCTCTGAACTCCTTTTGAAACTCTGCCCAGGTTCCAATCTTGGCACTCCCACGCCTGACATCATCACACCTGCGCCTCTACCACAATAAGGCTACATCAGTGAGATACGTAGTAGCGGTGCTTACCTTTATCGCCTCGTCTTGCATGCCCATGGCCTGGAAGTACTGCTCCATACCCCAAAGGTAGTTATCTACTTCCTTAGCTGTCCTAGTCCCCTTGAACTCTTTAGGCTTGGGGACATCCAATCTGGACTTGGACACTTCAGCAAATAAGCCATTCCCAATGGTAGTCTTGCAAGCAACGAGCTCACTGGTAAGCTCTTCCATCCACTAGCGCATGGCCTCCATGCCATTGCGCAAGGTCAGCACTTCAGCCTCCAAGGTCTGATTCTTTTGGGTGAACACGTCCAAGCCTTTGTTGAGAGCAGCTTGTAGGTCACTTTTGATCTCTTCCCTCATGGAGTCTAGCAATGTAATGTGAGTCTCTACCCCCTCAAGCTTCTCTCCCATGTCGCCTATGGTCACCTCCACCTTGGCTAGCCTACCATCCATGGTAGACTAGATATCTCTAGAACTGGCTGTCCTCCCTCTTCCACGGCCATGCTCTTGGGCCTCTGGTTGTTGGTTAAAAGCGTCACTTTGGGACGCCATCTTAACAGCACGTAGGGGGGATCGGGCCGATCCCCAGCTTCTGTATTTTGCCTCTCCGACCGGTTGAGCGCCCGCACGCCCATTTCATGGGTTGGCTTAGGCATAGGGAGTTCATTCCATGTCTAAGCCCCAGTCGGACTGAGGGTTGTGGTAGCGGGACTGGCAGCACGCAGAGGGGGACTGAACCGATCCCCTGCTTACATATTATGCCTCTTCGGTTGGCTCAGCACTCGCACGCTCATTTCATGGGTTGGCTTAGGCATACGGAGTTCATTCCCAGTCTAAGATCGGATCGAACCGAGGGTTGCGGTAGCAGGATCGATAGCACACAAGGGGGATTGGGCTAGTCCCCGGCTTACGCATTCTACCTCTCCAACTGATTGAGCGCCCGCACGCTCGTTTCATGGGTTGGCTTAACCGTACAGAGTTCATTCCATGTCTAAGGATACGGAGTTCATTCCCAGTCTAAGATCGAACCGGATCGAGGGTTACGGCAGTAAGACAAGCAGCAGGATCGACAGCACGCAGTGGGAGACCGGGCCGATCCTCGGCTTGCGCATTCTACCTCTTTGGCCGACTGAGCGCCCGCACGCTCATTTCATTGGTTGGCTTAGGCATACGGAGTTCATTCCACGTCTAAGCCCCAACTGGATCGAGGGTTGTGGTAACAGGACCGACAGCAGGATCGACAGCACGTAGAAGGGGACCAGGCTGATCCTCGACTTACGCATTATGCCTCTCCGGCCGACTGAGCATCCGTACGCTCTTTTCATGGGTTGACTTAGGCATACGTAGTTCATCCCTAGCCTAAGCATACAGAGTTCATTCCCAGTCTAAGATCGGACCGGACCGAGGGTTGCGGCAGCAAGATCGACATCACGCAGGGGGGACCAGGCCGATCCCCGGCTTGCGCATTCTGCCTCTCCGTCGGTTAAGCTCCCACACACCCGTTTCATGAGTTGGCTTAGGCATAGGGAGTTCATTCCATGTCTAAGCCCCAGCTAGACCGAGGGTTGTGGCAATGGGACCGGCAGCACGCAGAGGGGGATCGGGTCGATCCTCGTTTGCGTATTATGCCTCTCCGGCCGGCTCAGTGCCCGAACGCTCATTTCATGGGTCGACTTAGGCATACGGAGTTTATTCCCAATCTAAGATCGGACCGGACTGAGGGTTGCGGCAGCAGGATCGACGCACCTAGGGGGATCGGGTCGATCCCCGGCATGCACATTCCGCCTCTCCGACCGACTGAGCACCATCACGCTCATTTCGTGGGTTGGCTTATGCATACAAAGTTCATTCCATGTCTAAGCATACAGAGTTCATTCCCAATCTAAGATCGGACTGGATCGAGGGTTACGGCAGTAGGACCAGCAGCAAGATCGACAGCACGCAGGGGGGGACTGGGCCGATCCCCGACTTGCGCATTCTGCCTCTCCAGCCGGCTGAGCGCCGGCACGTTCGTTTCAAGGGTTGGCTTAGGCATACGGAGTTCATTCCATCTCTAAGCATACGGAGTTCATTCCTAGTCTAAGAGTTCGAGCCACGGTGCACATGTTGGGCTCGGGCATGTGCTGGTGCCGCATTTTTTTTACTCGGGGCACCATCGTCGGAGCATCGCCAGAGAGCCTAACCAGTGGCATTGGAAATTCATCCCCAATCTAAGCATATGGAGTTCATTCCCAGTCTAAGATCAGATCAGATCGAGGGTTGCGGTAGCAGGATCGACAGCACGCAAGGGGGACCGGGCTGATCCCCGACTTGCGCATTCTTCCTCTTCGATCGACTGAGCGCCCACACGCCCGTTTCGTGGGTTGGCGTAGGCATAGGGAGTTCATTGCATGTCTAATCACTAGCTGGACCGAGGGTTGTGGCAGCGGGACCGATAGCATGCAGAGGGGGACTGGATCGATCCCTGGCTTGCGTATTCTGCCTCTCTGGCCGGTTGAGCGCCCGCACGCTCGTTTTGTGGGTTGGCTTAGGCACACGGAGTTCATTCCATGTCTAAGCATACGGAGTTCATTCCCAGTCTAAGAGTTTTAGCCATGATGCACATGCTGGGCTCGAGCATGTGCTGGTGCCGCATTTTTTTCGCCCGGGGCACCATTGCCGGAGCATCGCCAGAGAGCCTAACCGGCGGCATTGGGGGTTCCGACGATTGGGGGGCCAGGGGGGTGTGCGCACATGTTGTGTGATGGGTGCTGGTACTTGGTCCTTATATTGGCCCCCTATCCCTCATCAAACCTCGAGAACTCACACCCCCTTAAAGAGCATTTGAGATTTTATAGGTTTGTTGCCAGTAGCCATTAAAGTGTCTGAAATGGGGACACTTTTTTCAAATGGTCACAACATCTTCTCCACTTTGAGTTTTTAGCTGAATTTTTTGGTGCAAGCCAAAAAAAATACAAGGATCACCTCTACCAAATTTGGGGACAAAACTCTTTCTAAAACAATTTTAAAAAATCCCAAACCGCAAAAAGTTTCAAAAATCATGAAAAATAGAAAACAGGTGGTCTTGCCACGAAACTTGATATGAAGGCTTAGGGGACCATTATATGAATTTACAAGCCATAAAAAAGGATTGGCATGGCAGAAATATGAAGATGTGCTTGAACCCACCTACCAATCGTTCGATCCCTGGCTTGCGCACTCTGTCTCTCTGGTCGGCTGAGCGTCCGCACGCTCGTTTCGTGGGTTGACTTAGGCATACGGAGTTCATCCCCAATCTAAGCATGCAGAGTTCATTCCTAGTGTAAGATCAGACCGGACCGAGGGTTACGGCAGCAGGATCGACAGCACGTAGGGGGACCGGGCTGATCCTCGGTTTACGCATTCTACCTCTCCAGCCGGCTGAGCACCCGCACGCCCGTTTCATGGGTTGGCTAACATAAGGAGTTCATTACATGTCCAAGCCCCAGCCAGACCGAGGGTTGTGGCAGCGGGATCGACAGGAGCAGAGGGGGACCAGGCCGATCCCCAGCTTGCGCATTATGCCTCTCCGGTCGGCTCAGCGCCCGCAGGCTCATTTCATGGGTTGACTTAAGCATACGGAGTTCATTCCTAGTCTAAGATCAGATCGGACCGAGGGTTGTGGTAGCAGGATCGAAAACATGCAGGGGTGGACCGGGTCGGTCCCCGGCTTGCGCATTCTACCTCTCCGACCAGTTGAGCGCCCGCACGCTTGTTTCATGGGTTGTCTTAGCCATACGGAGTTCATTCCGTAGTTCATTCCCAGTCTAAGATCTAACCGGACCGAGGGTTGCAGTAGTAGGACCAGCAGCAGGATCGACAGCACGCAGGGGGAGACCGGGCCATCCCTGGCTTGCACATTCTGCCTCTCCGGCCGGCTGAGCGCCCGCACGCTCGTTTCATTGGTTGGTTTAGGCAGACGGAGTTCATTCCATGTCTATGCCCAAGCCGGATCGAGGGTTGTGGCAGCAGGACCGACAGCAGGATCGACAGCACGTAGAGGGGGACAAGGCTGATCCCCGGCTTGCGCATTATGCCTCTCTGGCCGACTGAGCACCCGTACGCTCTTTTCGTGGGTTGACTTAGGCATAGGTAGTTCATCCCCAATTTAAGCATACGGGGTTCATTCCCAGTCTAAGATTGCAATCGGACCGAGGGTTGCAGCAGCAGGATCAACATCACGCAGGGGGGACCAAGCAGATCCCCGGCTTGCACATTCTACCTCTCCGGTCGGCTAAGCTCCTGCATACCCATTTCATGGGTTGGCTTAGGCATAGGGAGTTCATTCCATGTCTAAGCCCCAGCCAGACCGAGAGTTGTGGTAGTGGGACCGGTAGCACGCCGAAGGGGACAGGGTCGATCCCCGGCTTGCGCATTATGACTCTCCGGCCGGCTCAGCACCCGAACGCTCGTTTCGTGGGTCAACTTAGGCATACAGAGTTCATTCCCAGTCTAAGATCAGACCGGATCGAGGGTTGCGATAGCAGGATCGATAGCACACAGGGGGGATCAGGCCGGTCCCTGGCTTGCGCATTCTGCCTCTTCGATCGGTTGAGCACCCTCACGTTCATTTCATGGGTTGGCTTAGGCATACAGAGTTCATTCCATGTCTAAGCATACGGAGTTCATTCCCAATCTAAGATTGGACCAGATCGAGGGTATTGGCAGCAGGATAGACAGCACGCAGGGGGGATCGGGCCGATCCCCAACTTGCGCATTCTGCCTCTCAGGTCAGCTGAGCACCCGCACGCTCGTTTCGTGGGTTGGATTAGGCATATGAAGTTCATTCCATGTCTAAGCATACGGAGTTCATTCCCAGTCTAAGAGTTTGAGCCACGGTGCACATGCTGGGCTCGGGCATGTGCTGGTGCCACATTTTTTTTGCCCGGGGCACCATCCCTGGAGCATCACCAAAGAGCCTAACTGATGGCATTGGAAATTCATCCCCAGTCTAAGCATACAGAGTTCATTCCCAGTCTAAGATCAGATTGGACCGAGGGTTGTGGTAGCAGGATCAGCAGCACGCAAGGGGGATCGGGCCGATCCCCGACTTACGCATTCTTCCTCTCCGACCGGCTGGGCGCCCGCACGCCCGTTTCGTGGGTTGGCTTAGGCATAGGGAGTTCATTCCATGTCTAATCCCCAGTCGGATCGAGGGTTGTGGTAGTGGGACCAACAGCACGCAGAGAGGGATTGGGTCGATCCTCGGCTTGCGCATTCTACCTCTCTGGCCGGTTGAGCGCTCGTACACTCATTTCGTGGGTTGGCTTAGGCATACGGAGTTCATTCCATGTCTAAGCATATGGAGTTCATTCCTAGTCTAAGAGTTTGAGCCATGATGCATATGCTAGGCTCGGGCATGTGCAGGTGCCGCATTTTTTTCGTCCGAGGCACCATCGCTGGAGCATCGTCGGAGCATCACCGGAGAGCGTAACTGACGGCATTGGGGGTTCTGATGATTGTGGGGCCGGGGGGTGTGCGCACATGATGTGCGATGGGCTGGTACTTGGCCCTTATATTGGCCCTCTATCCCTCATCAAACCTTGAGAACTCACACCCCCTTAAAGAGCATTTGAGATGTTATAGGTTTGCTGCCAGTAGCCATTAAAGTGTCTGAAATGGGGACACTTTTTTCAAATGATCACAAAATCTTCTCCACTTCGAGTTTTTAGCTGAATTTTTTGGTGCATGCCAAAAAAAAATACAAGGATCACCTCTACCAAATTTGGGGACAAAACTCTTTCTAAAATAATTTTAAAAAATCCCAAACCGTAAAAAGTTTCAAAAATCGTGAAAAATAGAAAATGGGTCGTCATGCCACAAAACTTGACATGAAGGCATAGGGGACCATTGTATGAATTTACAAGCCATAAAAATGGCATTGGCATGGCAGAAATATGAAGATGTGCTTGAACCCACCTACCACCCGTTCGATCCCTGGCTTGCGCACCCTACCTCTCTAGTCGGCTGAGCGTCCGCACGCTCATTTCGTGGGTTGGCTGAAGCATAAAGAGTTCATTCCATCTCTAAGCATACGGAGTTCATTCCCAATCTAAGATCAGACAAGACCGATGGTATTGGCAGCGGGACCAGCAGCAGGATAGACAGCACGCAAGGGGGGACCGGGCCGATCCCCAGCTTGCGTATTCTGCCTCTTTGGTCGGCTGAGCACCCGCACGCTCGTTTCGTGGGTTGGCTTAGGCATACGGAGTTCATTCCATGTCTAAGCATACAGAGTTCATTCCCAGTCTAAGAGTTTGAGCCACGGTGCACATGCTGGGCTTGGGCATGTGCTGGTGCCGTATTTTTTTTGCCCGGGTTACCATCACCGGAGCATCACCAGAGAGCCTAACCGGTGGCATTGGAAATTCATCCCAGTCTAAGCATACGGAGTTCATTTCCCAGTCTAAGATCAGATTGGACCGAGGGTTGTGGTAGCAGGATCAGCAGCACGCAAGGGGGACCAGGTCGATCCCTGACTTGCACATTCTTCCTCTCGACCGGCTGAGCACCCGCACGCCCGTTTCATGGGTTGGCTTAGGCATAAGGAGTTCATTCCACGTCTAATCCCCAGCCAGACCGAGGGTTGTGGTAGCGGGAATGACAGCATGCAGAGGGGGACTGGGTCGATCCTCGGCTTGCGTATTCTACCTCTCTGGCTAGTTGAGCGCCCGTACACTCATTTCGTGGGTTAGCTTAGGCATACAGAGTTCATTCCATGTCTAAGCATACAGAGTTCATTCCCAGTCTAAGAGTTTGAGCCATGATGCATATACTGGGCTCGGCATGTGCAGTTGCAGCATTTTTTTCACCCGGGGCACCATCATCGGAGCATCATCGGAGCATCGCGGAGAGTGTAACTGATGGCATTGGGGGTTCTGACGATTGTGGGACCGGGGGGTGTGCGCACATGATGTGAGATGGGCTGGTACTTGGCCCTTATATTGGCCCTCTATCCCTCATCAAACCTCGAGAACTCACACCCCCTTAAAGAACATTTGAGATTTTATAGGTTTGCTACCAGTAGCCATTAAAGTGTTTGAGATGGGGACACTTTTTTAAATGGTCACAAAATCTTCTCCACTTCTAGTTTTTAGCTGAATTTTTTGGTGCATGCCAAAAAAAACTACAAGGATCACCTCTACCAAATTTGGGGACAAAACTCTTTCTAAAACAATTTTAAAAAATCTCAAACCGTAAAAAGTTTCAAAAATCGTGAAAAATAGAAAATGGGTCGTCTTGCCACGAAACTTGACATGAAGGCTTAGGGGACCATTGTATGAATAAGCCATAAAAATGGCATTGGCATGGCAGAAATATGAAGATGTGCTTGATCCCACCTACCACCCGTTCGATCCCTGGCTTGCGCACCCTGCCTCTCTAGTCGACTGAGCGTCCGCACGCTCATTTCGTGGGTTGGCTGAGGCATAAAGAGTTCATTCCATCTCTAAGCATACGGAGTTCATTCCCAATCTAAGATCGAACCAGATCGAGGGTATTGGCAGCAGGACCAGCAGCAGGATAGACAGCACGCAGGGGGGACCGGGCCGATCCCCGGCTTGCGCATTCTGCCTCTCTGGTCGGCTGAGTGCCTGCACGCTCGTTTCGTGGGTTGGCTTAGGCATACAGAGTTCATTCCATGTCTAAGCATACGGAGTTCATTCCCAGTCTAAGAGTTTGAGCCACGATGCACATACTGGGCTCGGGCATGTGCTGGTGCCGCATTTTTTTTGCCCGGGGCACCATCACCGGAGCATCACCAGAGAGCCTAACAGGTGGCATTGGAAATTCATCCCCAGTCTAAGCATACGGAGTTCATTCCCAGTCTAAGATTAGAATGGACCGAGGGTTGTGGCAGCAGGATCAGTAGCACGCAAGGGGGACCAGGCCGATCCCCGACTTACGCATTCTTCCTCTCCAATCGCTGAGCACCCGCACACCCGTTTCGTGGGTTGGCTTAGGCATAGGGAGTTCATTCCATGTCTAATCCCCAGCCGGACCGAGGGTTGTGGTAGCGGGACCGACAGCACGCAGAGGGGGACTGGGTCGATCCTCGACTTGCGCATTCTACCTCTCTGGCCGGTTGAGTGCCCGTACACTCATTTCGTGGGTTGGCTTAGGCATACGGAGTTCATTCCATGTCTAAGCATACAGAGTTCATTCCCAGACTAAGAGTTTGAGCCATGATGCATATGCTGCGCTCGGGCATGTGCAGGTGCCATATTTTTTTCGCCCGGGGCACCATCGCCGGAGCATCGTTGGAGCATCACCGAAGAGCATAACTGACGGCATTGGGGGTTTTGACGATTGGGGGGCCGGGGGGTGTGCGCACATGATGTGCGATGGGCTCATACTTGGCCCTTATATTGGCCCTCTATCCCTCATTAAACCTCGAGAACTCACACCCCCTTAAAGAGCATTTGAGATTTTATAGGTTTGCTGCCAGTAGCCATTAAAGTGTTTGAAATGGGGACAATTTTTTCAAACGGTCACAAAATCTTCTCCACTTCGAGTTTTTGGCTAAATTTTTTTGTGCACGCCAAAAAAAATACAAGGATCACCTCTACCAAATTTGGGGCCAAAACTCTTTCTAAAAAGATTTTAAAAAATCCCAAACCGTAAAAAGTTTTGAAAATCATGAAAAATAGAAAACGGGTCGTCTTGCCACGAAACTTGACATGAAGGCTTAGGGGACTATTGTTTGAATTTACAAGCCATAAAAATGGCATTGGCATGGCAGAAATATGAGGATGTGCTTGAACCCACATACCACCCGTTCGATCCCCGGCTTGCGCATCTGCCTCTCTGGTCGGCTGAGCGTCCGTAGGCTCGTTTTGTGGGTTGACTTAGGCATACAGAGTTCATTCCCAGTCTAAGATCAGATCAGACCGAGGGTTGCGATAGTAGGATCGGCATCACGCAGGGGGAATCGGATCGATCCCTGGCTTGCGCATTCTACCTCTCCGACCGACCAAGTTCCAACACACCTGTTTCATGGGTTGGCTTAGGCATAGGGAGTTCATTCCATGTCTAAGCCCCAGTCGGACTGAGGGTTGTGGTAGCGGGACTGGCAGCACACAGAGGGGGACCGGGCCAATCCTTGACTTACACATTATGCCTCTCCGATCTGCTCAGCACCCGCACGCTCATTTCGTGGGTTGACTTAGACATACGGAGTTCATTCCCAGTCTAAGATTGGACTGGACGAGGGTAGCGGCAGCAGGATCGACAGCATGCATGGGGGGATCGGACCGATCCCTGGCTTACGCATTCTGCCTCTCCAGCCGGCTGAGCACCCGCACGCTCGTTTAGTGGGTTGGTTTAGGCATACGGAGTTCATTCCATGTCTAAGCATACAGAGTTCATTCCATGTCTAAGATTGGATCAGATCAAGGGTTGTGGTAGCAGGACTAGCACCAGGATCGGTAGCATGTAGGGAAGGATCGGGCCGATCCCCGGCTTGCACATTCTACCTTTCCAATAGGCTGAGCGCCCGGACGCTTGTTTTATGGGTTGGCTTAGGCATACGGAGTTCAATCCATGTCTAAGCCCCAACCGAACCGAGGGTTGTGGTGGCAGGACCGGCAGCAGGATCGATAGCATACAGAGGGGGACTGGGCTGATCCCCCAGCTTGTGCATTATGCCTTTTTGGGTGGCTGAGTGCCTGCACGCTCGTTTCATGGGTTGACTTAGGCATACGAAGTTTATCCCTTATCTAAGCATACGGAGTTCATTCCATGTCTAAGCATACGGAGTTCATTCCCAATCTAAGATTTTGGGCCACAGTGCACATGCTGGGCTCGGGCATGTGCTGGTGCCACATTTTTTTCCCCCAAGGCACCATCGCCGGAGCATCATCGGAGCATCGTCGGTGAGCCTAACCGACGACATTAGGGGGTTCCGGTGATTGGGGGGCCCAGGGGGTGTGCGCACATGATGTGTGATGGATGCTGGTACTTGGCCCTTATATTGGCCCCCTATCCCTGATCAAACCTCGAGAACTCACACCTCCTTAAAGAGCATTTGAGATTTTATAGGTTTGCTGCCAGTAGCCATTAAAGTGTCTGAAATGAGGACACTTTTTTCAAATGGTCACAAAATCTTCTCCACTTTGAGCTTTTAGCTAAATTTTTTTGTGCTTGCCAACAAAAATACAAGTATCACCTCTACCAAATTTGGGGACAAAACTCTTTCTAAAAAAATTTTAAAAATTCCCGAACAGTAAAAAGTTTCATAAATCATGAAAAATAAAAAATGGGTCATCTTGCCACGAAACTTCACATGAAGGCTTAGGGGACCATTGTATGAATTTACAAGCCATAAAAATGGCTTTGGCATCGCATAAATATGAAGATATGCTTGAACCCACCTTCTACCCGTTCGATCCCTGGCTTACGCATCCTACCTGTCTGGTCGGCTGAGCTTCCGCATGCTTGTTTCATGGGTTGACTTAGGCATACGGAGTTCATCCCCAATCTAAGCATACGAAGTTCATTCCCAGTCTAAGATCGAACCAAACCGAGGGTTATGACAGTAGGATCGGTAGCACGCAGGGGTGACCGGGTCGATCCCCGGTTTGTGCATTCTGCCTCTCCGGTCGGCTGAGCGTTCGCACGCCCGTTTCATGGGTTGGCTTAGGCATAGGGAGTTCATTCCATGTCTAAGCCCTAGCTGGACCGAGGGTTGTCACAGCGGGACTGGCAGCATGCAGAGGGGGACTGAGCTGATCCTTTGGCTTACGCATTATGCCTCTTCAGTCAGCTCAGTGCCCGCTCGCTCGTTCCGTGGGTTCACTTATGCATACGGAGTTCATTCCCAGTCTAAGATTGGATCAGACCAAGGATTACGACAGCAGGATCGATAGCACGCAGGGGGGACTGGGCCGATCCTCGGCTTGCGCATTTTGCCTCTCCGACCAACTAAGCGCCCGCACGCTCGTTTCGTGGGTTGGCTTAGGCATACGGAGTTCATTCCATGTCTAAGCATACGGAGTTCATTCCATGTCTAAGCATACGGAGTTCATTCCTAGTCTAAGATTTTGAGCCACGATGCACATGCTGGGCTCGGGCATGTGCTGATGCCACTTTTTTTTCGCCCAGGGCACCATCGTCAGAGTATTGTCGGAGAGCCTAACTGGCGGCATTGGGGGTTCTGACGATTGGGCATGTGCTGGTGCCATATTTTTTTCGCTTGGGGCACGATCACCGAAGCATCACCGAAGAGCCTAACTGGTGGCATTGGGGGTTCCGACGATTGGGGGGGCCGGGGGGGTGTGCGCACATGATTTGTGATGGGTGCTGGTACTTGGCCCTTATGTTGGTCCCCTATCCCTCATCAAACCTTGAAAACTCATGCCCCCTTAAAGAGCATTTGAGATTTTATAGGTTTGCTGGCAATAGCCATTAAAATGCCTGAAATGGGGACACTTTTTTCAAACGGTAAAAAATTCTTCTCCACTTCGAGTTTTTAGCTGAATTTTTTTGTGCATGCCAAAGAAAATACAAGGATCACCTCTACCAAATTTGGGGACAAAACTCTTTTTAAAAAAATTTTAAAAATCTTGAACCGCAAAAGGTTTCAAAAATCATGAAAAAAAGAAAAGGGGTTGTCTTGCCACCAAACTTGACATGAAGGCTTAGGGGACCATTGTATGAATTTACAAGCCATAAAAATGGCATTGATCCTCGGCTTGCGCATCCTGCCTCTCTGGTCGGCTGAGCGCTCGTACGCTCGTTTCGTGGGTTGACTTAGGCATACGGAGTTCATTCCCAGTCTAAGATCGGATTGGACCGATGGTTGCAGTAGCAGGATCGACAGCACGCAGGGGGGATTGGGCCAATCCCTGGCTTGCGCATTCTGCCTCTCTGGCCGGCTGAGCGCCCACACGCCCATTTCATGGGCTTAGGCATAAGGAGTTCATTCCATGTCTAAGCCCCAGTCGGATCGAGTGTTGTGGCAGCGAGATCGGTAGCACGCAGAGGGGGACCGGGCCGATCCCCGGCTTACACATTATGCCTCTCCGACTGGCTCAGCACCTGCACGCTCGTTTCGTGGGTTGACTTAGGCATACGGAGTTCATTCCCAGTCTAAGATTGGACCAAACTGAGGGTTGTGATAGCAGGATCGATAGCACAAAGAGGGGACCAGGCCAATCCCCGCCTTGCGCATTCTACCTCTTCGACTGACTAAGCGCCCGCACGCTCATTTCATGGGTTGGCTTAGGCATACGAAGATCATTCCATGTCTAAGCATACGGAGTTCATTCCCAATCTAAGATCAGATTGGACTAAGGATTGCGATAGCAGGACCAGTAGCAGGATCGGCAGGATACAAGGGAGGGACCGAGCCGATCCCCGACTTGTGCATTCTGCCACTCCGATCGATCGAGCTCCCGCTTGCTCATTTCATGGGTTGGCTTAGGCATATAGAGTTCATTCCATGTCTAAGCCCTAGCTGGACCGAGGGTTGTGGCAGCAGGACTGGCAGCGGGATCGGTAGCATGCAAAGGGGGGCCGGGCTGATCCTCGGCTTGCGCATTATGCCTCTCCGGCCGACTGAGCACCCGTACGCTCATTGCGTGCGTTGACTTAGGCATACGGAGTTCTTCCCCAGTCTAAGCATATGGAGTTCATTCCCAGTCTAAGATCGGATCGGACCGAGGGTTGACTGGGTCGGGCCGATCCCTAGCTTACACATTCTGCCTCTCCGACAGGTCGAGCACCCGCACGTCATTTCGTGGGTTGGCTTAAGCATACGGAGTTCATTCCATGTCTAAGCCCTAGCTGGACCGAGGGTTGTGGCAGCAGGACTGGCAGCGGGATCGGCAGCATGCAGAGGGGGACCGAGCCGATCCCTGACTTGCACATTATGCCTCTCTAACCGATTGAGCGCCCGCACGCTCGTTTCGTGGGTTGGCATAGGCATACGGAGTTCATTCCATGTCTAAGCATACAGAGTTCATTCCCAGTCTAAGATTTTGAGCCACGGTGCACATGTTGGGCTCGAGCATGTGCTGGTGCCACATTTTTTTCGCCTAGGGCACAATTGTCGGAGCTTCATTGGAGAGCCTAACCGACGACATTGGGGGTTCCGACGATTGGGGGGCGGGGGGTGTGCGCACATGATGTGCGATGCGTGCTGGTACTTTGCCCTTATATTGGCCCCCTATCCCTCATCAAACCTTGATAACTCACACCCTTTAAAGAGCATTTGAGATTTTATAGGTTTGCTGCCAGTAGCCATTAAAGTGTCTGAAATGGGGACACTTTTTTCAAACGGTCACAAAATCTTCTCCACTTCGAGTGTTTAGCTGAATTTTTTTGTGCATGCCAACAAAAATAAACGGATCATGTCTACCAAATTTTGGGACAAAACACTTTCTAAAAAAATTTTAAAAAATCTCAAACCGTAAAAAATTTTAAAAATCGTGAAAAATAGAAAACGGGCCATCTTGCCACGAAACTTCACGTAAAGGCTTAGGGGACCATTCTATGATTTTACACACCATAAAAATGGCATTGGCATGGCAGAAATATGAAGATGTGCTTGAACCCACCTACCACCCGTTCGATCCCCGGCTTGTGCATCCTGCCTCTCTAGTCAGCTGAGGGCCCGCACGCTCGTTTCATGGGTTGACTTTGGCATATGGAGTTCATTCCCAGTCTAAGCATACAGAGTTCATTCCCAGTCTAAGATCAAACTGGATCGAGGGTTACGGTAGTAGGATCGACAGCACACAGGGGGACTGGGTCGATCCCTGGCTTGCGCATTCTGCCTCTCTGACCGGTTGACCGCCCGCACGCCTGTTTCATTGGTTGGCTTAGGCATAGGGAGTTCATTCCATGTCTAAGCCCCAGCCGGACCGAGGGTTGTGGTAGCGGGACCGACAGCACATAGAGAGGGATCGGGCCGATCCTCGACTTGCTCATTATGCCTCTCCGATCGGCTCAGTGCCCGCACGCTCATTTCATGGGTTGACTTAGGCATACGAGGTTCATTCCTAGTCTTAGATCAGACCAAACCGAGGGTTGCGACAGCAGGATCGACAGCATGCAGGGGGGACTGGGCTGATCCCTGGATTACGCATTCTACCTCTTTGGCTGGCTGAGCACCCGCACACCCATTTCGTGGGTTGGCTTAGGCATAGGGAGTTCATTCCATGTCTAAGCCCCAGCCGACCACGGATTGTGGCAGCGAGACTGACGGCATGAAGAGGGGGACCGGGCCAATCCCCAACTTGCTCATTATGCCTCTCCAGTCGGTTCAGCACCCGTACGCTTGTTTTGTTTGTTGAGTTAGCATATGAAGTTCATTCCCAGTCTAAGATCGGATCAGACAGAGGGTTACGGCAGTAGGACCAGTAGTAGGATCGGTAGCACGCAGAGGGGATCGTACGATCCTCGGCTTATGCATTCTACCTCTCCGGCCGGCTGAGCTCCCACACACTCATTTCGTGGGTTGGCTTAGGCATACGGAGTTCATTCCATGTCTAAGCCCTAGCTGGATCGAGGGTTGTGGTAGCAGGACCGACAGCAAGATCGATAGCATGCAAAGGGGGACTGGGCTGATCCTCGGCTTATGATTAAGCCTTTTTGGTCGACCTCTCCAGTCGATTGAGCATCCGCACGCTCGTTTCATGGGTTGACTTAGGCATACAGAGTTCATCCCCAGCCTAAGCATACGGAGTTCATACCCAATCTAAAATCAGACCGGACCGAGGGTTGCGACAGTAGGATCACAGCACATAAGAGGACCGGACCGATCCCCGGCTTACGCATTCTGCCTCTTCGGTCGACTAAGCGTCCGCACGTCCATTTCGTGGGTTGGCTTAGGCATAGGGAGTTCATTCCATGTCTAAACCCCAGCCAGACCGAGGGTTGTGGCAGCGGCACTGGTAGCACGCAGAGGGGGACAGGGTCGATCCCCGGTTTATGCATTATGCCTCTTCGATCGGCATAGCACCCGCACGCTAGTTTCTTGGGTTGACTTATGCATACGGAGTTCATTCCCAGTCTCAGATCAGACTGAACCGAGGGTTACGGTAGTACGATCGACAGAACATAGAGGGGGACCGGGCCGATCCCTGCCTTACACATTTTGCCTCTCCGGTCGGCAAATCGCCCGCACGCTCGTTTCGTGGGTTGGCTTAGGCATACGGAGTTCATTCCATGTCTAAGCCCCAGCTGGACCAAGGGTTGTGGTAGTAGGACCAGCAGCGGGATCAACAGCACGTAGAGGGGGACCGGGCTGATCCTCGGCTTGCGCATTATGCCTCTCAGGCCAGCCTCTCCGGTCGGCTGAGCACCCACATGCTCGTTTCATGGGTTCACTTAGGCATACGAAGTTCATCCCCAATCTAAGCATACGGAGTTCATTCCCAGTCTAAGATCAGACCGGATCGAGTGTTGCGGTAACAGGATTGGCAGCAAGCAGGGGGGATTGGGCTGATCCCTAGCTTACGCATTCTGCCTCTCTGGCCGGCTGAGTGCCCACACGTTCATTTTGTGGGTTGGCTTAGGCATAGGGAGTTCAGTCCATGTCTAAGCCCTAGCCGAACCGAAGGTTGTGGCAGCGGGACCAGCAGCACGTAGAAAGGGATCGGACCGATCCCTGGTTTGCACATTATGCCTCTCCAATCGGCTCAGCGCCCGCACGCTCGTTTCATGGGTTGACTTAGGCATATGAAGTTCATCCCCAATCTAAGCATACGGAGTTCATTCCCAGACTAAGATCAAATCGGATCGAGTGTTGCGGTAGCAGGATCGACAGCACACAAGAGGGATCGGGCCGATCCCCAGCTTGCACATTCTGCCTCTCCGGTCAGCTGAGCGCCCACACGCCTGTTTCGTGGGTTGGCTTAGGCATAGGGAGTTCATTCCATGTCTAAACCCCAGCCAGAATGAGGGTTGTGGCAGTGGGACCGGCAGCATGTAGAGGAGGATCGGGCCGATCCCCGTCTTGCACATTATGCCTCTCCGACCGACTGAACGCCCGCACGCTCGTTTCGTAGGTTGGCTTAGGCATATGAAGTTCATTCCATGTCTAAGCATACGGAGTTCATTCCCAGTCTAAGATTTTGAGCCACGGTGCACATGCTGGGCTTGGGCTTGTGCTGACATCGCATTTTTTTCGCCTGGGGCACCATCGTCGAAGCATCGCCAGAGAGCCTAACCGGCGGTATTGGGGGTTCCGACGATTGGGGGGGCTAGGGGGTGTGCGTACATGAAGTGCGATCGGTGCTGGTACTTGGCCGTTATATTGGCCCCCTATCCCTCATCAAACCTCGAGAACTCACACCCCCTTAAAGAGCATTTGAGATTTTATAGGTTTGCTGCCAATAGCCATTAAAGTGTCTAAAATGGGGACACTTTTTTCAAACGATCACAAAATCTTCTCCACTTCAAGTTTTTAGCTGCATTTTTTTTTGCATGCCAACAAAAATACAAGGATCACCTCTACCAAATTTGGGGACAAAACTCTTTCTAAAAAAATTTTAAAAAATCTCGAACCGTAAAAAGTTTTGAAAATCTTGAAAAATAGAAAATGGGTCATCTTGCCACGAAACTTCACATGAAGGCTTAGGGGACCATTGTATGAATTTACAAGCCATAAAAATGGCATTGGCATGGCAGAAATATGAAGATGTGCTTGAACCCACCTACCGTCCATTCGATCCCCGGCTTGCACAACCTGCCTCTCTGGTCGACTGAGCACCCGCACGCTCGTTCCGTGGGTTGACTAAGGCATACGGAGTTCATCCCCAGTTTAAGATTGAACTAGACCAAGGGTTGCGGCAGTAGGATCGATAGCACACAGGGGAGACCGGGTCGATCCCCGGCTTGCGCATTATACCTCTCTGGTTGGCTGAGTGCCCGCACGCCCGTTTTGTGTGTTGGCTTAGGCATAGGGAGTTCATTAAATGTCTAAGCCCTAATCGGATCGAGGGATGTGGTAGCGGGATCGGTAACACACAGAGGGGGACCGGGCCGATCCCCGACTTACGCATTATGCCTCTTCGGTCGACTCATCGCCTGCACTCTCATTTCGTGGGTTGATTTAGGCATACGGAGTTCATTCCTAGTCTAAGATCAGATCGGACTGAGGGTTACGGTAGTAGGATCGACAGCACGTAAGGGGGGATCGGGCTGATCCTCGGCTTGCACATTTTGCCTCTCCGGTCGGCTGAGCGCTCGCACGCTCATTTCGTGGGTTAGTTTAGGCATACGGAGTTCATTCCATGTCTAAGAATGCAGAGTTCATTCCCAGTCTAAGATCGGATCGGACCGAGGGTTGTGGCAGCAGGACTAGCAGAAGGATTGGTAGCACGTAGGAGGAGATCGAGCCGGTCCCCAGCTTGCGCATTCTACCACTCCGGTTGGCTGGGCCTCCGCACGCTCATTTCGTGAGTTGGCTTAGGCATACGGAGTTCATTCCATGTCGAAGCCTCAGCCGGACCGAGGATTGTGGCAGCAGGATCGGTAGCAGGATCGGTAGCATATAGAGGGGGATCGGGCTGATCCTCGACTTGCATATAATGCCTCTCCGGCTAACCTCTCCTACCAGCTGAGCACCCGCACGCTTGTTTTATAGGTTGACTTAGGCATACGGAGTTCATCCCCAGTCTAAGCATACAGAGTTCATTCCCAGTCTAAGATCGGATCGGATCGAGGGTTGCGACGGTAGGATCGGCAGCACGCAGGGGGGACCGGGCCGGTCCCCAGCTTCCATATTCTTCCTCTCCAGCAAGCTGAATGCCCGCACATCCATTTCGTGGGTTGGCTTAGGCATAGGTAGTTCATTCTATGTCTAAGCCCCAGTCAGACCGAGGGTTGTGGCAGCAGGACCGGTAGCATGCAGAGGGGGATCGGGTTGATCCCTAGCTTGGGCATTATGCCTCTTCGGTCGGCTCAGCGCTCGTACGCTCATTTCGTGGGTTGGCTTAGGCATACGGAGTTCATCCCCAGTCTAAGCATACAGAGTTCATTTCCAGTCTATGATCGGACTGGACCGAGAGTTGCGGCAGCAGGATCGACAGCACACAGGGGGGGACTGGGCCGATCCTCGGCAAGCACATTCTGCCACTTTGGCCGGTTGAGCACCCATACGCTCATTTCATGGGTTGGCTTAGGCATACAAAGTTCATTCCACGTCCAAGCATACGGAGTTCATTCCCAGTCTAAGATTTTGAGCCACAGTGCACATGCTTGGCCCGGGCATGTACTGGTGTCGCATTTTTTTCGCCCGGGGGGTGTGCGCACATGATGTGCGATGGGTGCTGGTACTTGGCCCTTATATTGGCCCCCTATCCCTCATCAAACCTCGAGAACTCACACCCCCTTAAAGAGCATTTAAGATTTTATAGGTTTGTTGCCAGTAGCAATTAAAGTGTCTGAAATGGGGACACTTTTTTCAAATGATCACAAAATCTTCTCCACTTCGTGTTTTTAGCTGAATTTTATTATGCATGCCAAAAAAAATACAAGGATCACCTCTACCAAATTTGGGGACAATACACTTTCTAAAAAAATTTTAAAAAATCCCGAACTGTAAAAAGTTTTAAAAATCATGAAAAATAGAAAATGGGTCGTCTTGCCATGAAACTTCGCATGAAGGCTTAGGGGACCATTGTATGAATTTACAAGCCATAAAAATGGCATTGGCATGGCAGAAATATGAAGATGTTCTTGAACCCACCTACCACCCGTTCGATCCCTGGCTTGCGCATCCTGCCTCTCTGGTCGGCTGGGCGCTCGCACACTCGTTTCATGGGTTGACTTAGGCATAGGGAGTTCATCCCCAATCTAAACATACAGAGTTCATTCCCAGTCTAGGATCAGAATGGATCGAGGGTTGCGGCAGCAGGATCGGTAGCACGCAGGGGGGACCGGGCCGATCCACGACTTGAGCATTCTGCCTCTCCGGCAGGCTGAGCGCCCGCACGCCCGTTTCATGGGTTGGCTTAGGCATAGGGAGTTCATTCCATGTCTAAGCCTCAGTTCGACCGACAGTTGTGGTAGTGGGACCGACAGCACGTAGAGGGGGACCGGGTTGATCCCCGGCTTGCGCATTAAGCCTCTCTAACCGGCTCAGTGCCCACACGCTCGTTTCATGGGTTGACTTAGGCGTACAGAGTTCATTCCCAGTATAAGATCAAACCAGACCGAGGGTTGCGGCAGCAGGATCGGCAGCACGCAGGGGGCAGTCGGGCTGATCCCCGGCTTGCGCATTCTATCTCTCTGATCGGCTGAGCGCTCGCATGCTCTTTTCATGGGTTGGCTTAGGCATATGGAGTTCATTCCATGTCTAAGCATACGGAGTTCATTCCCAGTCTAAGATTTTGAGCCACGGTGCACATACTGGGCTCAGGCATGTGCTGGTGCCGCATTTTTTTCACCTAGGGCACCATCGCTGGAGCATTGTCAGAGCATCGTCGAAGCATCACCGGAGAGCCTAACCGGCAGCATTGGGGGTTTCAGCGATTGGGGGGGCCGGGGGGTGTGCACACGTGATGTGCGATGGGTGCTGGTACTTGGCCCTTATATTGGCCCCCTATCCCTCATCAAACCTCGAAAACTCACACCCCCTTAAACAACATTTGAGATATTATAGGTTTGCTGCCAGTAGCTATTAAAGTGTCTGAAATGGGGACACTTTTTTCAAACGATCACAAAATCTTCTCCACTTCGAGTTTTTAGCTGAATGTTTTTGTGCATGCCAACAAAAATACAAGAATCAACTCTACCAAATTTGGGGACAAAACTCTTTCTAAAAAAATTCTCAAAAATTCCAAACCGCAAAAAGTTTCCAAAATCGTGAAAAATAGAAAATGGGTCGTCTCTAGTCGGCTGAGCGCCCGCACGCTCGTTTTGTGGGTTGACTTAGGCATACGGAGTTCATCCCCAGTCTAAGCATACGGAGTTCATTCCCAGTCTAAGATCGGACCAGACCGAGGGTGACGACAGCAGGATCGGCAGCACGCAAGGGGGATCGAGCCGATCCCTGGCTTACGCATTTTGCCTCTTCGACCGACTGAGCGCTCGCATGCCCATTTCGTGGGTTGGCTTAGGAATAGGGAGTTCATACCATGCCTAAGCCCCAGCCGAACCGAGGGTTGTGGCAGCGGGACTGGCAGCACGCAGGGGGGATCGGGCCGATCCCAAACTTGTGCATTATGCCTCTTCAGTCGCCTCTCCGGCCGGCTGAGCGCTCACACGCTCATTCCGTGGGTTGACTTAGGCATACAGAGTTCATCCACAGTCTAAGGATACAAAGTTCATTCCCAGTCTAAGATCAGACCAGATCAAGGGTTACGGCAGCAGGATCGACAGCATCCAAGGGGGGCCAGACCGATCCCCGGCTTGTACGTTCTGCCTCTTCGATCGGCTCAGCACCCGCACACTCGTTTCATGGGTTGACTTATGCATACAAAGTTCATTCCCAGTCTAAGATCGGATCAGACTGAAGGTTACGATAGCAGGATCGACAGCATGTGGGGGGACCGGGCCAATCCCCGGTTTACACATTCTGGCTCTCCGATCGACTGAAAGCCAGTATGCTCGTTTCATGGGTTGGCTTAGGCATACGGAGTTCATTCCATGACTAAGCATACAGAGTTCATTCCCAGTCTAATATTTTGAGCCACGGTGCACATGCTCGGCTCAGGCATTTGCTGGTGTCACATTTTTTTCACCCGGGGCACCATCATCGGAGCATCACCGGAGAGCCTAATCGATGACATTGGGGGTTCCGGTGATTGGGGGGCCAGCTGAGCGCCCGTACGCTCGTTTTATGGGTTGACTTAGGCATACGAAGTTCATCCTCAGTCTAAGCATATGGAGTTCATTCCCAGTCTAAGATCAGACCGAACCGAGGGTTGCGACAGTAGGATCGACAGCACGTAAGGGGGACCGGGCCGATCCTCGACTTACGTATTTTGCCTCTCTGACCGGTTGAGCACCCGCACGCCCGTTTCATGGGTTGGCTTAGGCATAGGGAGTTCATTCCATGTCTAAGACCCAACCGAACCGATGGTTGTGGCTGCGGGACTGGTAGCACGCAGAGGGGGACCGGATCGATCCCCGGCTTGCGCAATATGCCTCTCCAGTCGGCTCAGCACTTGCACGCTCTTTTCGTGGGTTGACTTAGGCTTACGAAGTTCATTCCCAGCCTAAGATCGGACCGGACTGAGGGTTACGATAGCAGGATCGACAGCATGTAGGTGGGGATCGGGTTGATCCCCGACTTGTGCATTCTACCTCTCTGGTTGACTGAGTGCCCGCACGCTCGTTTCATGGGTTGGCTTAGGCATACGGAGTTCATTCCATGTCTAAGCATATGTAGTTCATTCCCAGTCTAAGATCGGACTGGAACGAGGGTTGCGACAGCAGGACCAACAGCAGGATCGGTCGCACGCAGGGGGGATCAGGCTGATCCTCGGCTTGTGCATTCTACCTCTCCGGTCGGCTGAGCACCCGCACGCCCATTTCGTGGGTTGGCTTAGGCGTAGGGAGTTCATTCCATGTCTAAGCCCCAGTCAGACCAAGGGTTGTGGCAGCGGGATCGGTAGCACGCAGAGGGGGACCGGGCCGATACTCGGCTTGCGCATTATGCCTCTTCGGCCGGCTTAGTGCCCGCACGCTCGTTCCGTAGGTTGACTTAGGCACACGGAGTTCATTCTCAATCTAAGATTGGACCAGACTAAGGATTATGGCAGCAGGATCGACAGCATGTAGGGGGAAATGGGTTCGATCCCCGACTTGCGCATTCTGCCTCTCCGGCCGGCTGAGCGCCCGCACGCTCGTTTCCTAGTTGGCTTAGGCATACGGAGTTCATTCCATGTCTAAGCATACAGAGTTCATTCCTAGTCTAACATTAGACCAGATCGAGGGTTGCGGTAGTAGGACCAGTAGTAGGATCGACAGCACGAAGGGGGGGAACGGGTCGATCCCCGATTTGTGCATTCTACCTCCCTGACCGGTTGAGGGCCCGCACGCTCGTTTCATAGATTGGCTTAGGCATACGGAGTTCATTCCATGTCTAAGCCCCAATCGGACCAAGGGTTATGGTAGCAGAACAGGCAGCGGGACCGGTAGCTCGTAGAGGGAGATCGGGCTGATCCTCGGCTTATGCATTATACCTCTCCGACCAGCCTGTTCGGCCGGTTGAGTGCCCGTACGCTCATTTCGTGGGTTGACTTAGGCATACAGCGTTCATCCCCAGTCTAAGCATACGGAGTTCATCCCCAGTCTAAGCATATGGAGTTCATTCCCAGTCTAAGATCAGACCGGACTGAGAGTTACGGTAGTAAGATCGATAGCATGCAGGGGGGATCGGGTCGATCCCCAGCTTACGCATTCTGCCTCTTCGACCCGATGAGCACCCGCACGCCCGTTTTATGGGTTGGCTTAGGCATAGGGAGTTCATTCCATGTCTAACCCCCTGCCGGGCCGAGGGTTGTGGCAGCGGGACCGGTAGCACGCAGAGGGGGACCGGGTCGATCCCCGACTTGTGCATTATAACTCTCCGACCGGCTCAGCTCCCGGACGCTCATTTTGTGGGTTGACTTATGCATACGGAGTTCATTCCCAGTCTAAGATCAGACCGGATGGAGGGTTGTGGCAGCAGGATCGACAGCACACAGGGGGGATTGGGCTGATCCCCGGCTTGCGCATTCTGCCTCTCCGGTCGGCTAAGCACCCGCATGCTCTTTTCGTGGGTTGGCTTAGGCATACAGAGTTCATTCCATGTCTAAACATACGGAGTTCATTCCCAGTATAAGATTTTGAGCCACGGTGCACACGCTGGGCTCGGGCATGTGCTGGTGCCGCATTTTTTTTGCCCGGGGCACCATCGCCAGAGAGCCGAACCGACGGCATTGGGGGTTCCGACGATTAGGGGGGCCGGGGGCTGTGCGCACATGATGTGCGATGGGTGCTGGTAGTTGGCCCTTCTATTGGCCCCCTATCCCTCATCAAACCTCAAGAACTGACACCCCCGTAAAGAGCATTTGAGATTTTATAGGTTTGCAGCCAGTAGCCATTAAAGTGTCTGAAATGGGGACACTTTTTTCAAATGATCACGAAATCTTCTCCACTTCGAGTTTTTAGCTGAATTTTTTTGTGCATGCCAACATAAATGCAAGTATCACTTCTACCAAATTTGGGGACAAAACTCTTTCTAAAAAAATTTTAAAAAATCCCAAACTGCAAAAAGTTTCAAAAATCGTGAAAAATAGAAAACGGGTGGTCTTGCCACGAAACTTCACATGAAGGCATAGGGGACCATTGTATGAATTTACAAGCCATAAAAATGGCATTGGCATGGCAGAAATATGAAGATGTGCTTGAACCCACCTACCACCCGTTCGATCCCTGACTTGTGCATCCTACCTCTCTGGTCGACTGAGCGCCTGCACGCTCGTTTAATGGGTTGACTTAGGCATACGGAGTTCATCCCTAGTCTAAGCATATGGAGTTCATTCCTAGTCTAAGATCAGACTGGACCGAGGGTTGTGGCAACAAGATCAACAGCCTGCAGGGGGGATCGGGTCGATCCCTGGCTTACGCATTCTGCCTCTCCAGCCGGTTGAGCACCCGTACGCCCGTTTTGTGGGTTGGCTTAGGCATAAGGAGTTCATTGCATGTCTAAGCCCCAGCCAGACCAAGGGTTGTGGCAGCGGGATCTATAGCACGCAGAGAGGGATCGAGTCGATCCCCGGCTTGTGCATTATGCCTCTCCTGCCGGCTCACACGCTTGTTTCGTAGGTTGACTTAGCCATACGGAGTTCATTCCTAGTCTAAGATAGAATTGGACGAAGGTTTGCGGTAGCAAGATCGACAGCATGCAAGGGGGACCGGGCTGATTCCTGGCATGCGCATTCTACTTCTCCGACCGACTGAGCGCCCGCACACTTGTTTCGTGGGTTGGCTTAGGCATACAGAGTTCATTCCATGTCTAAGCATACAGAGTTCATTTCCAGTCTAAGATCGGACCGGACCGAAGGTTACAATAGCAAGACCTACAACAGGATTGGTAGCACGCAGGGGGGACCGGGCCGATCCCTGACTTGTGCATTCTGCCTCTCCGGCCAGTTGAGTGCCCGCACCTCATTTCGTGGGTTGGCTTAAGCATACGGAGTTCATTCTATGCCTAAGCCCCAGTCAGACCGAGGGTTGTGGCAGTAGGACCGGCAGTGGGATCGGTAGCACGTAGAGAGGGATCAGACTGATCCCAAGCTTGTGCATTATGCCTCTCCGGTCAACCTCTCCAGTCGACTGAGTGCCCTCACGCTCGTTTCGTGGGTTGACTTATGCATACGGAGTTCGTCCCTAGTCTAAGCATACGGAGTTCATTCCTAGTCTAAGATCGGACCGGATCGAGGGTTACGGTAGTAGGATCGATAGCACACAGGAGGGATCGGGCTGATCCCCGGCTTATGCATTCTACCTTTGTACAGCCAGCTGAGCGGCCGTACGCCCGTTTCGTGGGTTGGCTTAGGCATAAGGAGTTAATTCCATGTCTAAGCCCCAGCCGACCGAGGGTTGTGGCAGCGAGATCGGTAGCATGCATAGGGGGACCGGGCCAGGTCAGCACCCACACGCTCATTTCACGGATTGACTTAGGCATATGGAGTTCATTCCCGATCTAAGATCAGACCGGACCGAGGGTTGCGGTAGTAGTATCGACAGCACGCAGGGAGGGACCGGGCTGATCCCCGGCTTGTGCATTCTACCTCTCCGGTCGACTGAGTGCCCGCACACTCGTTTCGTGGGTTGGCTTAGGCATACGGAGTTCATTCCATGTCTAAGCATATGGAGTTCATTCCCAGTCTAAGATCGGACTGGACCGAGGGTTGCGACAGCAGGACCAGCAGTAGGATGGGTAGCATGCGCGACCAGGCCGAACCCTGGCTTGCGCATTCTGCCTCTCCGACCGACTGAGCGCCCGCACGCTCATTTCGTGGGTTGGCTTAGGCATACAGAGTTCATTCCATGTCTAAGCCCTAGCCGGACCGAGGGTTGTGGCAGCAGGACCGACAGCGGGATTGACAGTACGTAGAGGGGGATCGGGCTGATCCCCGGCTTGCGCATTATGCCTCTTCAGCCGACCTCTCCGGCCAGCTGAGTGCCCGTACGCTTGTTTCATGGTTTGACTTAGGCATATAGAGTTCATCCCTAGTCTAAGCATACGGAGTTGATTCCCAGTCTAAGATCGGACCGGCAGGACACAGAGGGGGGCCGGGCCGATCCTCGGCTTGTGCATTATGCCTCTTCAACCGGCTCAGTGCCCGTACGCTCGTTTCATGGGTTGATTTATGCATACAGAGTTCATTCCCAGTCTAAGATCAGACCGAACCAATGGTTGCGGTAGTAGGATCGACAGCACGCAGGGAGGGACCGGGTCGATCCTCGGGTTGCACATTCTACCTCTCCGGTCGGTTGAGCGCCCGCACGCTCGTTTTGTGCGTTGGCTTAGGCATACAGAGTTCATTCCATGTCTAAGCATACGAAGTTCACTCCCAGTCTATGATTTTGAGACACGGTGCACATGCTGGGCTTGGGCATGTGCTGGTGCCGCATTTTTTTTGCCTGGGGCAGCATCGTCGGAGAGCCTGACCGGCGGCATTGGGGGTTTGACGATTAGGGGGGCCGAGGGGGTGTGCGTACATGATGTGCGATGGGTGCTGGTACTTGGCCCTTATATTGGCCCCCTATCCCTCATCAAACCTCGAGAACTTACACCCCCTTAAAGAGCATTTGAGATTTTATAAGTTTGCTGCCAGTTGCCATTAAAGTGTCTGAAATGGGGACACTTTTTTCAAACATTCACAAAATCTTCTCCACTTCAAGTTTTTAGCTGAATTTTTTTGTGCATGCCAACAAAAATACAAGGATCATCTCTACCAAATTTGGGGACAAAACTCTGTCTAAAACAATTTTAAAAAACCCCGAACCGTAAAAAGTTTTGAAAATCATGAAAAATAGAAAATAGGTCCTCTTGCCACGAAACTTCACATGAAGGCTTAGGGGACCATTGTATGAATTTACAAGCCATAAAAGTGGCATTGGCATGGCAGAAATATGATGATGTTCTTGAACCCACCTACCACCCGTTCGATCCCCGACTTGTGCATCCTGCCTATCTGGTCGGCTGAGCACCCGTACGCTCGTTTCGTGGGATAACTTAGGCATACGAAGTTCATCCCCAATCTAAGCATACGTAGTTTATTCCTAGTCTAAGATCGGGCTGGACCGAGGGTTGTGGCAGCAGGATCTGCAGCACGCAGGGGGGACAGGGCCGATCCCCGGCTTGCGTATTCTACCTTTCTGGTCGACTGAGCGCCCGCATGCCCGTTTCATGGGTTGGCTTAGGCATAGGGAGTTCATTCCATGTCTAAGCCCCAGTCGGATCGAGGGTTGTGGCAACGGGACAGGCAACACGCAGAGGGGGATCGGGCTGATCCCCGTTTGCGCATTATGCCTCTCCGGTCGGCTCAGCGCCCGCACGCTCATTTCGTGGGTTGACTTAGGCATACAGAGTTCATTCCCAGTCTAAGATCGGATGGGACTGAGGGTTGCAGTAGCAGGATAGACAGCACGCAGGAGGGGATCAGGCCAATCCCAGTTTAAGCATACGGAGTTCATTCCCAATCTAAGATTTTGAGCCACAATGCACATGCTGGCTAGGGCATGTGCTGGTGCCACATTTTTTTCGCTTAGGGCACCATCCCCGGAGCATCGCCGGAGAGCCTAACCGGCGACATTGGGGGTTCCTGCAATTGGGCGGGCAGGGGGTGTGCGCACATGATGTGAGATGGGTGCTGGTACTTGGCCCTTATTTTGGCCCACTATCCCTCATCAAACCTCAAGAACTCACACCCCCTTAAAGAGTATTTGAGATTTCATAGGTTTGCTGCCAGTAGCCATTAAAGTGTCTAAAATGGGGACACTTTTTTCAAATGGTCCCAAAATCTTCTCCACTTCGAGTTTTTAGCTAAATTTTTTTTTGCATGCCAACAAAAATACAAGGATCACCTCTACCAAATTTGGGGACAAAACTCTTTCTAAAAAATTTTAAAAAATCCCAAACCGTAAAAAGTTTCAAAAATCGTGAACAATAGAAAACGGGTCGTCTTGCCACGAAACTTCACATGAAGGTTTAGGGGACCATTGTATGAATTTACAAGCCATAAAAATGGCATTGGCAAGGCAGAAATATGAAGATGTGCTTGAACCCACCTACCACCCATTCGATCCCCGGCTTGCGCATCCTGCCTCTCTAGTCGGCTGAGCGCCTGCACGCTCGTTTCTTGGGTTGACTTAGGCATACAGAGTTCATCCCCAGTCTAAGCATATGGAGTTCATTCCCAGTCTAAGATCAAACTGAACCGAGGGTTGACGGCAGTAAGATCGACAGCACGCAGGGGGGACCGGGCCGATCCCCGGCTTGCGCATTCTGCCTCTCCGGCCGGTTGAGCACCCGCATGCCAGTTTTGTGGGTTGGCTTAGGCATAGGGGGTTCATTCCATGTCTAAGCCCCAATCGAACTGAGGGTTGTGGCAGCGGGACTGGCAGCACGCAGAAGGGGATCGAGTCGATTCTTGGCTTGCGCATTATGCCTTTTCGACTGGCTCAGCGCCCGCACGCTCGTTTCGTGGGTTAACTTAGGCATACGTAGTTCATTCCAGTCTAAGATCGAATCGAACCGAGAGTTGTGATAGCAGGATTGACAGCACGCAGGGGGGATCGAGCCGATCCCTGACTTACGCATTCTGCCTCTCCGGCCTACTGAGTGCCTACACGCTCGTTTCATGGGTTGGCTTAGGCATAGGGAGTTCATTCCCAGTCTAAGATCGAATCGGACCGAGGGTTGCGACAGCTGGACCAGCAGCAGGATCGGCATCACGCAGGGGGGGACCGGGTCGATCCTCTGCTTGCGCATTCTGCCTCTCCAGTTGACTGAGGGCCCGCACACTCGTTTCGTGGGTTGGCTTAGGCATACGGAGTTCATTCCATGTCTAAGTCCTAGTCGGACCGAGGGTTGTGGCAGCAGGACCGGCAGCACGCAGAGGGGGACCGGGCTGATCCTCGGCTTGTGCATTATGCCTTTCCGGTCGGCCTCTCTGACTGACTGAGCATCCCCGTGCTCATTTCATGGGTTGACTTAGGCATACAGAGTTCATCCTCAGTCTAAGCATACTAGTTCATTCCCAGTCTAAGATCGGATCGGACTGAGGGTTACGCATTATGCCTCTTCGGTCGGGTTGCGCCAGCACGCTCATTTCGTGGGTTGACTTATGCATACGGAGTTCATTCCCAGTCTAAGATCAGACCGAATCGAGGGTTGCAGTAGCAAGATCGACAGCACGTAGGGGGATCGGGCTGATCCCCGGCTTGTGCATTCTGCCTCTCCGACCGACTGAGCTCCTACACGTTTGTTTCATGGGTTGGCTTAGGCATACGGAGTTCATTCCATGTCTAAGCATGCGGAGTTCATTCCCAGTCTAAGATTTTGAGCCATGGTGCACTTGCTGGGCTCAGGCATGTGCTGGTGCCGCATTTTTTTCGCCCGGGGCACCATCGCTGGAGCATTGCTAGGAGCCTAACCGACGGCATTGGGGGTTCCGATGATTGGGGGGGCCGGGGGGGTGTGCGCACATGATGTGCGATGGGTACTGGTAGTTGGCCCTTATATTGGCCCCCTATCCCTCATCAAACCTCGAGAACTCACACCCCCTTAAAGAGCAATTGAGATTTTATAGGTTTGCTGCCAGTAGCCATTAAAGTGTCTAAAATGGGGACACTTTTTTCATACGGTCACAAAATCTTCTCCACTTTGAGGTTTCAGGTGAATTTTTGTGCATGCCAAAAAAATACAAGGATCACCTCTACCAAATTTGGGGACAAAACTCTTTCTGAAAAAATTTTAAAAAATCTTGAACTGTAAAAAATTTTGAAACTCGTGAAAAATAAAAAACGGGTCATCTCGCCACGAAACTTCACATGAAGGCTTAGGGGACCATTGTATGAATTTACAAGCCATAAAAATAGCATTGGCATGGCAAAAATATGAAGATGTGCTTGAACTCACCTACCACCCGTTCGATCCCCGGCTTGCACATCCTGCCTCTCTAGTCGGCTGAATGCCCGCACGCTCATTTCGTGGGTTGGCTTAGGCATATGGAGTTCATCCCCAGTCTAAGCATACGAAGTTCATTCCCAGTCTAAGGTCGGATCAGACCGAGGGTGGCGACAGCAGGATCGACAGCATGTAGGGGGGATCGGGCTGATCCCCGGCTTATGCATTCTGCCTTTCTGACTGGCTGAGCGCCCGCACGCCCATTTCGTGGGTTGGCTTAGGCATAGGGAGTTTATTCCATGTCGAAGCCCCAGTCAGACCGAGGGTTGTGGCAGCGGGACCGGCAGCACGCGGAGGGGACCGGGCCAATCCCCGACTTGTGCATTATGCCTCTTCGGCTGGCTCAGCACTCGCATGCTCGTTTCGTGGGTCGACTTAGGCATGTGGAGTTCATTCCCAGTCTAAGATTGAACCGGACCAAGGGTTGTGGTGGTAGGATCGACAGCACACAAGGGGGATCGGGTCGATCCCCAGCTTACGCATTCTGCCTCTCTGACCGACTGAGCGCCCGCACGCTCGTTTCATGGTTTGGCTTAGGCATACGGAGTTCATTCCATGTCTAAGCATACGGAGTTCATTCCCAAACTAAGATCGAATCGGATCGAGGGTTGCGGTAGCAGGACCTGCAGCAGGATCAATAGGACGTAGGGGGGATCAGGCCGATCCCCGGCTTGCGTATTCTGCCTCTCAGGCCAGTTGAGTGCTCGCATGCTCGTTTTGTGGGTTGGCTTAGGCATACGGAATTCATTCCATGTCTAAGCCCCAGCCCGACCGAGGGTTATGGTAGCAGGACCGACAGCGGGATCGACAGCGTGCAGAGGGGGACTGGGTTGATCCTCAACTTGCGCATTATGCCTCTCCGGCTGGCCTTTCCGGTCGATTGAGTGCCCGCACGCTCGTTTTGTGGGTTGACATAAGCATACGGAGTTCATCCCCAGTCTAAGCATAAGGAGTTCATTCCCAATCTAAGATCGGACCGGACTGAGGGTTGCGGTAGTAGGATTGGTAGCACACAGGGGGGACCGGGCTGATCCCCGACTTATGCATTCTGCCTCTCCGATCGACTGAGTGCTTGCACGCCTGTTTCGTGGGTTGGCTGAGGCATAGGGAGTTCATTCCATGTCTAAGCCCCAGTCAGACCGAGGGTTGTGGCAGCAGGACCGGTAACCCGCAGAGGGGGACTGACTGATCCCCAGTTTGCGCATTATGCCTCTTCGGCCGGCTCAACGCCCGCACGCTCGTTTCGTGGGTTGATTTATGCATACGGAGTTCATTCCCAGTCTAAGATCAGATCGGACCAGGGTTACAACAGCATGATCGACAGCACGCTAGGGGGGACCAGGCGGATCCCTGGCTTGCGCATTCTGCCTCTCTGGCCTGCTAAGCGCCCGTACGCTCTTTTCTTGGGTTAGCTTAGGCATACGAAGTTCATTCCATGTCTAGGCATACGGAGTTCATTCCCAGTCTAAGATTTTGAGCCACGGTGCACATGCTGGGCTCGAGCATGTGCTGGTGCCACATTTTTTTTGCCCAGGGCACCATCGTCGGAGCATCACCGGAGCATCATCGGAGAGCCTAACCGGCGGCATTGGGGGTTCCGACGATTGGGGGGGCCGGGGGGTGTGCGCACATGATGTGCGATGGGTGCTGGTACTTGGCCCTTATATTAGCCCCCTATCCCTTATCAAACCTTGAGGACTCACACCCCCTTAAAGAGCATTTGAGATTTTATAGGTTTGGTGCCAGTAGCCATTAAAATGTCTGAAATGGGGACACTTTTTTCAAACGGTCACAAAATCTTCTCCACTTCGAGTTTTTAGCTGAATTTTTTTATGCATGCCAACACAAATGCAAGTATCTCCTATACCAAATTTGGGGACAAAATTCTTTCTAAAAAAATTTTAAAAAATCTTGAACTGCAAAAAGTTTCAAAAATCGTGAAAAATAGAAAACGGGTGATCTTGCCACGAAACTTCACATGAAGGCTTCGGGGACCATTGTATGAATTTACAAGCCATAAATATGGCATTGGAATGGCAGAAATATGAAGATGTGCTTGAACCCACCTACCACCTGTTTGATCCCTGACTTACGCATCCTGCCTCTCTGGTCAGCTGAGCGCCCGCACGTTCGTTTCGTTGGTTGACCCAGACATACGGAGTTCATCCCTAGTCTAATCATATGGAGTTCATTCCCAGTCTAAGATTTGACTAGATCGAGGGTTGCGGTAGCAGGATCTGCAGCACGCATGGGCGACTGGGTCAGTCCCCGGCTTGCGTATTCTGCCTCTCTGGTCGGCTGAGCGTCCGCACGCTCGTTTCGTGGGTTGGCTTAGGCATAGGGATTTCATTCCATGTCTAAGCCCCAGCCGGACCGAGGGTTATGGCTGTGGGACTGGCAGCACACAGAGGGGGATCGGGTCGATCCTCAGCTTGCGCATTATGCCTCTTCGGCCAGCTTAGTGCCCGCACGCTCGTTTCATGGGTTGACATATGCATACGGAGTTCATTCCCAGTCTAAGATCAGATCGGACCGAGGGTTGCAGCAGCAAGATCGACAGCACGTAGGGGTGGACCGGGCTGATCCCCGACTTGCACATTCTGCCTCTCCGGCCGACTGAGCGCCCGCACGCTTGTTTCGTGGGTTGGCTTAGGCATACGGAGTTCATTCCTCATCTAAGGATATGGAGTTCATTCCCAATCTAAGATTTTGAGCCATGGTGCACATGCTGGGCTCGGGCATGTGCTGGTGCCACATTTTTTTCGCCCGGGGCACCATCATCGGAGCACCCCCGGAGAGCCTAACCGACGGCTTTGGGGGTTCCGGTGATTGGGGGGCTGGGGGGTGTGCGCACATGATGTGCGATGTGGGCTGGTACTTGGCCCTTATATTGGCCCCCTATCTCTCATCAAACCTCGAGAACTCACACCCCCTTAAAGAGCATTTGAGATTTTGTAGGTTTGATGCTAGTAGCAATTAAAGTGTTAGAAATGGGGACACTTTTTTCAAATGGTCACAAAATTTTCTCCACTTCGAGTTTTTAGCTGAATTTTTTTGTGCATGCCAAAAAAAATACAAGGATCATCTCTACCAAATTTGGGGATAAAACTCTTTCTAAAAAAAATCCCAAACCGCAAAAACGTTTGAAAATCATGAAAAATAGAAAACGGGTCATCTTACCACGAAACTTCACATGAAGGCTTAGGGGACCGTTGTATGAATTTACAAGCCATAAAAATGGCATTGGCATGGCAGAAATATGAAGATGTGCTTGAACCCACCTACCACCCGTTTGATGCCCGACTTGCGTATCCTGCCTTTCTGGTCGGTTGAGCGCCCGCACGCTCGTTTCGTGGGTTGACTTAGGCATACGGAGTTCATCCCCAGTCTAAGCATATGGAGTTCATCCCAGTCTAAGCATATGGAGTTCATTCCTAGTCTAAGATCGGACCGGACCGAGGGTTGCGGTAGTAGGATCGACAACACGCAGGGGGAACCGGGCTGATCCCTTGCTTATGCATTCTACCTCTCCGACCAGCTGAGTGCCCGCACACCCGTTTCGTGGGTCGGATCACCCCCAGAGAGCCTAACCGGCGGATTTGGGGGTTTCGGCGATTGGGGGGGCCGGGGGGTGTGCGCACATGATGAGCGATGGCGGCAGGTACTTGGCCCTTATATTGGCCCCCTATCCCTCATCAAACCTCGAGAACTCACACCCTCTTAAAGAGCATTTGAGATTTTATAGGTTTGCTGCCAGTAGACATTAAAGTGTCTTAAATGGGGACACTTTTTTCAAACGGTCACAAAATCTTCTCCACTTCGAGTTTTTAGCTAAATTTTCTTGAACATGCCAACAAAATTACAAGGATCATCTCTACTAAATTTGGGGACAAAAAGTTTTCTAAAAAATTTTGAAAAAATCTCAAACCGTAAAAAGTTTCAAAAATCATGAAAAATAGAAAACGGGTCGTCTTGCCACGAAACTTCACAAAAAGGCTTAAGGGAGCATTGTATGAATTTACAAGCCATAAAAATGGTATTGGCATGGCAGAAATATGAAGATGTGCTTGAACCCACCAACCACCCGTTTGATCCTCGACTTGTGCATCTTGCCTCTCTGGTCGGCTGAGCACCCGCACGCTCGTTTCGTGGGTTGACTTAGGCATACGGAGTTCATCCCCAGTCTAAGCATACGGAGTTCATTCCCAATCTAAGATCAGACCAGACCGAGGGTTGCGACAGCATGAGCATGCAAGAGGGACCGGGCCGATCCGCTACTTGTGCAGTCTGGCTCTCCGACTGGTTGAGCGCCCGCACGCCCATTTCGTGGGTTGGCTTAGGCATAGGGAGTTCATTCCATGTCTAAGCCCTAGCTAGACCGAGAGTTGTGGCAGTAGGACTGACAGCACGCAGAGGGAGACCGGGCGGATCCCCGACTTGCGCATTATGCTTTACCGGCCGACTCAGCGCCCGCACGCTTATTTCGGGGTTGGCTTAGGCATTATACTTTGGCATACGGAGTTCAATCCCAATCTAAGATCAGACCAGATCAAGGGTTGCAGTAGCAAGATCGACAACATGTAGGAGGGGACTGGGCCGGTCCCCAGCTTTCACATTCTACCTCTCTGATCGGCTGAACGCCCGCACGCTCGTTTTGTGGGTTGGCTTAGGCATACGGAGTTCATTCCATGTCTAAGCATACAAAGTTCATTCCCGGTCTAAGATCGGATTGGACTGAGGGTTGTGGTAGCAGGACCAGCAACAGGATCGACAGCACGTAGAGGGGATCAGGTCGATCCTTGGCTTGCGCATTCTACCTCTTCGACCGGTTGAGCACCCGCAAGCTCAGTTCGTGGGTTGGCTTAGGCATACGGAGTTCATTCCATGTCTAAGCCCCAGTCGGACCGAGGTTGTGGTAGCAGGACCGGTAGTGGGATCGATAGCATGTAGAGGGGGACCGGGCTAATCCCCGGCTTGCGCATTATGCCTCTTCGACCGGCATCTCCGATTGGCTGAGCGCATGTACGCTCATTTCATGGGTTGACTTAGGCATACAGAGATCATCCCTAGTCTAAGCATACGAAGTTCATTCCCAGTCTAAGATTTTGAGCCACAGTGCACATGCTGAGCTCGAGCATGTACTGGTGAGGCATTTTTTTTGCCCGGGGCACCATCACCGGAGCATTGCCAGAGCATCGCCGGAGAGCCTAATCGGTGGCATTGGGGGTTCCGACGATTGGGGAGGCCAGGGGGTGTGTGCACATGATGTGCGATGGGTGCTGGTACTTGGCCCTTATATTTGCTCCCTATCCCTCATCAAACCTCAAGAACTCACACCCCCTTAAAGAGCATTTGAGATTTTGTAGGTTTGCTGCCAGTAGCCATTAAAGTGTTTGAAATGGGGACACTTTTTTCAAACGGTCACAAAATCTTCTCCACTTTGAGTTTTTAGCTGAATTTTTTTGTGCATGCCAACAAAAATACAAGGACACCTCTACCAAATTTGGGGACAAAACACTTTCTAAAAAAATTTAAAAAAATCCCGAACTGCAAAAAGTTTTGAAAATCGTGAAAAATAGAAAATGGGTCATCTTGCCATGAAACTTCACATGAAGTCTGAGTGCCAGCACGCCCGTTCTGTGGGTTGGCTTAGGCATAGGGAGTCCATTCCATGTCAAAGCCCCAGCCGGACCGAGGGTTGTGGCAGCGGGACCGGCAGCACGTTGAGGGGGATCGAGCCGATCCTCGGCTTGCGCATTATGCCTCTACGGACGACTCAGTGTCTGCACGCTCATTTCGTGGGTTGACTTATGCATACAGAGTTCATTCCCAATCTAAGATCAGACTGGATTGAGGGTTGCGGCAGCAAGATCGATAGCACGTGGGCGAGGACCGGGCTGATCCCTGACATGCACATTCTACCTCTTCAGTCGGCTGAGCGCCCGCACGCTCGTTTCGTGGGTTGGCTTAGGCATACGGAGTTCATTCCATGTCTAAGCATATGGAGTTCATTCCCAGTCTAAGATTTTGAGACATGGTGCACATGTTGGGCTCGGGCATGTGCTGGTGCTGCATTTTTTTCTCCCGGGGCACCATCGTCGGAGAGCCTAACCAGCGGCATTAGGGGTTCCGACGATTGGGGGGGCTGGGGGTGTGCGCACATGATGTGCGATGGGTGCTGGTACTTGGCCCTTATATTGGCCACCTATCCCTCATCAAACCTCGAGAACTCACACCCCCTTAAAGAGCATTTGAAATTTTATAGGTTTGCTACCAGTAGCTATTAAAGTGTCTGAAATGGGGACACTTTTTTCAAACGGTCACAAAATCTTCTCCACTTCGAGTTTTTAGCTGAATTCTTTTGTGCATGCCAAAAAAAATACAAGGATCACCTCGACCAAATTTGGTGACAAAACTCTTTCTAAAAGAATTTTAAAAAATCCCGAACAGTAAAAAGTTTCAAAAATCATGAAAAATAGAAAACGGGTCGTCTTGCCATGAAACTTCACATGAAGGCTTAGGGGACCATTGTATGAATTTACAAGCCATAAAAATGGCATTGGCATGGCAGAAATATGAAGATGTGCTTGAACCGACCTACTGCCCGTTCGATCCCCGGCTTGCGCATCCTGCCTCTCTGGTTGGCTGAGTTCCCGCACGCTCGTTTCGTGGGTTGACTTAGGCATACGGAGTTCATCCCCATTCTAAGCATATGGAGTTCATTCCCAGTCTAAGATCGGACCGGACCGAGGGTTGCGGCAGCAGGATCGATAGCACGCAAGGGGGATCAAGCCGATCCCCGGCTTGCGCATTCTACCTCTCCGGTCGACTGAGTGTCCGCACGCCTGTTTCATGGGTTGGCTTAGGCATAGGGAGTTCATTCCATGTCTAAGCCCCAACTGGACTGAGGGTTGTGGCAGCTGGACTGGCAGCACGCAGAGGGGGACCGGGCTGATCCCCAGCTTGCGCATTATGCCTCTCCAGCCAGCTCAGTGCTCGCACGCTCGTTTCGTGGGTTGACTTAGGCATACAAAGTTTATTCCCAGTCTAAGATCAGACCGGACCGAGGGTTACGGTAGCAATATCAACAGCATGCAGGGGGGACCAGGTCAGTCCACGGCTCATGCATTCTACCTTTTCGACCGGTTGAGCGCTCGCACGCTCGTTTCATGGGTTGGCTTAGGCATACGGAGTTCATTCCATTTCTAAGCGTACGAAGTTCATTCCAGTCTAAGATTGGACCAGATCGTGGGTTGCGGTAGCAGGACCAGCAACAAGATCGATAGCACATAGGGGGGATCGGGCTGATCCCCGGCTTGTGCATTTTGTGTCTCCGACCGGTTGAGTGCCTGCACGCTCGTTTCGTGGGTTGGCTTAGGCATACAAAGTTCATTCCATGTCTAAGCCCCAGCCGAATCGAGGGTTGTGGTAACAGGATCGACATCGGGAATAGCAGCACGCAAAGGGGGACCGGGCTAATCCTCAGCTTACGTATTATGCCTCTCCGTCTAGCCTTTCCGGCCGGCTGAGCATCCGGACGCTCGTTTCATGGGTTGACTTAAGCATACGGAGTTCATCCCTAGTCTAAGCATACGAAGTTCATTCCCAGTCTAAGATCGGATCAGACCGAGGGTTACGGTAGTAGGATCGGTAGCACGTAAGGGAACCAAGCCGTTCCTCGACTTGTGCATTCTGCCTCTCCGATCGACTGAGGGCCCGCACGCCCGTTTCGTGGGTTGGCTTAGGCATAGGGAGTTCATTCCATGTCTATGCCCCAGCCAGATCGAGGGTTGTGGCAGTGGGAGTGAAAGCATGCAGTAGGGGACCGGGCCAATCCCCAGCTTGTGCATTATGCCTCTCCGGTCGGCTCAACGCCCGCATGCCCATTTCGTGGGTTAACTTTGGCATACGGAGTTCATTCCCAGTCTAAGATCGGATCAGACCAAGGGTTGCAACAGCAAGATCGACAGCACGCAGAGGGGACCGGGCCGATCCCCAGCTTGAGCATTTTGCCTCTTCGGCCGACTGAGCGCCCGCACGCTCATTTCATGGGTTGGCTTAGGCATATGAAGTTCATTCCGTGTCTAAGCCCCAGTCGGATCGAGGGCTGTGACAGCAGGACCGACAGCGGGATCGGCAGCACGCAAAGTGGGACCGAGCTGATCCCCAGCTTACGCTTTATGCCTCTCCGTCTGACCTCTTCGGTCGACTGAGATCCCGCATGCTCATTTCGTGGGTTGACTTAGGCATACGGAGTTCATCCCTGTCTAAGCATACGGAGTTCATTCCCAGTCTAAGATCGGATCAGACCGAGGGTTACGACAGTAGGATCGGTAGCACGCAGGGGGGACCGAGCTGATCCCCAGCTTACGCATTGCCAACTGAGCGTCCGCACGCTCGTTTCATGGGTTAGCTTACCCATACGAAGTTCATTCCATCTCTAAGCCCCAGCCGGACCAAGGGTTGTGGCAGTAGGACCGGCAGCACGCAGAGGGGGACCGGGCTGATCCCCGGCTTGCACATTATGCCTCTCCGATTGACCTCTCCGGTCGACTGAGCGCCCGCACGCTCGTTTCATGGGTTGACTTAGGCACACGGAGTTCATCCCCAGTCTAAGCATATGGAGTTCATTCCAAGTCTAAGATCAGACTGGTTCGAGGGTTGCGGCAGCAGGATTAGTTGTACACAGAGGGGACCGGGCCGATCCTCGGCTTGCGTATTCTACCTCTCGGGCCGACTGAGCGCCCACACGCCCGTTTCGTGGGTTGGCTTAGGCTTAGGGAGTTCATTCCATGTCTAAGCCCCAGCCAGACTGAGGGTTGTGGCAGCGGGATCGATAGCACACAGCGGGGGATCGGGCTGAACCTCGGATTGCTCATTATGCCTCTTCGACCGGCTCAGCGCCTGTACACTCATTTCATGGGTTGACTTTATGCATACGAAGTTCATTCCCAGTCTAAGATCAGACCAAATTGAGGGTTGGGACAACAGGATCAACAGCAAGTAGGGGGGATCGGGCCGATCCCTGGCTTGCACATTCTGCCTCGTCCGACCGACTGAGCGCCTGCACGCTCGTTTCGTGGGTTGGCTTAGGCATACGGAGTTCATTTCATGTCTAAGCATACGGAGTTCAATCCCAGTGTAAGATTTTGAGCCACGGTGCACATGCTAGGCTCGAGCATGTGCTGGTGCCGTATTTTTTTTGCCTAGGGCACCATCACCGGAGCATCGCCGGAGAGCCTAACCGACGGCTTTGGGGGTTCGACGATTGGGGGGGCCGGGGGGTGTGCGCACATGATGTACGATGGGTGCTGGTACTTGACCCTTATATTGGCCCCCTATTCCTCATCAAACTTGGAGAACTCACACCCCCTTAAAGAGCATTTGAGATTTTATAGGTTTCCTGCCAGTAGCCATTAAAGTGTCTGAAATGGGGACACTTTTTTCAAACGGTCACAAAATCTTCTCCGTTTTGATTTTTTAGCTGAATGTTTTGTGCATGCTAAGAAAAATACAAGGATCATCTCTACCAAAGTTGGGGACAAAAATCTTTCTAAAAAAATTTTAAAAAATCCTAAACCGCAAAAAGTTTCAAAAATCATGAAAAATAGAAAACAGGTCGTCTTGCCACGAAACTTCACATGAAGGCTAAGGGGACCATTGTATGAATTTACAAGCCATGCAAATGGTATTGGCATGGCAGAAATATGAAGATGTGCTTGAACCCACTTACCACCCGTTCGACCCCCGGCTTGCGCATCCTGCCTCTCTGGTCGGCTAAGGGCTCACACGCTCGTTTCGTGGGTTGACTTAGGCATACGGAGTTCATCCCCAGTCTAAGCATACGGAGTTCATCTCCAGTCTAAGCATACGAAGTTCATTCCATGTCTAAGCCCTAGCCAAACCAAGGGTTATGGCAGCGGGACCGGCAGCACACAGCGGGGGATCGGGCCGATTCTCGGCTTGCGTATTATGCCTCTCCGATCGGCTCAACGCCCGCACACATGTTTCGTGGGTTGACTTAGGCATACGGAGTTCATTCCCAGTCTAAGATCAGACCAGACCGAAGGTTGCGACAGTAGGATCGACAGCACGCAGGGGGGACCGGGTCGATCCCCAGCTTGCGTATTCTGCCTCTCCGGCTGGCTGAGCGCCCGCACGTTCATTTCGTGTGTTGGCTTAGGCATACGGAGTTCATTCCATGTCTAAGCATACGAAGTTCATTCCCAGTCTAAGATCAGACCGGACCGAGGGTTGTGGCAGTAGGACCAGCAGCAGGATCAGCAGCACACAGGAGGGACCGGCCGATCCTCGGCTTGCATATTCTGCCTCTCCGATTGGCTGAGTGCCCGCACACTCATTTCGTGGGTTGGCTAAGGCATACGAAGTTCATTCCATGTCTAAACCCCAGCCGGACCGAGGGTTATGGTAGCAGGACCGGTAGTGGGATCGACAGCAGGCAGAAGGAGATCGGCCTGATCCCCAGATTATGCATTATGCCTCTCCGGCCGGCCTTTCCGACCAACTGAGTGCCCACACGCTTGTTTCATGGGTTGACTTAGGCATACGGAGTTCATCCCCAGTCTAAGCATACAAAGTTCATTCCCAATATAAGATCGGACCAGACCGAGGGTTGCGACGGCAGGATCAGCAGCACGCAGGGGGGACCGAGCCGATCCCTAGCTCGCGCATTCTGCCTCTTCGGCCGGCTGAGCGCATGTACGCCCGTTTCATGGGCTGGCTTAGGCATAGGGAGTTCATTCCATTTCTAAGCCCCAGCCAGATCGAGGGTTGTGGCAGCGGGATCGGTAGCATGCAGAGGGGGATGGGCCGATCCCCGGCTTGCACATTATGTCTTTTCGGTTGACTCAACGCCCGTACACTCGTTTCGTGGGTTGACTTATGCATACAGAGTTCATTCCCAGTCTAAGATCAGACCAAACCGAGGGTTACGGCAGCAGGATCGACATCTCACAGGAGGGATCGGACCGATCCTCGGCTTGCGTATTCTACCTTTCTGATCGGCTGAGTGCCCGCACGCTCGTTTCGTGGGTTGGCTTAGGCATATGGAGTTCATTCCATGTCTAAGCATAAGGAGTTCATTCCCAGCCTAAGATTTTGAGCCACGGTGCAAATGCTGGGCTCGGGCATGTGCTGGTGCCACATTTTTTTTGCCCGGGGCACCATCGTCGGAGCATCACCGGAGCATCGTCGGAGAGCCTAACCGGTGGCATTGGGGGTTTCAACGATTGGGTTTCAACGATTGGGGGGCCGGGGGGTGTGCACACATGATGTGCGATGGGTGCTGGTACTTATGTCACGGGCTCCGACCTTAGACTCAGAAACCGTGCGGCCTTAGGCTTGGAATCTCCTCCTTTATGCCTAACTCAGCCTAAAACATAAGCGTACAGGCACAAAAACAACGGGAAGGGCTGATTATGCAAGTTAAAGAGAAACAGGATAAGAAGGCAGAATTCTGGAAATGCTCTTGTATTCATTGAAACAGAAGTGTTTGATGGTGTACAAACAAGGGAGGAGCAGCCCTATATTTATAGTTGAGGCTCCAGCTTACACTTAATGGCAATATCCCTAGAATAAAGGTTAAAATCATGGGATTATACAGATTACAATCAATCAGGATGCTAACTCCTGATTTTTAAGGTCAACCAAATCTGCCAGGATGTTACTGCTGATCCTGCCTGCTTCCAGAAGCTTCCCTTGCTTGTCTAGCACCTTAGGCCTTTTGGATGTGGTGCGGGCAGCTTGTATGCCAGGCCTTGGTCTCACGAGTTGGCCTGCAAGTTGGCCGGGCATTCTGAACTCGTTTGCTAGGCTTTGCGCATAGATACTCGCTAGCACGCCTGGTCTGCGGGCCTCAACCTTTGGCTCACCTGTTGGTGCGCCTGATGTGCCTGGCGCGCCCACCAAGGGTGTGACATTTTCCCTCACCTGATTGCGCAACGCCCTCATTGCATCTTCTGCATGGTACTGCCTGATCTGGTCCTCGAATTGCCATAAGTCATCTGCTAGTTCCCAGCTCGCCTCACTATCTGGAAGTCCCTTCCAGCGCACCAAGTACTCTTATCTTAGCTGATAGTTCTTCTGTCTCACCTCTCGGTCAGCTATGATGCTGTGGACCTTCTTCTCATATGAGGCCCTTGCTCCCAATGGTGCATGTTTTGACTCTGCCCTTCCTGGATCTCCTTCATCCTCATAGAACAGCTTGAGCATGCTCACATGGAACACTGGATGTACCCTCAGCTTGGGTGGCATATCCAACTTGTAGGCAACCTTGCCTACCCTCTTGACTACTCGAAAAGGTCCCTCATACCTTCGGACTAAGCCTTTGTGTAGCCCTCTATGGCATACAATGGGATGCAGCTTCACCAACACCAAGTCTCCAACTTGGAACTACACGTCCTGCCTATTCTGGTCTACCCACTTCTTTGACCTCTTGGCCGCCTTGTGTAGACAAACTCTGGCCAAGTTAGTTTGCTCCTGCCATGCCTTGGCAAACTTGTATGCTACTGGATTTGGCCCTGTATAACCTGCAGCAATCAAACCAGGTGTTAGTGGTTGTTGCCCTGTCATAACCTCAAATGGGCTCTGGTTCGTTGCCTCGTTCCTTTGCAAGTTGTAGGAAAACTGCGCAATATCTAGCAGCTTTGGCCAGTCCCTTTGTGTGGCACTCACATAGTGCCTGAGGTAGACCTCTAATAGTCCATTCACTCATTCTGTTTGCCCATCGATCTACGGATGTATGCTGGTGGAAAAGTTCAAGTCTAACCCTAACAGGTTGAACAACTCAGTCCAGAACCTGCCCGTGAAACGCCCATCCCGATCACTAACAATGGTCCCTCGACACTCCCCAATACTTAACCATGTTCTTCAGGAACAATCGAGCTGCCTCCTCGGCTGGGCACTCCTTGGTTGCTGGAATGAAGATTCCATACTTGGAAAACCTGTCCACCACTACCATGATGCTTCCAAACCCTTCTGCTTTGGGTAGACTGACTATAAAGCCCAGAGAAACACTCTCCCATGGTCGCTCTGGCACTGGCAATGGCTCCAAGAGACCGCCTGGTTTCTTGAGCTCTACCTTGTCCTGTTGGCACACAAGGGAAGTCTTCACATAGGCCTTCACATCGTCCCTCATGTGCGGCCAGTAGTATCGATCCTCGATCAGCACCAAGGTACGACTCACTCCGGGGTGTCCAGTACACCTTGAATCATGGCATTCTTGCAAAACTTCCTTGCGGAGCTTCTCGTGCTGTGGCACAAATAATCTACTGCCCCTGGTGTACAGCAAGCCATCCTGCAACCAAAACCGCCTAGTCTTACCTTGCTGGGCGTACTCCATCAAAGCCTTGGCTGTAGGATCATGCGTAAGTCCCTCCTTGATGCATGGCACCAGTGACCCCTCTGGTTGGCTAATGGCGGCAAGGTTAGGCTTTCTGCTCACGACGTTTGCCACTAGGTTCGCCTGCCCTGGGTTGTACTCCATCTGGAAATCAAATTTCGTAAGAAAATCTTGCCATCTCGCCTGCTTGAGGGACAGCTTTTTCTGCATCTGGAAGTAGTTGGTCACCACATTGTCCGTCCTAACCATGAACCTCGACCCCAACAAGTAATGGCACCAAGTGTGCAAGCAGTGCACCACTGCAATCATCTCTTTCTCTTGGACCGTGTACTTGCACTCAGTCTCGTTCAGCTTCCTGCTCTCGAACGCGACTGGACGTCCCTCTGCATCAACATGCCCCCTATGCAAAGTCTGATGCATCTATATGCACCTCATACGGCTTGGCATGGTCTGGCAAGGCCAAGACTGGCTCTCGGTCATAGCCCGCTTCAACCTGTCAAGGCTTCCTGGCACCTGCGCTCCACTCCGATGCTTTCCCTTTCTTGAGCAAGTCAATCAATGGCGTGGCTATTGCTGAGTGACCTTTGATGAAGCGCTGTAGTAGTTGACCAGCCCAAGGAACGATCTCAACTCAGTGACCTTGGCTGGCGGTTGCCCATCAGGATGGCGTGTATCTTGCCTTCATCCATGCGTATCCTACACCTCCACTATGTGGCCAAGGAACGGGATCTCCTGCTAGGCGAATGAGCATTCTCCCTCTTGACAACGGTTGTGCACCCGCAACACCTCCGAACATTATCTCAGTGGTCCTACATGGTCTCCCAAAGTCTGGTTGTAGATCACAATGTCATCCAAATAACCACAACATCTGATCAAAGATGACTGAAGTACCTTGTTCATAAGGGTGCAGAATGTTGTTGGGCGTTCGTGAGTCCGAAAGGCATCACCAAGAACTCATACGAGCCATACCGAGTGAACATGGCTGTCCTTTCTCCATCTCCCTCCGTGATCCTAACTTGATAGTAGCTTGACTTCAAATCCAGCTTGGTGAACCACCTTGCACTCCCAAGTTGATCGAACAAGTCCGCAATGAGTGGGATGGGGTACTTGTTCTTGATGGTCAGCTTGTTCAAAGCCCGATAGTCTATGCACAGCCACAATGACCCATCATGCTTACACTGAAATAAAACTCGATGCACCATAGGGTGCCTTTGATGGCCTGATGAAGCCAGCATCAAATAACTCTTTGAGCTACTTCCTCAACTCCTCCAACTCTGGTGGAGACATTCGATAAGGGGCTCTAGCTGGTGGCTTGGCCTCAGACACCAGCTCGATCTTGTGGTCCACCTCCCTCTTAGGTGGTAGCTTGCTAGGTAGCTTTGCAGGCATCACATCACTAAAGATCTTCAGCACCTTTAGCACCTCCAAAGGTGACTCAATCTCCTTCTCCCTTGGCTCATCATATTTCAGGGCTGCTAAGGTGTCTTCTTGTCTGCTTACCACCTTGGCAAATTGGATGGCTAACACCACCCGCGACCCAACTCCAGACCCTCTCCTCAATGGCACTAGGCATTGGCACCGTGCATCCAAGATGCAAACACAATCGACAAAAGGCACAAGGAGGGCGTTAATCCGAACAAGGAAATCTAACCCAATCACAAACTCATAGTCATCAAGGGGTATTACCTCAATGGTCTCCTTGCCTTTCCAGTCTCCAAGGTACAACTCCACTCCCCACACTACTCCAATGGCTGGAACTTCCTTGGAGTTCACCATTTTGATGGTACCAGTCCCTTTTTGCACCTTTAGTCTGAGCTTCCGAGCTCCATCACCTGAAATAAAAAGATGTGAGGCACTTGTGTCCACCAGTGCACTCACCTTCTGACCCGTAACCATCAGATCTGCAAACATCAAGCCCTTTGGCTTACGGCTCCCCTTACTCTGGACAGCATTGAGCACCAACGACCCAAGTTTTACTGCCCCTAACTCTGGCTCCTCGTCAGACTTTTTGTCTACAGTAGCCAGATTGCCCTTCTACGGGCAATTACGCGTTATGTGGCTCCTTCCACATAGGTAGCATGCTAGTGGCTCTCGGTCCCCCTTTGCTTTCCACTTGCCTGTTGGTGGCTTCCTCTCGCCATCCTTGGTTGAACGGTCTCGATCTCCATCCTTGGACTCCGGGTCACAGTCCTTCCCCTTGGACTGCTTCTTTTGATCCCTATCATCCCTGCCCTTACCCTTGGGCTTGGTAGACTCAAACTTGTTCAGAGGCTTGAACTCTATCAAGGCCTTGGCAGTAGTCATGGCTTTAGCCAAGTCATGAACTCCTCTCCTTTGTAGCTCATGCTTCACCCACAGCTTCAGCCCATCCATGAAAGCAAATAAGGTGTCCTTCTCACCTAGATCCGAGATCTATAGCATCAGTTCAGAGAATTTCTGGACATACTCCCTTATGTCCCCTTGTTGGTTCAGCCTGCGCAACTTTGGCCACGCTTCATCATCGGCATACTCTGGGTAAAATTGTTCTCTGAACTCTTTTTGGAACTTTGCCCAGGTTCCAATCTTGGCGCTCTCACGCCTGACATCATCACACCTGTGCCTCCACCACAATAAGGCTACATCAGTGAGATACATAGCAATGGTGCTTACCTTTATCGCCTCATCTTGCATGCCCATGGCCTGGAAGTACTACTCCATACCCCAAAGGTAGTTATCTACTTCCTTGGCTGCCCTAGTCCTCTTGAACTCCTTAGGCTTGGGGACATCCAATCTGGACTTGGACACTCCAGCAAACATGCCATTCCTAATGGCAGTCTTGCAAGCAATGAGCTTACTGGTACGCTCCTCCATCCACTGGCGCATGGCCTCCATGCCATCACACAAGGTCAGCACTTCAGCCTCCAAGGTCTAATTCTTTTGGGTGAACACGTCCAAGCCTTTGTTGAGAGCAGCTTGCAGCTAACTTTGGATCTCCTTCCCTATGGAGTCTAGCGATGCAATGTGAGTCTCTACCCTTTCAAGCTTCTCCCCCATGTCACCTATGGTCACCTTCACCTTGGCCAGCCTACCGTCCATGGTAGACCAGATATCTCTAGAACTGGCTTTCCTCCCTCTTCCATGCCCATGCTCCTAGGCCTCTGGTTGTTGGTTAGCAGCGTCACTTTGGGATGCCATGTCCTCTAACCTACACAATACAAACACGCAGAATCGAACTTGCTCTGATACCAACTGTCACGGGCTCCGACCTTAGACTAAAAAATTATGCGACCTTAAGCTTAGAATCTCTTCCTTTATGCCTAAGTCAGCCTAAAACACAAGCGTACGGGCACTAGAACAACGGGAAGGGCTGATTATGCAAGTTAAAGAGAAACAGGATAAGAAGGTAGAATTCTGGAAATGCTCTTGTATTCACTAAAACAGAAGTGTTTGATGGTGTACAAATGCGGGAGGAGCAGCCTTCTATTTATAGTTGAGGCTCCAGCTTACACTTAATGGCAATATCCCTAGAATAAAGGCTAAAATCATTGGATTATACAGATTACAATCCATCAGGATGCTAACTCTTGATTTTTAGGGTCAACCAAATCTGCCAAGGTGCTGCTACTGATCCTGCCTGCTTCTAGAAGCTTCCCTTGCGTGTCCAGCACCTTGGTCCCTTCTGGATGTGGTGGGGCAGCTTGTATGCTAGGCCTTGGTCTCACGGGCTGGCCTGCAAGTTGGGCGGGCGTTCTGAACTCATTTGCTAGGCTTTGTGCGTAGATACCAGCCAGCACGCCTGGTCTGCAGGCCTCAACCTCTGGCTTGCCTGTTGGTGCACCTGATGCGCCTGGCATACCCCCCAGGGCATGACACTTGGCCCTTATATTGGCCCCCTATCCCTCATCAAAACTCAAGAACTCACACCCCCTTAAAGAGCATTTGAGATTTTATAGGTTTACTGCCAGTAACAATTAAAGTGTCTAAAATGGGGATACTTTTTTCAAACGGTCACAAAATCTTCTCCACTTCGAGTTATTAGCTGAATTTGTTTATGCATTCCAAACAAAATACAAGGATCACCTCTACCAAATTTGGGGACAAAACTCTTTCTAAAAAAATTTTAAAAAATCCTGAACTGCAAAATGTTTCGAAAATCATGAAAAATAGAAAATGGGTCGTCTTGCCACGAAACTTCACATGAAGGCTTAGGGGACCATTGTATGAATTTACAAGCCATAAAAATGGCATTGGCATGGCAGAAATATGAAGATGTGCTTGAACCCACCTACCATGCGTTCGATCCCCGGCTTGCGCATCCCACCTCTCTGGTCGACTGGGCGCCTGCACGCTCATTTTGTGGGTCGACTTAGGCATACGGAGTTCATCCCCAGTCCAAGCATATGAAGTTCATTCATAGTCTAAGATCAGACCAGACCGAGGGTTACGATAGCAGGATCGGCAGCACACAGAGGGGATCGAGCCGATCCTCGGCTTACGCATTCTGCCTCTCCAGCCGGTTGAGCGCCCGCACGCCTGTTTCATGGGTTGGCTTAGGCATAGGGAGTTCATTCCATGTCTAAGCCCCAGCCTGACCAAGGGTTGTGGCAGCGGGACCGACAGCACGCAGAGGGGGACCGGATCGATCCCTGGCTTGTGCATTATGCCTCTCCGGCCAGCTCAGCGCCCACACGCTCATTTCGTCGGTTGACTTAGGCATACGGAGTTCATTCCCTATCTAAGATCGGACCAGACTGAGGGTTGCGGTAGCAAGGATCAACAGCACGCAGGGGGGACTGGACCGGTCCCCGGCTTGCGCATTCTGCCTCTTTGGCTAGCTGAGCACCCACACGCTCGTTTCGTGGGTTGGCTTAGGCATACAGAGTTCATTCCATGTCTAAGCATACGGAGTTCATTCCCAGCCTAAGATCAGACCGGACCGAGGGTTGCGACAGCAGGACCAGCAACAGGATCGGCAGCACACAGGGGGGGACTGGGCTAATCCCCGGCTTGCGCATTCTGCCTCTTCAGCCGGCTGAGCACCTGCACACTTGTTTCATTGGTTGGCATTGGCATACGGAGTTCATTCCATGTCTAAGCCCCAGTCGGACCGAGGGTTGTGGCAGTAGGACCGGCAGCGGGATTGGTAGCATGTAGAGGGAGACCGAGCTGATCCTCAGCTTGCGCATTATGCCTCTTCGGTCGGCTGAGCGCCCGCACGCTCGTTTTGTGGGTTGACTTAGGCATACAGAGTTCATCCCCAGTCTAAGCATACGGAGTTCATTCCCAGTCTAAGATCGGACTGGACCGAGGGTTACGACAACAAGATCGGTAGCACGCAGGAGGGACTAGGCTGATCCCCGGCTTGCGCATTCTACCTTTCCGACCGACTGGGTGCCCACACGCCCGTTTCGTGGGTTGGTTTAGGCATAGGGAGTTCATTCCATGTCTAAGCCCCATCTGGATCGAGGGTTGTGGCAGTGGGACCGGTAGCATGCAGGGGGGACCGAGCCGACCCCTGGCTTGTGCATTATGCCTCTTCGGCCAGCTCAACACCCGCACGCTCGTTTCGTGGGTTGACTTATGCATACAGAGTTCAGTCTCAGTCTAAGCATATGGAGTTCATTCCCAGTCTAAGATCGAACCGGACCGAGGGTTGTGGCAGTGGGATCGGTAGCACACAGGGGGGATCGGGCTGATCCCCGACTTGCGCATTCTGCCTCTCTGACCAACTGAGCGCCCGCATGCCCGTTTCGTGGTTTAGCTTAGGCATATGGAGTTCATTCCATTTCTAAGCCCCAGCTGGACCGAGGGTTGTGGTAGCGGGACCGACAGCACGCAGCTTGCGCATTATGCCTTTCCAGCTGGCTCAGCGCCCGTACGCTCGTTTTATGGGTTGAATTAGGCATACGGAGTTCATTCCCAGTCTAAGATCGGATCAGACTGAGGGTTGCAGTAGCAAGATCGACAGCACGCAGGGGGGACCGGGCCGATCCCCGACTTGCGTTTTCTACCTCTCCGACCGGTTGAGTGCCTGCACGCTCCTTTCGTGGGTTGGCTTAGGCATACGGGGTTCATTCCATGTCTAAGCATATGGAGTTCATTCCCAGTCTATGATCGGACTGGGAATTTACAAGCCATAAAAATGGCAATTGCATGGCAGAAATATGAAGATGTGCTTGAACCCACCTACCACTCGTTCGATCCCTGGCTTGCGCATCCTGCCTCTCTGGTAGGCTGAACGCCCGCACGTTCGTTTTGTGGGTTGACTTAGGAATACAGAGTTCATCACCAGTCTAAGCATATGGAGTTCATTCCTAGTCTAAGCATACGGAGTTCATTCCCAGTCTAAGATCACACTAGATCGAGGGTTGCGACAGTAAGATCGACAGCACGCAGGGGGGACGAGGCCGATCTCCGGCTTGCGCATTCTACCTTTTCGATCGACTGAGTGCCCGCATGCCCATTTTGTGGGTTGGCTTAGGCATAGGGAGTTCATTCCATGTCTAAGCCCCAGTCGGACCGAGGGTTGTGGCAGCAGGACCGGTAGCACGTAGAGGGGGATCGGGTCGATCCCGACTTGCGCATTATGCCTCTCCGGCCGGCTCAGTGCCCGCATGCTCGTTTCGTGAGTTGACTTAGGCATACGGCATTCATTCCCAATCTGAGATCAGACCGGATCGAGGGTTGCGGCAGCAGGATCGACAGCATGCATGGGGGACCGAGCTGATCCCCGTCTTGCGCATTCTGCCTTTTCAACCGACTGAGCGCCCGCACGCTCATTTCGTGGGTTGGCTTAGGCATAGTTCATTCCATGTCTAAGCATACGAAGTTCATTCCCAGTCTAAGATCAGACCGAACTGAGGGTTGCGACAGCAAGACCAGCAGCAAGATCTACAGCATGTAGGGGGGACCGGGTTGATCCCTGGCTTATGCATTCTGCCTTTTCAGCCGGCAGAGCACTCGCACGCTCGTTTCGTGGGTTGGCTTAGGCATACAGAGTTCATTTCATGTCTAAGCCCCAGCAGGACCGAGGGTTGTGGCAGCGGGATCGACAGCACGCAAAGGGGGACCAGGCAAATCCCCGACTTGCGCATTATGCCTCTCCGACCGGCTGAGTGCTCGCACACTCGTTTCATGGGTTGACTTAGGCATACGGAGTTCATCCCCAATCTAAGCCTACGGAGTTCATTCCCAGTCTAAGATCGGACTGAACTGGGGGTTGCGGCAGCAGGATTGGCAGCACGTAGGGGGGTTCGAGCCGATCCCCGACTTGCGCATTCTGCCTCTTCGGACCGACAAAGTGCCCGCACGCCCGTTTCGTGGGTTGGATTAGGCATAGGGAGTTCATTCCATGTCTAAGCCCCATCTGGATCGAGGGTTGTGGCAGTGGGATCGGCAGCACGCAGAGGGGACCGGGCCGATCCCTGGCTTGCGCATTATGCCTCTTTGGTCGGCTCAGCACCCGCACGCTCGTTTCATGGGTTGACTTATGCATACGGAGTTCAATCTCAGTCTAAGATCGGATCAGATCGAGGGTTACAACAGTAGGATCGATAGCACGTAGGGGGGACCGGGTCGATCTCCGGCTTGCGCATTCTGCCTCTCCAACCGGCTGAGTGCCTGTACGCCTGTTTCATGCGTTGGCTTAGGCATAGGGAGTTCATTCCATGTCTAAGCCCCAACCGGATCGAGGGTTGTGGCAGCGGGACCGATAGCACGCAGAAAGGGACCAGGCCGATCTAAGCCCCTGTACTCTTGTTTCATGGGTTGACTTATGCGTATGGAGTTCATTTCTAGTTTAAGATCAGACCGGACTGAGGGTTGCGACAACAGGATCGGTAGCACGCATGGGGGATCGAGCCAATCCCTGGTTTGCGCATTCTGCCTCTCCAGCTGGCTGAGCGCCTGTACGTCCATTTCATGGGTTGGCTTAGGCATAGGGAGTTCATTCCATGTCTAAGCCCCAGCCGGATCGAGGGTTGTGGCAGCGGGATCGGCGGCACGCAGAGGGGGACCGGGTCGATCCCCAGCTTGCGCATTATGCCTCTTCAGTCGGCTCAGCGCCTGCACGCTCGTTTCGTGGGTTGCTTAGGCATATGGAGTTCATTCCCAGTCTAAGATCGGACCAGACTGAGGGTTGTGGCAGCAAGATCGATAGCACACAGGGGGGATCGGGCCGATCCCCGGCTTGCGCATTCTACCTCTTCGGTCGGCTGAGCGCCCACACGCTCGCTTCGTGGTTTGGCTTACGCATACGGAGTTAATTCCATGTCTAAGCATATGGAGTTCATTCCCAGTCTAAGATTTTAAGCCACGGTGCACATGCTGGGCTTGAGCATGTGCTGGTGCCGCATTTTTTTCACCCGAGGCACCATCGTCGGAGCATCGTCGGAGAGCCTAACCGGTGGCAATGGGGGTTCCAACGATTGGGGGGGCCGGGGGGTGTGCGCATATGATCTGTGATGGGTGCTGGTACTTGGCCCTTATATTGGCCCCCTATCCCTCATCAAACCTCAAGAACTCACACCCCCTTAAAGAGCATTTGAGATTTTATAGGTTTGCTGCCAGTAGCCACTAAAGTGTCTAAAATGGGGACACATTTTTCAAACGGTCACAAAATCTTCTCCACTTCGATTTTTTAGCTGAATTGTTTTGTGCATGCCAACAAAAATACAAGGATCGCCTCTACAAAATTTGGGGACAAAACTCTTTCTAAAAAAATTTTAAAAAATCCCCAACCGTAAAAAGTTTCAAAAGTCATGAAAAATAGAAAACGGGTCGTCTTGCCACGAAACTTCACATGAAGGCTTAGGGGACCATTGTATGAATTTACAAACGATAAAAATGGCATTGGCACAGCAAAAATATGAAGATGTGCTTGAACCCACCTACCACCCGTTCGATCCTCGGCTTGCCCATCCTGCCTCTCTGGTAGGCTGAGCGTCCGTACCCTCGTTTCGTGGGTTGACTTAGGTATATGAAGTTCATCCCCAGTCTAAGCATACGGAGTTCATTCCCAGTCTAAGATCGGATCGGACCGAGGGTTGCGACTATAGGATAGACAGCACGTAGGGGGGATCGGGTCGATCCCCAGCTTGCGCATTCTGCTTCTCCAGCCGGTTGAGTGCCTGCACGCCCGTTTCATGGGTTGGCTTAGGCATAGGGAGTTCATTCCATGTCTGAGCCCCAACTGGGTTGAGGGTTGTGGCAGCGGGATCGACAGCACACAGAAGAGGATCGGGTCGATCCTCGGCTTGCACATTATGCCTCTCATGCCGGCTCAGCGCCCGTATGCTCGTTTCATGGGTTGACTTAGGCATATAGAGTTCATTCCCAGTCTAAGATCAGACCAGATCGAAGGTTACGGTACCAGGATTGACAGCACGTAGGGGGGACTGGGCTGATTCCCGGCTTGCACATTCTGCTTCTCTGGTCGACTGAGCACCCGTACGCTCGTTTCATGGGTTGGCTTAGGCGTACGGAGTTCATTCCATGTCTAAGCATACAGAGTTCATTCCCAGTCTAAGATCAGATCAGACCGAGGGTTGCGGCAACAGGATCGATAGCACGTTGGGGGGGATCAGGTCGATCCCTGACTCGCGCATTCTGGCTCTTCGGCCTGTTTAACGCCCGCACGCTCGTTCCGTGGGTTGGCTTAGGCATACGGAGTTCATTCCATGTCTAAGCCCCAGCCGGACTGAGGGTTGTGGCATTGGGGTCGGCAGAGGGATCGGCAGCACGCAGAGGGGGACCGGGCTGATCCTTGGCTTGCGCATTATGCCTCTCCGACCGGCCTCTCTGGCCAGCTGAGCGCCCGCACGCTCGTTTCGTGGGTTGACTTAGGCATACGGAGTTTATCCCCAGTCTAAGCATACGAAGTCCATTCCCAGTCTAAGATCAGACCGAACCGAGGGTTACGGGAGCAAGATGGGCAGCACGCAGGGGGGACTGGGTCGATCCCCGACTTACGCATTCTGCCTTCCCGGTCGATTGAGCACCCGCATACCCGTTTCGTGGGTTGGCTTAGGCATAGGGAGTTCATTCCATGTCTAAGCCCCATCCAGACCGAGGGTTGTGGTAGCGGGACTGATAGCACACAGTGGGGATCGTGTCGATCCCTGGCTTGCACATTATGACTCTTCGGTCGGCTCAATGCCCGCATGCTCGTTTCATGGGTTGACTTATGCATACGGAGTTCATTCCCAGTCTAAGATCAAACTGAACTGAGGGTTGCAGCAGCAGGATCGACAGCTTGCAGGGGGGACTGGGTCAATCCCGGCTTGCGCAATTCTACCTTTCCGACCGGTTGAGCGCCCGCACGCTCGTTTCGTGGATTGGCTTAGGCACACAGAGTTCATTCCAAGTCTAAGCATACGGAGTTCATTCCCAGTCTAAGATTTTGAGCCACGGTGCACATGCTGGGCTCGGGCATGTGCTGGTGCCACAGTGTTTTTGCCCGGGGCACCATCGTCGGAGCATCGCCGGAGAGCCTAACCGACGGCATTGGGGGTTTTGGCGATTGGGGGGGCCGGGGGGTGTGCGCAGATGATCTACGATGGATGCTGGTACTTGGCCCTTAGATTGGCCCCCTATTCCTCATCAAACCTCGAGAACTCACACCCCTTTAAAGAGCTTTTGAGATTTTATAGGTTTGCTGCCAGTAGCTATTAAAGTGTCTGAAATGGTGACACTTTTTTCAAACGGTCACAAAATCTTCTCCACTTCGATTTTTTAGCTGAATGTTTTTGTGCATGCCAACAAAAATTCAAGGATCACCTCTAACATATTTGGGGATAAAACTCTTTCTAAAAAAATTTTAAAAAATCCTGCACCATAAAAGGTTTCAAAAATCGTGAAAAATAGAAAACGGGTCGTCTTACCACGAAACTTCACATGAAGGCTTAGGGGACCATTGTATGAATTTACAAGCCATAAAAATGGCATTGGCATGGCAGAAATATGAGGATGTGCTTGATCCCACCTACCACCTATTCGATCCCCGGCTTGCGCATCCTGCCTCTCTGGTCAGCTGAGCGCCCGCACGCTTATTTCGTGGGTTGACTTAGGCATATGAAGTTCATCACCAATCAAAGCATACAGATTTCAATCCCAGTCTAAGATCGGATCGGACCGAGGGTTGAGACAGCAGGATCGACAGCACGTAGGGGGGACCGGGCCGATCCCCAGCTTACGTATTCTGCCTCTCCGGTCGACTGACCGTCGCATGCCCATTTCATGGGTTGGCTCAGGCATACGGAGTTCCTTTCATGTCTAAGCCCCAGTCGGATTGAGGGTTGTGGCAGCGAGACCGGTAGCACCCAGAGGGGGATCGAGCTGATCCTTGGCTTGTGTATTATGCCTCTCCGGCTAGCTTAGCGCCCGCACGCTCATTTCGTGGGTTGACTTAGGCATACGGAGTTCATTCCCATTCTAAGATCGGACCGGATCAAAGGTTGCGACAGCAGGATCGACAGCACGCAGGGGGGACCGGGCCGACTGGCTGAGCGGCCGCACGCTCGTTTTGTGGGTTGGCTTAGGCATACGGAGTTCATTCCATGTCTAGGCATATGGAGTTCATTCCCAGTCTATGGTCAGACCGGACGAGCTTGTGGCAGCAGGAAACCAGTTGCAGGATCGATAGAACGCAGGGGGTGGATCGAGCCGATCCCTGGCTTGCGCATTTGCCTCTCTGGTCGACTGAGTGCAGCGCACGCTCGTTCGTAGTGACTTAGGCCAATACAGAGTTCATCCCATCTAAGCCATACGGAGTTCATTCCCAGTCTAGATTAACGACCTAGGGTTGCGGCGTAGGATCGGCAGCACGCAGAAGGGGATCGGGTCGATCTTGCTTTGCGTATTCTGCCTCTTCGATCGGCTTAGAGCTGCACACGCTATTTCATGGGTTGGCAGGCCAATCAGGAGTTCATTCCATGTCTAAGCTCCAACCGGAACGGAGGTATGGCAATGGAACTGACAGGACGCAGAGGGGGATCGGTGCGATTCCCTGAGTTACGTACTTATGCCCCTATGACTGGTTCATCACCCGAACACTTCGTTCGGGGGTTGACCTTAGGCATACGAAGTTCATTCCCAATCTAAGGATCCGGCGCCAGACCCGAGGATGCCGGTAGCAAGAATCGACAGCACGCAAGAGGGATCGGGCCAGTCCCTGGCTTGTGCGTTGTGCCTCTCTGATCGGCTGAGCACCTGCACGCTCGTTCCGTGGGTTGGCTTAGGCATACGGAGTTATTCCATGTCTAAGCATATGGAGTTCATTCCCAATCTAAGATCGGATCGGACCGAGGGTTGCAGTAACAGGACAAGCAGCAAGATCGATAGCACGCAGGAAGGGACCGGGCCGATCCCTAGCTTGTGCATTCTGCCTCTCCGGTCCACTAAGACCCTGCACGCTCGTTTTGTGGGTTGGCTTAGGCATACAGAGTTCATTCCATGTCTAAGCCCCAACCAGACCGAGGGTTGTGGCAGCAGGACCGACAGCGAGATCACCAGCACGAAGAGGGGGACTAGGATAATCCACGGATTACGCATTATGCCTCTCCGGCCGGTTGAGCACCCGCACGCTTGTTTCATGGGTTGACTTAGGCATACGTAGTTCATCCCCAGTCTAAGCATATAGAGTTCATTCTCAGTGTAAGATTGGACCGGACCGAGGGTTACAGCAGCAGGATAGGCAGCACGTAGGGTGGACCGGGCCGATCTCCGGCTTGCGCATTCTACCTCTCCGGTCGGCTGAGTGCCCGCACGCCCGTTTCGTGAGTTGGCTTAGGCATAGGGAGTTCATTCCATGTCTAAGCCCCAGCCGACCTGAGGGTTGTAGCAGCAGGACCGACAGTACGCAGAGGGGGATCGGACTGATCACCGGCTTGCGCATTATGCTTCTCCGACCTACTCATTGCCCATACGCTCATTTTGTGGGTTGACTTAGGCATACGGAGTTCATTCCCAATCTAAGATCGGACCGAACCGAGGGTTACCACAGCAGGATCAACAGCATGCAGGGGGGGACCGGGCCGGTCCCCGACTTGCGCATTCTACCTCTCCAGTAGGCTGAGCGCCCACACACTCATTTCGTGGGTTGGCTTAGGCATACGGAGTTCATTCCATGTCTAAGGATACAGAGTTTGTTCCCAGTCTAAGATCAGACCGGACCGAGGGTTGTGCAGCAGGATTAGTAGCACACAAGGGGGGACCGACCCGATCCCCATCTTACGTATTCTGCCTCTCTGACCGACTGAGCGCCCACACGCCCGTTTCATGGGTTGGCTTAGGCATATAGAGTTCATTCATGTCTAAGCCCCAGCCGGATCGAGGGTTGTGGCAGTAGGACCGGCAGCGGAATCGGCAGCATGCATAGAGGGACCGGGCGGATCCCCAGCTTATGCATTATGCCTCTCTGACCGACCTCTCCAGCCGGCTGAGCGCTTGCACGCTCATTTTGTGGGTTGACCTAGGCATACGGAGTTCATCCTCAGTCTAAGCATACGGAGTTCATTCCCAGTCTAAGATCAGACCGGATCGAGGGTTACGACAGCAGGATCGGTAGCACGTAGAGGGGATCGAGCCGATCCCCGGCTTGCGCATTCTGCCTCTTCGGTCAGCTGAGCACCCTCATGCCCGTTTCATGGGTTGGCATAGGCATAGGGAGTTCATTCCATGTCTAAGCTCTAGCCGGACCGGCAGCACACAGAGGGGGACTGGGCCGATCCCCTGCTTGCGCATTATGCCTTTTCGGTCGGCTCAGCGCCCGAACGCTCGTTTCTTGGGTTGACTTAGGCATACGGAGTTCATTCCCAGTTTAAGATCAGATAGGACCGAAGGTTGCGACAGTAGGATCGACAGCACGTGGGGGGGACCGGGTCGATCCCCGGCTTGGGCATTCTGCCACTCCGACCGGCTGAGTGCCCGCACGCTCGTTTCGTGGGTTGGCTTAGGCATACGGAGTTCATTCCATGTCTAAGCATACGGAGTTCATTCCCAGTCTAAGATCAGACCGGAACGAGGGTTGCAATAGCTGGACCAATAGCAAGATCGGCAACACGCAGGGGGGGATCGACTCGATCCCCAGCTTGCGCATTCTGCCTCTCCGATCGGTTGAACGCCCGTACGCTTGTTTCATGGGTTGACTTACGCATATGGAGTTCATCTCCAGTCTAAGCATACAAAGTTCATTCCCAGTCTAAGATCGAACCAGACCGAGGGTTGCGGCAGCAGGTTCGACAGCACGTAGGGGGGACCGAGCCGATCCCCAGCTTGCAAATTTTGCCTCTCCGACCGGCTGAGTGCCCGTACGCCCGTTTCATGGGTTGGCTTAGGCATAGGGAGTTTATTCCATGTCTAAGCCCTAGCCAGACCAAAGGTTGTGGCAACAGGACCGGCAGCACACAGAGGGGGACCGCGTCGATCCCTGACTTGCGCATTCTGCCTCTCCGACCGGCTGAGCGCCCGCACGCTCGTTTCGAGGGTTGGCTTAGGCATACGGAGTTCATTCCATGTCTAAGCATATGGAGTTCATTCCCAGTTGAAGAGTTTGAGCCATGGTGCACATGCTGGGCTTGGGCATTTGCTGGTGCCAAATTTTTTTCGCTCAGGGCAACATCGTCCGAGCATCGTCGAAGCATCGCCGGAGAGCATAACCGGTGGCATTTGGGGTTCTGGCGATTGCGGGGTCGAGGGGTGTGCGCACATGATGTGCGATGGGTGCTGGTACTTGGCCCTTATATTGGCCCCCTATCCCTCATCAAACCTTGAGAACTCATACCCCCTTAAAGAGCATTTGAGATTTTATAAGTTTGCTGCCAGTAACCATTAAAGTGTCTAAAATGGGGACACTTTTTTCAAATGGTCACAAAATTTTCTCCACTTCGATTTTTTAGTTGAATTTTTTTGTGCATGCCAAAAAAATACGAGGATCATCTCTTCCAAATTTGGGGACAAAATTCTTTCTAAAAACATTTTAAAAAATCCCGAACCGTAAAAAGTTTTGAAAATCATGAAAAATAGAAAATGGGTCATCTTGCCACGAAACTTCACATGAAGGCGTAGGGGACCATTGTATGAATTTACAAGCCATAAAAATGGCATTGGCAGGGCAGAAATATGAAGATGTGCTTGAACCCACCTACCACCCGTTCGATCCTCGGCTTGCGCATCCTACCTCTCTGGTCGGCTGAGCGTCCGCACACTCGTTTTGTGGGTTGACTTAGGCATAAGGAGTTCATCCCTGGTCTAAGCATACAGAGTTCATTCCCAGTCTAAAATCAGATCGGATCGAGGGTTGCAGCAGCAGGATCGACAGTACGTAGGGGGTTCAGGCGTATCCCCGGCTTACGCATTCTGCCTCTTCGACCGACTGAGCGCCCGCACGCCCGTTTCGTGTGTTGGCTTAGGCATTGGGAGTTCATTCCATGTCTAAGCCCTAGCAGGACCGAGGGTTGTGGCAGTGGCACCGGTAGCACGCAGAGGGGGATCGGGGCGATCCTCAGCTTGCTCATTATGCCTCTCCAACCGGTTCAGCGCCCGCACGCTCGTTTCGTGGGTTGACTTCGGCATACGGAGTTCATTCCCAATCTAAGATTGGATCAGACCGAGGGTTGTGGCACAAAATCGACAACACGCAGGGGGGACCGGGCTGGTCCCCGACTTACGCATTCTGCCTCTACGACCGGTTGAGCACCCGCACGCTCGTTTCGTGGGTTGGCTTAGGCATACGAAGTTCATTCCATGTCTAAGGATACGGAGTTTATTCCCAGTCTAAGATCAGACCAGATCGAGGGTTGCGGTAGCAGGACCAGCAGTAGGATCGACAGCACGCAGGGGGGACCAGGCTGATCCTCGACTTGTGCATTCTGCCTCTCCAGTCGGCTGAGTGCCCGCACACTCGTTTCGTGGGTTGGCCTAGGCATACAGAGTTTATTCCATGTCTAAGCCCCAGTCGGACCGAGGGTTGTGGCAGCAGGACCGGTAGTGGGATCGATAGCACACAGAAGGATACCGGGTTGATCCTCGGCTTGTGCATTATGCCTTTCTGACCGACCTCTTCGATCGGCTGAGCACTCGCACGCAACTTTTGTGGGTTGACTTAGGCATACGGAGTTCATCTCTAGTCTAAGCAAACGGAGTTCATTCCCAGTCTAAGATCTAACCAGACCGAGGGTTGCGACAGCAGGATCGACAGCACGTAGGGGGGACCGAGCCAATCCCCATCTTGTGCATTTTGCTTCTCCGGCCGACTGAGCACCCGCACGTCTATTTCGTGGGTTGGCTTAGGCATAGGGAGTTCATTCCATGTCTAAGCCCCAGCCGGATCGAGGGTTGTGGCAGCGGGATCGGCAGTACGCAGAGGGGGACCGGGCCAATCCTCGACTTGTGCATTCTACCTCTCCAGTCGACTGAGCACCCACACATTCATTTCGTGGGTTGGCTTTGGCATACGGAGTTCATTCCATGTCTAAGTATACGCCGGAGCATCGTCGGAGAGCCTAACCAAAGGCATTGGGGGTTCCGACGATTGGGGGGGCCGGGGGTGTGTGCACATGATGTGCGATAGGTGCTGGTACTTGGCCCTTATATTGGCCCCCTATCCTTCATCAAACCTCAAGAACTCACACCCCCTTAAAGAGGATTTGAGATTTTATAAGTTTGCTACCAGTAGCCATTAAAGTGTCTGAAATAGGGACACTTCTTTCAAACGATCACAAAATCTTCTCCACTTTGAGTTTTTAGCTAAATTTTTTTGTGCATGCCAACAAAAATACAAGCAGCACCTCTACCAAATTTGAGGACAAAACTCTTTCTAAAAAAATTTTAAAAAATCCCAAACCTTAAAAAGTTTCAAAAATCATGAAAAATAGAAAACGGGTCGTCTTGCCAGGAAACTTCACATGAAGGCTTAGGGGACCATTGTATGAATTTACAAGCCATAAAAATGGCATTGGCATGGCAGAAATATGAAGATGTGCTTGAACCCACCTATCATCCGTTCGATCCCCGACTTATGCATCCTGCCTCTCTGGTCGACTGAGCGTCCGCACGCTCATTTCTTGGGTGGACTTAGGCATATGGAGTTCATCCTCAGTCTAAGCATACGAAGTTCATTCCCAGTCTAAGATCAGACCGGATCGAGGGTTGCGGTGGCACGCAGGAGGGACCGAGTCGATCCTTGGCTTGCGCATTCTTCCTCTCCGAGCAGTTGAGTGCCCGTATGCTCGTTTCATGGGTTGACTTAGGCATACGGAGTTCGTTCCCAGTCTAAGATCAGATCGGATCGAGGGTTGCGGTAGCAGGATCAACAGCACGCAGGGGGACCGAGTCGGTCCTCGGCTTACGCATTCTGCCTCTCCGACCGGCTGAGCTCCCGCACGTTCATTTCATGGGTTGGCTTAGGCATACGGAGTTCATTCCATGTCTAAGCATACAAAGTTCATTCCTAGTCTAAGATCGGATCGGACCGAGGGTTGCAGTAGCAGAACCAGCAGTAGGATCAGTAGCAAGCAGGGGGGATCAAGCTGATCCTCGGCTTGTGTATTCTACCTCTCCGATCGGCCTCTCCGGCCGATTGAGTGCCTCGCACGCTCGTTTCATGGGTTGACTTAGGCATACGGAGTTCATCCCTAGTCTAAGCATATAGAGTTCATTCCTAGTCTAAGATCAGACCAGACCAAGGGTTGTGACAATAGGATCGATAGCACACAGGGGGGACCGGGCCGATCCTTGGCTTGCGCATTCTGCCTCCCCAGTTGGCTGAGCACCCGCACGCTCATTTCGTGGGTTGGCTTAGGCATACAGAGTTCATTCCATGTCTAAGCCCCAGCCAGACCAAGGGTTGTGGCAGCAAGACCGGCAGCGGGATCAATAGCACACAGAGGGGGATCGAGCTGATCCTCGGCTTACGACCGAACTGAGGGTTGTGGTAGCAGGATCGATAGCACGCAGGGGGGACCGGGTTGATCCCCGGTTTATGCATTCTGCCTCTCCGATCGGCTGAGCGCCAGCACGTCCGTTTCGTGGGTTGGCTTAGGCATAGGGAGTTCATTCTATGTCAAAGCCCCAGCCGAACCGAGGGTTGTGGTAGTGGGACTGACAGCACGTAGAGGGGGACCGGGCCGATCCCTGGCTTGCTCGTTATGCCTCTCCGACCGGCTCAGCGCCCGAACGCTCGTTTCATGGGTTGACTTAGGCATACGGAGTTCATTCCCAGTCTAAGATCAGACCGGATCGAAGGTTGTGGCAGCAGAATCAACAGCACGCGGAGGGGATTGGGTCGATCCTCGGCTTGCGTATTCTGCCTTTCCTACTGACTGAGCGCCCGCACGCTCGTTTCGTAGGTTGGCTTAGGCATACGGAGTTCATTCCATGTCAAAGCATACGGAGTTCATTCCCAGTCTAAGATCAGACCGGACTGAAAGTTGCGGCAGCAGGATTGGTAGCACGCAGTGGGGGATCGGGCTGATCCCCAGCTTGCACATTCTGCTCCTCCGACCGACGAGCACCCGCATACTCGTTTCGTGGGTTGGCTTAGGCATACAGAGTTCATTCCATGTCTAAGCCCCAGTCAGATCGAGGGTTGTGACCGGCAGTGGGATTGACAGGACGTAGAAGGGGAATGAGTTGATCCTCGACTTGCACATTATGCCTCTTTGACTGACCTCTCCAGTCGACTGAACGTCCGCACGCTCATTTCATGGGTTGCCTTAAGCATACGGAGTTCATCCCCAGTCTAAGCATATTGAGTTCATTCTCAATCTAAGATCGGACTGGGCTGAGGGTTACGGTAGCAGGATCGATAGCACGCAGGGGGGACCAGACCAATTCCTGGCATGCGCATTCTACCTTTCTAGCCGGCTGAGCGCCTGCACGCCCATTTCGTGGGTTGGCTTAGGCATAGGGAGTTCATTCCATGTCTAAGCCCCAACCGGACCAAGTGTTGTGGCAGCAAGACCGGTAGCACGCAGAGGGGGACCGAGCCTATCCCTAGCTTGCGCATTATGCCTCTCCGGCCGGCTCAACGTCCGAACGCTCGTTTCATGGGTTGACTTAGGCATACGAAGTTCATTCCCAGTCTAATATCGAATCAGACTGAGGGTTGTGGTAGCATGACCAGTAGCAGGATCAGCAGCACGCAGGAGGGATCAGGCCGATCCCCAGCTTATGCATTCTGCCTATCCAGTCAGCCTCTCTGATCGATTGAGTGCCTGCACGCTCGTTTCATGGGTTGACTTAGGCATACGGAGTTCATCCCCAGTCTAAGCATACGGAGTTCATTCCCAATCTAAGATCGGACCAGATCGATGGTTGCAACAGTAAGACTAGTAGCAGGATCGACAGCATGCAGGGTGGACCAGGTCGATCCCGGACTTGCGCATTCTGCCTCTCCGGTCGGTTGAGCGCCCGCACGCTCGTTTCGTGGGTTGGCTTAAGCATACGGAGTTCATTCCATGTTTAAGCATACGGAGTTCATTCCCAGTCTAAGATTTTGAGCCACGGTGCACATGCTGGGCTCGGGCATGTGCTGGTGTCACTTTTGTTTTGCCCGGGGCACCATCACCGGAGCATTATCTGAGAGCGTAACCGATGGCATTGGAGGTTCCGACGATTGGGGGGGCGGGGGGGTGTGCGCACATGATGTGCAATGGGTACTGGTACTTGTGTCACGGGCTCCAACCTTAGACTCAGAAACCATGCGGCCTTAGGCTTGGAATCTCTTCCTTTATGCCTAAGTCAGCCTAAAACACAAGTGTACGGGCACTAGAAAAACTAGAAGGGCTGATTTCGCAAGTTAAAAAGAAACAGGATAAGAAGGAGGGAATTCTAGAAATGCTCTTGTATTCACTGAAATGGAAGTGTTTGATGGTGTACAAATAAGGGAGGAGCAACCTTCTATTTATAGTTGAGGCTCCAGCTTACACTTAATGGCAATATCCTTAGAATAAAGGCTAAAATCATGGGATTATACAAATTACAATCAATCAGGACCTTCTTCTCATATGAGGCCCTTGCTCCCAATGGTGTACGCTTTGACTTTGCCCGTCCTGGATCTCCCTCATCCTCATGGAACGGCTTGAGCATGCTCACATGGAACACCGGGTGTACCCTCGGCTTGGGTGGCATATCTAGCTTATAGGCAACCTTGCCTACCCTCTTGACTACTCGAAAAGGTCCCTCATACCTCTGGACTAGGCCTTTGTGCAGCCCCCTATGGCGCACAATGGGATGCAGCTTCACGAACACCAAGTCTCTAACCTAGAACTGCACGTCCTGCCTATTTTGGTTTACCCACTTCTTCGACCTCTTGGCCGCCTTGTGTAGACAAACTCTAGCCAAGTCATTTTGCTCCTGCCATGCCTTGGCAAACTTGTATGCTACTGGATTCAGCCTTGTATAACCTGCAGCAATCGAGCCGGGTGTTAGTGGTTGTTGCCCTGTCACAACCTCAAATGGGCTCTGGTTCATTGCCTCGTTCCTTTGCAAGCTATAGGAAAACTGTGCAATATCTAGCAGCTTTGGCCAGTCCCTTTGTGTGGCACTCACATAGTGCCTGAAGTAGACCTCCAATAGTCCATTCACTCGTTCTGTCTGCCCATTGGTCTACGGATGCATGCTGGTGGAAAAGTTTAAGTCTGACCCCAACAGCTTATAGAACTCAATCCAGAACCTGCCCGTGAAATGCTCGTCCCGATCACTAACAATGGTCCTCGGCACTCCCCAATACTTAACCATGTTCTTCAGGAACAATTGAGCTACCTCTTTGGCTGGGCACTCCTTGGTTGCTGGAATGAAGATTCCATACTTGGAAAACCTATCCACCACTACCATGATGCTTCCAAACCCTTCTGCTTTGGGTAGATAGACTATAAAGTCTAGAGAAACACTCTCCCATGGTCGCTCTGGCACTGGCAATGGCTCCAAGAGACCGCCTGGTTTCTTGAGCTCTATCTTGTCCTGTTGGCACACAAGACAAGTCTTACATAGGCCTCCACATCATCCCTCATGTCCAGCCAGTAGTATCGATCCTTGATCAATGCCAAGGTACGGCTCATTCCGGGGTGTCCAACCCACCTTGAATCATGGCATTCTTGCAAAACTTTCTTGCGAAGCTTCCCGTGCTGTGGCACAAATAGTCTACTTCCCTTGGTGTACAGCAAGCCATCCTACAACTAAAACTGCCTACTCTTACCTTGCTGGGCGTACTCCATCAAAGCCTTGGCTGTAGGATCATGCGTAAGTCCCTCCTTGTGTGCGGCACCAGTGACCCCTCTGGTTGGCTAATGGTAGCAAGGTTAGCCTTCCTGCTCAGGGTGTCTGCCACTAGGTTCACCTACCCCGGCTTGTACTCCATCTGGAAATCAATTTTGAAAGAAAATCTTGCCATCTCGCCTGCTTGGGGGATAGTTTCTTCTGCATCTGGAAGTAGCTGGTCACCATATTGTTCGTCCTAACCATGAACCTCGACCCCAACAGGTAATGGCGTCAAGTGTGCAAGCAGTGCACCACTGCAGTCATCTCCTTCTCTTAGACCGTGTATTTGCGCTCAGTCTCATTCAGCTTCCTGCTCTCGAACGTGACTGGACGTCCCTCCTGCATCAACACGCCCCCTATGGCAAAGTCTGATGCATCCGTATGCACCTCATACGACTTGGCATGGTCTGGCAAGGCCAAGACTGGCTCCTCGGTCACAGCCCACTTCAACCTGTCAAAGGCTTCCTAGCGCCCTACGCTCCATTCCCATGCTTTCCCTTTCTTGAGCAAGTCAGTCAATGGCATGGCTATTGCTGAGTGACCTTTGATGAAGTGCCTGTAGTAGTTGACCAGCCCAAGGAACGATCTCAACTCAGTGACCTTGGCTGGCGGCTGCCACTCCAGGATGGTGTGTATCTTACCTTCATCCATGCGTATCCTGCCACCTCCCATTATGTGGCCAAGGAACGGGATCTCCTGCTGGGCAAATAAGCACTTCTCCCTCTTGACAAACAGCTTGTGCGCCTGTAACACCTCGAACACCTATCTCAAGTGGTCTACATGCTCTCCCAAAGTTTGGCTGTAGATCACAATGTCATCCAAATAAACCACAACAAACCGATCAAGGAATGACTAAAGTACCTTGTTCATAATGGTGCAGAATGTTGCTGGGGCATTCGTGAGTCCAAAAGGCATCACCAAGAACTCATACGAACCATATCGAGTTACACATGCTGTCTTTGGCTCATCTCCCTCCGTGATCCTGACTTGATAGTAGCCTGACCTCAAATCCAGCTTGGTGAACCACCTTGCGCTCCCAAGTTGATCGAACAAGTCCGCAATGAGTGGGATGGGGTACTTGTTCTTGATGGTCAGCTTGTTCAAAGCCTGGTAGTCTATGCATAGTCGTAACGACCCATCATGCTTGTGCTAAAATAGAACCGGTGCACCATAGGCTACCTTCGATGGCCTGATGAAGCCAGCATCAACTAACTCTTTGAGCTGCTTCCTCAACTCCTCCAACTCTGGTGGAGACATTCGGTAAGGGGCTCTAACTGGTGGCTTGGCCTCGGACACCAGCTCGATCTTGTGGTCCACCTCTCTCTTAGGTGGTAGCTTGCTAGGTAGCTTTGCGGGCATCACATCACTAAAGGTCTTCAACACCTTTAGCACCTCCAAGGGTGACTCGATCTCCTTCTCCTTTGGCTCATCATATTTCAGGGCTGCCAAGAAGGTGTCCTCTTGTCTGTTTACCGCCTTGGCAAAGTGGATGGCTGACACCACCCACGACCCAACTCCAGACCCTCTCCTCAATGGCACTAGGCATTGGCACCGTGCATCCAAGATGCAAACACAATCAACAAAAGGCACAAGGAGGGCATTAATCCAAACAAGGAAATCCAACCCAATCACAAACTCATAGTTGTCAAGGTGTATTACCTCAATGGTCTCCTTGCCTTTCCAATCTCCAAGCTGCAACTCCACTCCCCGCGCTACTCTAATGGCTGGAACTTCCTTAGAGTTCACCATTTTGATGGTACCAGTCCCTTTCTGCACCTTTAGTTTGAGCTTTCGGGCTCTATCACCTGAAATAAAAAGATGTGAGGCACCTGTGTCCACCAGTGCGCTCACCTTCTAACCCACAACCATCAGATCTGCAAACATCAAGCCCTTTGGCTTGCGGCTCCCCTTACTCTGGACAGCATTGAGCACCAACGACCCAAGCTTTGCTGCCCCTGACTCTGGCTCCTCGTCAGACTCCTTATTTACAGCCGCTAGCTTGCCCTTCTACGGGTAATTATGTGCTATGTGGCTCCCTCCACATTGGTAGCATGCTAGTGGCTCTCGGTCCCCTTTTGCTTTCCACTTTCGTGGGTTGGCTTAGGCGTAGGGAGTTCATTCCATGTCTAAGCCCCAGCCAGACTGAGGGTTGTGGCAGCTCGACCGACAACACGCAGAGTGGGATCGGCCCGATCCCTAGCTTGCGCATTATGCCTCTTCGGCCGGCTTGGTGCCGGCACGCTCGTTTCGTGGGTTGACTTATGCATACGGAGTTCATTCCCAGTCTAAGATCAGATTGGACTAAGGGTTGTGGAAGCAGGATCGACAGCATATAGGGGGGACCGGGCTGATCCCCGGCTGAGCGCCCGCACACTCGTTTCGTGGGTTGGCTTAGGCATATGGAGTTCATTCCATGTCTAAGCATATGGAGTCCACTCCCAGTCTAAGATTTTGAGCCACAATGCACATGCTGGGCTCAGGCATGTACTGGTGCCGTATTTTTTTCGCTCGGGGCACCATCGCCGGAGCATCACCGGAGAGCCTATCCGGCGGCATAGGGGGTTCCGACGATTGGGGGGGCCGGGGGGTGTGTGCACATGATGTGCGATGGGTGCTGGTCCTTGGCCCTTACATTGGCCCCTTATCCCTCATCAAAACTTGAGAACTCACACCCCCATAAAGAGCATTTGAGATTTTATAGGTTTGCTGCCAGTAACCATTAAAATGTCTGAAATGGGGACACTTTTTTCAAACGGTCACAAAATCTTCTCCACTTCGAGTTTTTAGCTGAATTTTTTTATGCATGCCAACAAAAATACAAGGATCACCTTTATCAAATTTGGGGACAAAACTCTTTCTAAAAAATTTTTAAAAAATCCTGAACCGCAAAAAGTTTCAAAAAACATGAAAAATAGAAAACGGGTCATCTTGCCACGAAACTTCACATGAAAGCTTAGGGGACCATTGTATGAATTTACAAGCCATAAAAATGGCATTGGCATGGCAGAAATATGAAGATGTGCTTGAACCCACCTACCACCCGTTCGATCCCCGGCTTGCGCATCCTGTCTCTCTGGTCGGCTGAGTGCCCGCACGCTCGTTTCATGGGTTGACTTAGGCATATGGAGTTCATCCCCAGTCTAAGCATATGGAGTTCATCCCCAGTCTAAGCATACGGAGTTCATTCCCAGTCTAAGATCAGATCGAACTGAGGGTTACGATAGCAAGATCGGTAGCACGCAGGGGGACCGGGTCGATCCCCAGCTTGCGCATTCTACCTCTCCAGCCGGCTGAGCACCCGCACGTTTGTTTCATGGGTTGGCTTAGGCATAGGGAGTTCATTCCATGTCTAAGCCCCAGCCGGACCGAGGGTTATGGTAGTGGGACTGGAAGCATACAGAGGGGGATGCATTATGCCTCTTCAGCTGGCTCAGTGCCCGGACGCTCATTTCGTGGGTTGACTTATGCATACAGATTTCATTCCTAGTCTAAGATCAAACCAGACTGAGGGTTGCGACAGCAAGATCGGCAGCACACAGGTGGGACCAGGCTGATCCCCGACTTGCGCATTGTCTCTCTCCGGTCGGCTGAGCGCCCGCACGCCTGTTTCATGGGTTGGCTTAGGCATAGGGAGTTCATTCCATGTCTAAGCCTCAGCTGGACCGAGGGTTGTGGCAGCGGGACTGGCAGCACGAAGAGGGGGAACGGGCCGATCCTCGACTTGTGCATTATGCCTCTTCGATCGGGGCAGCGCCCGCACGCTCATTTCGTGGGTTGACTTATGCATACGGATTTCATTCCCAGTCTAAGATCAGACCAGACCAAGGGTTGCAGCAGCAGGATCGACAGCACGTAGGGGGGGACCAGGCCGATCCCCAGCTTGCGCATTCTGCCTCTCTGACCGGCTGAGCGCCCGCACGCTCGTTTCGTGGGTTGGCTTAGGCATACGGAGTTCATTCCATGTCTAAGCATACGAGGTTCATTCCCAATCTAAGATTTTGAGCCACGATGCACATGTTGGGCTCAGGCATGAGCTCGTGCCGCATTTTTTTCCCCTGGGGCACCATCGCCAGAGCATCGTCGGAGCATCACCGGAGAGCTTAACCGACGACATTGGGGGTTCCGGTGATTGGGGGGCCGGGGGGTGTGCGCACATGATGTACGATGGGTGCCAGTACTTGGCCCTTATATTGGGCCCCTATCCCTCATCAAACCTTGAGAACTCATACCCCCTTAAAGAGCATTTGAGATTTTATAGGTTTGCTGCCAGTAGCCATTAAATTGTCTGAAATGGGGACACTTTTTTCAAAGTGTCACAAAATCTTCTCCCCTTTGAGTTTTTAGCTGAATTTTTTTGTGCATGCCAACAAAAATACAATGATCACCTCTACCAAATTTGGGGACAAAACTCTTTCTAAAAAATTTTTAAAAAATCCTGAACCGTAAAAAGTTTTGAAAATCATGATAAATAGAAAACGGGTCGTCTTGCCACGAAACTTCAGATGAAGGCATAGGGGACCATTGTATGAATTTACAAGACATAAAAATGGCATTGGCATGGCAAAAATATGAAGATGTGCTTGAACCCGCCTACCGTCCGTTCGATCCCCAGCTTGTGCATTCTGCCTCTCCGACCGGCTGAGCGCCGCATGCTCGTTTTGTGGGTTGGCTTAGGCATACGGAGTTCATTCCATGTCTAAGCCCCAGTCGGACTGAGGGTTGTGGCAGCAGGACCGGCAGCGGGATCGACAGCACGCAGGGGGACCGGGCTGATCCCCGACTTGAGAGTTATGCCTCTTCGGCCGGCTGAGCACCCGTACGCTCGTTTCGTGGGTTGACTTAGGCATACAGAGTTCATCCCCAGATTATGCATACGGAGTTCATTCCCAGTCTAAGATCAGATCGGATCGAGGGTTGCAGCAGTAGGTTCGACAGCACGCAGGGGGGAACGAGCCGATCTCCAGCTTGCACATTCTACCTCTCCGGCTGGCTGAACTCCCGCACGCCCATTTCGTGGGTTGGCTTAGGGATAGGGAGTTCATTCCATGTCTAAGCCCTAGCCGGACCGAGGGTTGTGGCAGCGGTATCGATAGCACGCAGAGCGGGATCGGTCCGATCCCCGGCTTGCGCATTATGCCTTTTCGACTGGCTCAACGCCCGCACGCTCGTTCCGTGGGTTGACTTATGCACACGAAGTTCATTCCCAATCTAAGATCAGACCGGATGGAGGGTTACGGTAGCAGGATTGACAGCACGCAAGGGGGGACCAGGTCGATCCCCGGCTTGTGCATTCTGCCTCTCCGATCGACTAAGCACCCGCACTCTCGTTTCGTGGGTTTGGCTTAGGCATACGAAGTTCATTCCTAGTCTAAGATTTTGAGCCACGGTGCACACTGGGCGTGGGCATGTGCTGGTGCCACATTTTTTTCGCCCGAGGCACCATCGCCAGAGCATCGCCGGAGAGCCTAACCGACGGCATTGGGGGTTTGACGATTAGGGGGGCCGAGGGGTGTGCGCACATGATGTGTGATGGGTGCTGGTACTTGGCCCTTATATTGGCCCCCTATCCCTCATCAAACCTCGAGAACTCACAACCCCTTAAAGAGCATTTGAGATTTTATAGGTTTGCTGCCAGTAGCTATTAAAGTTTCTGAAATGGGGACACTTTTTTCAAAGGGTCACAAAATCTTCTCCACTTCGAGTTTTTAGCTGAATTTTTTTGTGCATGCCAACAAAAATACGAGGATCACCTCTACCAAATTTGGGGACAAAAATCTTTCTAAAAAAATTTTGAAAAATCCCGAACCGCAAAAAGTTTCAAAAATTGTGAAAAATAGAAAACGGGTCACCTTGCCACGAAACTTCATATGAAGGCTTAGGGGACCATTGTATGAATTTACAATCCATAAAAATGGCATTGGCATGGTAGAAATATGAAGATGTGCTTGAACCAACCGACCACCCGTTCGATCCCCGGCTTACGCATCCTGCCTCTCCGGTCGGCTGAGCGCCAGCACGCCCGTTTCATGGGTTGGCTTAGGCATAGGGGGTTCATTCCATGTCTAAGCCCCAACCGGACCAAGGGTTGTGGTAACGGGACCGACAGCACGGAAAGGGGGATCGAGCCGATCCCCAGCTTACGCATTATGCCTATCCGGCCGTCTCAGCGCCCGCACACTCGTTTTGTGGGTTGACTTAGGCATACGGAGTTCATTCCCAATCTAAGATCAGATCAGACTGAGGGTTGCGGTAGCAAGATCGACAGCACGCAGGGGGTACCGGGCCGATCCCTGGCTTGTGCATTCTGCATCTCCGGCCGACTGAGCGTCCGCATGCTCGTTTCGTGGGTTGGCTTAGGCATACGGAGTTCATTCCCAATTTAAGATCGGACCAGACCGAAGGTTGTGGCAGCAGGTCCAGCAGCAGGATCGACAGCACGCAGGGGGGATCGGGCTAATCCTCGGCTTGCGCATTCTGCCTCTCCAATCGGCTGAGCTCCCGTACGCTCGTTTCGTGGGTTGGCTTAGGCATACAAAGTTCGTACCATGTCTAAGCTCCAATCGGACCGAAGGTTGTGGCAACAGGACTGGCAGCGGGATTGGCAGCATGCGGAAGGGGATCGGGCTGATCCCCGACTTGCGCATTATGCCTCTTCGGCCGGCCTTTCCGATCGGTTGAGTGCCCGCACGCTCATTTCATGGGTTGACTTAGGCATACAGAGTTCATCCCCAGTCTAAGCATATGGAGTTCATTCCCAGTCTAAGATCGGATCGGATCGAGGGTTGCGACAGCAGGATCGATAGCACGCAGGGGGGATCGGGCTGATCTTCGACTTGCGTATTCTACCTCTCCGATCGGCTGAGCACCCGCACTCCCATTCCATGGGTTGGCTTAGGCATAGGGAGTTCATTCCATGTCTAAGTCCCAACCAGACCGAGGGTTGTGGCAGCGGGACCGGCAGCACGCAGAGGGGGACTGGGTCGATCCTCAGCTTGCGCATTATGCCTCTTCGGCTGACTCAACGCTCGCATGCTCATTTCGTTGGTTGACTTATGCATGTGGAGTTCATTCCCAGTCTAAGATCAGACCAGACCGAGGGTTGTGGTAGTCAGATCGACAGCATAATAGGGGGACTGGGTCGATCCCTAGCTTACGCATTCTGCCTCTCCGACCGGCTAAGCGCCTGCACACTCGTTTTGTGGGTTTGCTTAGGCATACGGAGTTCATTCCATGTCTAAGCATACGGAGTTCATTCCCAGTCTAAGATTTTAAGCCACGGTGCACATGTTGGGCTTGGGCATGTGCTGGTGCTGCATTTTTTTCACCCGAGGCAGTACGTAGGGGGGATCGGGCCGATCCTTGGCTTGCGCATTATGCCTCTTCGGCTGACTCAACGCTCTCACGCTCATTTCGTGGGTTGACTTATGCATACAGAGTTCATTCCCAGTCTAAGATCGAATTAGACCGAAGGTTGCGACAGCAGGATCGACAACACGCAGGGGGGACCGATCCAATCCCCAGCTTGCGCATTCTGTCTCTCCGGCCGGCTAAGTGCCCGCACGCCCGTTTCGTGGGTTGGCTGAGGCATAGGGAGTTCATTCCATATCTAAGCCCCAACCGGACTGAGGGTTGTGGTAGCGGGACCGGCAGCACGCAGAGGGGGATCGGGCTAGTCCCTGGTGTCACAGACTAAGCTTTCTCTCAGCAAGCAATAGACTGTGTGGCACTTGAATGGGCGCTCCCAACCAAGTTAGCCTTTAATAGATCGATATCTGAACAAATAACCATAAGCCATGGTTAGTCCCAAGCATTCACAATAAGACATAATATATTGAGATCGATCTCAAGCACACACACAAGAAGGCATATTCGTATCGAGAAAAAGAAAAACACATCGAGGCAACAATTAGGACATTCAATCGGGGTGAGTTTTATTATAGTCGGGAATCATACATCAGGACCTCCCACCATCACCAGGGCCAAGGGGCAGCCCTTAGTGGGTGGCCTAGGCTGGCATAGCAATTGGTGAGACAGCCGAACACTACGCTACCGGCTCACCCCCTAAAGAGCCTTAGAGATTTTAGAGCTATGCTACCAGTAACCATTACAATGTTTGAAATGGGGACATTTTTCCTAGCACAAGGGATCTACCCGGCCATGGCCCTATACATGGGTGGCTTATGGCAACCTAAGTCCCGGTCATGGCCCTATACAAGGTTGGCTCATGATAATCTCCCCCACCTATTCTATCGACGTCATCGTCGACTTGTTGGCTTGAAATTCTTTGATCTTCCTTTGAAATCTCTGGAGGTTGTGTTCTCTCTCCCAGCTGGTTTTTTCTAGTCCTAATCCCTCCCACTTCACTAAGTACTCCCAAACTAGTCTTCGAGATATCTTGGTTTCCCTATCAACTAAGATCTCTTTGACTTGATGCTCTGAGGGTGGCTTCATGGTAATGGCGACTCTGGTTGGCTCTTTTTACCTAGCATCTGTAGGATCTACATGGAAAGGTTTCAGGTTGCTCACATGAAATACTGGGTGCACCTTCATCCACTTTGGTGGGTCGATTTTGTAAAAAGCATTCCCCACCTTGGAAAGGACCCTTACTGGACCTTCATATTTACGCACCAGTCTACGATCTCTCTTTCTTAAGAACCTGGTTTGTTCAAGAACTAGTCGGATAAGAACCAATACCAACTTGAAATTATTGAGCCCTACGACCCTTGTCTGCCCATTTCTTCATCCGCTTGATGCTTTCTCTAGGTAGGCTTGGTGCAATCTCTGTGTCTTGTTTCCCACTCCTTGCTGAGATTGAAGGCTCTCAGATTTTTTCCTCTATATTGTTCCAAGGAAGTGTGGGGTAGCCTTGGTAATTGTCTGGTGACCACCTCAAAATGGGCTCTTATTGGTGGAAGAGCTTTTGTTGGAATTAAAGCAGAGTTGAGCCATGTCCCAATAATGAAGGCCAGTCTTTCTGATTGGCTTGAACAAAGTGCCTCAAGTATTCCTCTAATAATCCATTGAACTATTCCGTTTGACCATCGATTTGAAGGTGATAGCTTGAGGAGATGTTGAGTTGGGACCCTAATATCTTGAAAAGTTCTCTCCATAAGGACCCCGTGAATCTCAGATCTCAATCTCTGACAATGTTTTGAGGGAGGCCCCAGTATTTGACCACATGTTTGAATAATAGTTGAGCTGTGTCTTTCGCTGTGCAATACTTATGAGTGGGAATGAATGTGGTGTACTTAGAGAACCAGTCAATCACCACCAAAATAGCACCAAGGTCACCAACCTTGGGTAGGCTCGAAATTAAATCGAGGGAGATGCTTTCCAACGATTTGGTGGGTACTGGTAGTGGTTCAAGCATGCCTGCAGGTTTTCTCCTTTCAACCTTGTCTTGTTGGCAAATGAGGCAAGTCTTCGTATAGTCCATCACATCTTATCGTATGTGAGGCCAATAGTATCCCTGTTTCAATAACGCCAAAGTGCGTTGCTAGCCTGGGTGTCCCGCCCATGGTGTGTCATGACATTCCCTCATTAGTATCTGTTTCAGACCTTCTGCTCTTGGCACAAACACTCAGGCCCCTTGGTCCATAAGATCCCATTTTCTTGCCATAAGTACTTGGACTTCCCTTCTTCCACTGGCTTCAGGATGGCACAAGCTTGCGGGTCTTTCCCTAAGTGATCTTCAATCAACTTGTGAATGTTTGTAATGGCTCTGCTAGCTGCCATTGGGGCAATTCTTCTAAGGGTCGCTAAATCTGCTCTCCTACTCAATGCATCGGCCACTTGATTGGTCTTTCCAGCAGTGTGCTCAAAACAAAAGTCAAACTCTGCTAAAAATTCCTGCCACCTAGCTTGTTTTTCCGTAAGCCTTCATTGGGTGAGAAAATTGCTAACGGCCGTATTGTCTGTCTTCACGACAAAGTGTGAACCCAACAAGTAATGTCACCAAGCCCTTAAGCAGTGAACCACCACCAGGAGTTCTTTTTCTTGGGCCGTATATTTCCTTTTAGCTTCACTTAGCTTCCTACTTTCAAACGCTACCGGTTGATGTTGTTGCAAAAGCACTCCTTCAATAGCAAAATTAGATGCATCCATCTGAACTTTAAAAGGCTTTTCAATATCAAGGAGAGCTAAGATGGGATCCTTCATAATAGCATCTTTCAATCCCTCAAAGGCCTCTTGGCACTCACTCGTCCAACACCATTTATGCTCCTTCTTCAATAGCTCCTTGAGGGCCATGGTCTTGCGAGAGTACCCTTCCGCAAACCTTCTATAATAGTTGTGGTAGCAGGCCCGACAGTGGGATCGACAGCATGCAGAGGGGGATCGGGCTGATCCTCAGCTTGCACATTATGCCTCTTCGGCCAGCCTCTCTGGCCGGTTAAGCGCCCGCACTCTCGTTTCATGGGTTGACTTAGGCATACGGAGTTCATCCCCAGTCTAAGCATATGAAGTTCATTCCCAGTCTAAGATCGGACCAAACCAAGGGTTACGGCAGCAGGATCGGCAGCACGCAAGGGGGATTGGGCCAATCCCTGGCTTGCACATTCTGCCTCTCTGGTCGGCTGAGTGCCTGCACACTTGTTTCATGGGTTGGCTTAGGCATAAGGAGTTCATTCCATGTCTAAGCCCCAGCCAGATCGAGGGTTGTGGCAGCGGGACTGACAGCACGTAGAGGGGGACGGGGCTGATCCCCGGCTTGTGCATTATGCCTCTTCGGTCAGCTCAGCGCCCGCACACTCATTTCATGGGTTTACTTTTGCATACGAAGTTCATTCCCAGTCTAAGATCAGATCGAACTGAGAGTTGCAGCAGCAGGATCGATAGCACGTAGGGGGGACCGGGCTGATCCCTGGCTTGCGCATTCTGCCTCTCCGGTCGGCTAAGCGCCCGTATGCTCGTTTCGTGGGTTGGCTTAGGCATACAGAGTTCATTCCATGTCTAAGCATACGGAGTTCATTCCCAGTCTAAGAGTTTGAGCCACAGTGCACATGTTGGGCTTGGGCATGTGCTGGTGCCGCATCTTTTTTGCCCGGGGCACCATCGTCAGAGCATCGCCAGAGAGCCTAACCGGCGGCATTGGGGCTTCCGACGAATGGGGGGGCTGGGGGGTGTGCACACATGATGTGCGATGGGTGCTGGTACTTGGCCCTTATATTGGCCCCCTATCCCTCATCAAACCTCAAGAACTCACACCCCCTTAAAGAGCATTTGAGATTTTATAGGTTTGCTACTAGTAGCCATGAATGTGTCTGAAATGGGGACACTTTTTTCAAACAGTCACAAAATCTTCTCCACTTCGAGTTTTTAGCTAAAGTTTTTTGTGCATGCCAAAAAAAATACAAGGATCACCTCTACCAAATTTGGGGAGAAAACTCTTTCTAAACAAATTTTAAAAAATCCCGAATCGCAAAAAGTTTCAAAAATTATGAAAAATAGAAAACGGGTCGTCTTGCCACGAAACTTCACATGAAGGCTTAGGGGACCATTGTATGAATTTAAAAGCCATAAAAATGGCATTGGCATGGCAAAAATATGAAGCTGTGCTTGAACCCACCGACCACCCATTCGATCCCTGGCTTGCGCATCCTGCCTCTCTGGTCCGCTGAACGCCCGCACGCTCATTTCGTGGGTTGGCTTAGGCATACGGAGTTCATTCCATGTCTAAGCCCCAGTCGGATCGAGGGTTGTGGCAGCAGGACCGGTAGTGGGATGGCAGCACGTAGAGGGGGATCGGGCTGATCCTCGGCTTCCGCATTATGCCTCTCTGGTCGGCCTTTCCAGTTGGTTGAGCACCGGTACGCTCGTTTCTTGGGTTGACTTAGGCATACGAAGTTCATCCCCACTCTAAGCATACAAAGTTCATTCTGAGTCTATGATCAGATCGGATTGAGGGTTGCGGCAGCAGGATCGGTAGCATGCAGGGGGGACCAGGCCGATCCCCGACTTACGCATTCTGCCTCTCCGACCGACTGAGCACCCGCACGCCCGTTTCGTGGGTTGGCTTAGGCATAGGGAGTTAATTCCATTTCTAAGCCCCAGCCAGACCGAGGGTTGTGGCAGCGAGATCGGGCAGTATGTAAAGGGGGATCGGGTTGATCTTTGGCTTGTGCATTATGCCTCTTCAATCGGCTCAGCGCCCGTACGCTCATTTCATGGGTTGACTTATGCAAATGGAGTTCATTCCCAGTCTAAGATTGGACTGGACCGAGGGTTGCAACAGCAGGATCGACAGCTCGCAGGAGGGATTGGGCCGATCTTTGACATGCACATTCTGCCTCTCCGGTCGGCTGAGCACCTGTACACTCGTTTCGTGGGTTGGCTTAGGCAAACGGAGTTCATTCCGTGTCTAAGCATACGGAGTTCATTCCCAGTCTATGATTTTGAGCCACAGTGCACATGCTGGGCTCGAGCATGTGCTGGTGCCACATTTTTCTTGCCTGGGTTACCATCGCCAGAGCATCGTCGGAGCATCATCGGAGAGCCTAACCGACGGCATTGGGGGTTCCGGCGATTGGGGGGCCGGGAGGTGTGCGCACATGATGTGCGATGGGTGCTAGTACTTGGCCCTTATATTGGCTCCCTATCCCTCATCAAACCTCGAGAACTCACAGGCCCTTAAAGAGCATTTGAGATTTTATAGGTTTGCAGCCAGTAGCCATTGAAGTGTCTGAAATGGGGACACTTTTTCTCAAATGGTCACAAAATCTTCTCCACTTCGAGTTTTTAGCTGAATGTTTTTGTGCATTCCAATAAAAATACAAGGATCGCCTTTAACAAATTTGGGGACAAAACTCTTTTTAAAAAAATTTTAAAAAATCCCGAACCGTAAAAGTTTTGAAAATCGTGAAAAATAGAAAACGGGTCGTCTTGCCACGAAACTTCACATGAAGGATTAGGGGACCATTGTAAGAATTTACAAGCCATAAAAATGGCATTGGCATGGTAGAAATATGAAGATGTGCTTGAACCCACCTACCACCCGTTCGATCCCCGACTTGCGCATCTTGCCTCTCTGGTCGACTGAGAGCCCGCACGCTCGTTTCGTGGGTTGACTTAGGCATACGGAGTTCATCCCCAGTTTAAGCATATGAAGTTCAATCCCAGTGTAAGATCAGACCAGACCGAGGGTTATGACAGTAGGATCGACAGCACGCAGGGGGGACCGAGCCGATCCCCGGCTTGCGCATTCTGCCTCTTCGGTCGGCTGAGCGCCTGCACGCTCATTTCCTAGGTTGGCTTAGGCATACGGAGTTCATTCCATGTCTAAGCATACGGAGTTCATTCCCAGTCTAAGATCGGACTAGACCGAGGATTACGAAAGCAGGACTAGCAGCAGGATCGACAGCACGTAAGGGGTGACCGAGCCAATCCCCGACTTACGCATTCTGCCCTCCCATCGGTTGAGGGGCCGCACGCTCGTTTTGTGGGTTAGCTTAGGCATACGGAGTTCTTTCCATGCCTAAACCGGATTGAGGGTTGTGGCACCAAGACCGGTAGCGAGATCGCCAGCACGCAGAGGGGGATCGGGCTGATCCCCGACTTACACATTATGCCTCTTCGATCGGCATCTCCGGTCGACTGAACGCCCGCACGCTTATTTCGTGGGTTGACTTAGGCATACGAAGTTCATCCCCATTCTAAGCATATGGAGTTCATTCCCAGTCTAAGATCAGATCGGATTGAAGGTTGCAGTAGTAGGATCGACAGCACGTAGGAGGGACTAGGCCGATCCCCAACTTGTGCATTCTGCCCTTCCGGCTGGCTGAGCACCCCCGCGTTTATTTCGTGGGTTGGCTTAGGCATACAGAGTTCATTCCATGTCTAAGCCCCAGCCAAACTGAGGGTTGTGGTAGCAGGACTGGAAGCGGGATCGACAGCACACACAGGGGGATCGGGCTGATTCCCAGCTTGCGCATTATGCCTCCCCGATCGGCTGAACACCCGCACACTCGTTTCATGGGCTGACTTAGGCATATGGAGTTCATCCCCAGTCTAAGCATACGGAGTTCATTCTCAGTCTAAGATCAGACCGGACCGAGGGTTGCGGCAGCAGGATCGGTAGAAAGGAGGGGCCACCGAGTCGATTCTCGGCTCACGCATTCTGCCTCTCCGACCAGTTGAGCGCCCGCACGCACGTTTCATGGGTTGCCTAAGCCCCAGCCAGACCGAGGGTTGTGGCAACGGGATCGGCAACACGCAGAGGGGGATCGAGTCGATCCCCAGCTTGCGCATTATGCCTCTTCGGCCAGCTTAACGCTTGCACGCTCGTTTCGTGGGTTGACTTAGGCATACGAAGTTCATTCCTAGTCTAAGATCGGGTCACACCGAGAGTTGTGGTAGCAAGATCGACAGCACGCAGGGGGGACCGGGTCGATCCCCGACTTACACATTTTGCCTCTCCGATCGGCTGAACGCCCACACGCTCGTTTCATGCGTTGGCTTAGGCATACAGAGTTTATTCCATGTCTAAGCATACAGAGTTCATTCCCAGTCTAAGATCAGACCGGACCGAGGCTTGTGGCAGCAGGACCAGTAGCAGGATCGGCAGCACGCAGGGGGATCGAGTCGATCCCTGGCTTGCGTATTCTACCTCTCTGACCTTCTGACCGCCCGCACGCTCGTTTCGTGGGTTGACTTAGGCATACGAAGTTCATCCCTAGTCTAAGCATACGGAGTTCATTCCCAGTCTAAAATCAAATCGGATCGAGGGTTGTGGCAGCAGGATCGGCAACACCTAGGGGGATCGGGTCGATCCCCGGCTTGCGCATTCTGCCTCTCCGGTCAGCTGAGTGCCCGCACGACCGTTTCATAGGTTGGCTTAGGCATAGGGAGTTCATTCCATGTCTTAGCCCCAGCCAGACCGAGGGTTGTCGCAGTGGGACTAGTAGCAGGCAGAGGGGGACCAAGCCAGTCCTCGGCTTACGCATTCTGCCTCTCCGGTCGGCTGAACGCCCGCATGCTCATTTCGTGGGTTGGCTTAGGCATACGGAGTTCATTCCCAATCTAAGAGTTTGAGCCACGGTGCACATGCTGGGCTCAAGCATGTGCTGGTGCCGCATTTTTTTTGCCCAGGGCACCATCGCCGGAGAGCCTAACCGGCGGCATTGGGGCTTCCGACGATTGGGTGGGTTGGGGGGTGTGCGCACATGATGTGTGATGGGTGCTGGTACTTGGCCCTTATATTGGCCCCCTATCCCTCATCAAACCTCGAGAACTCACACCCCCTTAAATAGCATTTGAGATTTTATAGGTTTGCTGTCAGTAGCCATTAAAGTGTCTGAAATGGGGACACTTTTTTCAAACGATCACAAAATCTTCTCCACTTCAAGTTTTTCGGTGAATTTTTTTGTGCATGTCAAGAAAAATACAAGGATCACCTCTACCAAATTTGGGGACAAAACTTTTCCTAAAAAAATTTTAAAAAATCCCGAACCGTAAAAAGTTTTGAAAATCATGAAAAATAGATAACGGGTCATCTTGCCACGAAACTTCACATGAAGGTATAGGGGACCATTGTTTGAATTTACAAGCCATAAAAATGGCATTGGCATGGCAGAAATATGAAGATGTGCTTGAACCCACCTACCACCCGCTCGATCCCCAGCTTGCTCATCTTGCCTCTCTGGTCGGCTTAGGCATACGGAGTTCATCTCCAGTCTAAGCATATAGAGTTCATTCCCAGTCTAAGATCGGACCAGACTGAGGGATGTGGCAACAGGATCGGTAGCATACATCGGGGATCGGGCTGATCCCCAACTTGTGCATTCTGTCTCTTTGGCCAGCTGAGCACCTGCACGCCCGTTTCATGGGTTGGCTTAGGCATAGGGAGTTCATTCCATGTCTAAGCCCCAGTCGAATCGAGGGTTGTGGCAGCAGGACCGACAGCACGCAAAAAGGGATCGGGCAGATCCCCGACTTGCGCATTATGCCTCTTCGATCGGTTCAATGCCCGAACGATTGTTTCATGGGATGAATTAGGATCGATAGCACGTAGAAGGGATTGGGCCAGTCCTCGGCTTGTGCATTTTGCCTCTTTGGCCGGCTGAGCGCCCGAACGCTCGTTTCGTGGGTTGGCTTAGGCATATGGAGTTCATTCCATGTCTAAGCATACAGAGTTCATTCACAGTCTAAGATCAGACCGAACTGAGGCTTACGATAGTAGGACCAGTAGCAGGATCGACAGCACGCAGGGGGGGATCGGGTCGATCCTCGGCTTACGCATCTACCTCTTCGATCGGCTGAGTACCCGCACGCTCATTTCGTGGGTTGACTTAGGCATACGGAGTTCATCCGAAGTCTAAGCATACGGAGTTCATTCCCAGTCTAATATCAAACTGGACCGAGGGTTGCGGTAGCAGGATCCGTAGCACACAGGGGGGACCGAGCCGATCTCCAGCTTGTGCATTCTGCCTCTCCGGCCGGCTGAGTGCCTGCACTCCCATTTCATTGGTTGGCTTAGGCATAGGGAGTTCATTCCATGTCTAAGCCCCAGTTAGACTAAGGGTTGTGGTAGTGGGACCGACAGCACGCAGAAGGGGACCGAGTCGATCCCCAGCTTACGCATTCTGCCTTTCTGGTCGGTTGAGCGCCCGTACGCTCATTTTGTGGGTTGGCTTAGGCATACGAAGTTCATTCCATGTCTAAGCATACGAAGTTCATTCCCAGTCTAAGAGTTTGAGCCATGGTGCACATGCTGAGCTTGGGCATGTGCTGGTGCCACATTTTTTTCGCCTGGGGCACCATCACCGGAGCATCACCGGAGAGCCTAACCGGTGGCATTGGGGGTTCCGACGATTGGGGGGGCTGGGGGGTGTGCACACATGATGTGCGATGGGTGCTGGTACTTGGCCCTTATATTGGCCCCCTATCCCTCATCAAACCTCGAGAACTCACACCCCCTTAAAGAGCATTTGAGATTTTATAGGTTTGCTGCCAGTAGCCATTAAAGTGTCTAAAATGGGGACACTTTTTTCAAATGGTCACAAAATCTTTTCAACTTTGAGTTTTTAGCTGAATTTTTTTGTGCATGCCAACAAAAGTACAAGGATCACCTCTACCAAATTTGGGGACAAAATCTTTCTAGAAAAATTTTAAGAAATCCCGAACCGCAAAAAGTTTCAAAAATCATGAAAAATAGAAAACGGGTCGTCTTGCCACAAAACCTCACATGAAGGTGCAGGGGACCATTGTACGAATTTACAAGCCATAAAAATGGCATTGGCATGGAAGAAATATGAAGATGTGCTTGAACCCACCTACCACCCGCTCGATCCCTGGCTTGCTCATCCTGCCCCTCTGGTCGGCTGAGCATTCACATGCCCGTTTCGTGGGTTGATTTAAGCATACAGAGTTCATCCCCAGTCTAAGTAGATGGAGTTCATTCCCAGTCTAAGATCAGACCGGACCGAGGGTTGCGACAGTAGGATCGACAGCACGCAGGGGGGATCGGGCCGATTCTGCCTCTTCGGTCGACTGAGCGCCCGCACGCCCGTTTCGTGGGTTGGCTTAGGCATAGGAAGTTCATTCCATGTCTGAGCCCCAGTCGGACCGAGGGTTGTGGCAGCGGGACCGACAGCATGCAGAGGCGGATCGGGCCGATCCCCGACTTGCGCATTATGCCTCTCCGACTGACTCAGCGCCCGTACGCCTAATTTCGTGGTTGACTTAGGCATACAGAGTTCATTCCCATCTAAGATCGGACCGGACCGATGGTTGCGACAGTAGGATCGACAGCACATAGGGGGGATGGGCCGGTCCCCAACGTGCGCATTTTGTGTCTCCGACTGGCTAAGCGCCCGTACTCTCGTTTCGTGGGTTAGCTTAGGCATACGGAGTTCATTCTATGTCTAAGCATATGGAGTTCATTCCAGCCTAAGATCAGATCAGATCGAGGGTTGCGGCAGTAGGACCAGTAGTAGGATCGACAGCACGCGGGGTGGACTGGGCCGATACCCAGCTTACGCATTCTACCTCTTCCGGCCGGCTGAGTGCCCGCCCGCCTGTTTCGTGGGTTGGCTTAGGCATAGGGAGTTCATTCCATGTCTAAGCCCCAGTCGGACCGAGGGTTGTGGCAGCGGGACCGACAGCATGCAGAGGGGGACCGGGTGGATCCCCGACTTACGGATTATGCCTCTCCGGCCAGTTCAGTGCCCGAAAGCTCATTTCGTGGGTTGACATAGGCATACAGAGTTCATTCCCAGTCTAAGATCAGACCAGACTGACGGTTGTGGCAACAGGATCTACAGCACGCAAAGGGGACCGGGTCGGTCCCCGGCTTACGCATTTTACCTCTCTGACCGGCTGAGTGCCCGTACCCTCGTTTCGTGGGTTGGCTTAGGCATACGGGTTCATTCAATGTCTAAGCATACGGAGTTCATTCCCAGTCTAAGATCAGACCGGATCGAGGCTTGCGATAGCCGGACCAGCAGCAGGATCGGTAGCATACAGAGGGGGACCGGGCCGATCCCCGGCTTACGCATTCTGCCTCTTTGGCTAGCTGAGCGCCCGCACGCTCATTTCGTGGGTTGACTTAGGCATACGGAGTTCATCCCTAGTCTAAGCATACGAAGTTCATTCCCAATCTAAGATCGAACCGAACTGAGGGTTGCGACAGCAGGATCGGTAGCATGCAAGTGGGATCGAGCCGATCCCTGGCTTGCGCATTCTGCCTCTTCGGTAGGCTGTGTGCCCGCACGCCCGTTTCGTGGGTTGGCTTAGGCATAGGGAGTTCATTCCATGTCTAAGCCCTAGTCGGACCGAGGGTTGTGGCAGCAGGACCGATAGCACGCAGAAGGGGACCAGGTTGATCCCCAACTTACGCATTATGCCTCTCCGACCAGCTCAGCGCCCGAACGCTCGTTTCGTGGGTTGACTTAGGCATATGGAGTTCATTCCCAATCTAAGATCAGACTGGACTGAGGGTTGCGATAGTAGGATCGACAGCACGCAGGGGGCATACGGAGTTTATCCCTAGTCTAAACATACAGAGTTCATTCCCAGTCTAAGATCGAACCAGAACGATGGTTACGGTAGCAGGATCGGTAACACAAAGGGGGGACCAGGTCGATCCTCGGCTTGCGCATTCTGCCTCTCCGGTCGGTTGAGCGCCCGTAGGCCCATTTCATGGGTTGGCTTAGGCATAAGGAGTTCATTCCATGTATAAGCCCCAATCGGATCGACAGCACGCAGAGGGGGACCAGGCCGATCCCCAGCTTGCGCATTCTGCCTCTCCTTCGTCTGAACGCCCGCACACTCGTTTCATGGGTTGGCTTAGGCATACGGAGTTCATTCCATGTCTAAGCATACAGAGTTCATTTCAAGTCTAAGAGTTTGAGCCACGGTGCACATGCTGGGCTCGAGCATGTACTGGTGCCAGATTTTTTTCGCTCGGGGCACCATCGTCGGAGCATCGTCGGAGAGCCTAACCGATGGCATTAGGGGTTTCGGTGATTAGGGGGCCGAGGGGTGTGCACACATGATGTGCGATGGGTGCTGGTACTTGGCCCTTATATTTGCCCCCTATCCCTCATCAAACCTCGAGAACTCACACTCCCTTAAAGAGCATTTTAGATTTTATAGGTTTGCTGCCAGTAGCCATGAAAGTGTCTGAAATGGGGACACTTTTTTCAAACGGTCACAAAATCTTCCACACTTCGAGTTTTTAGCTGAATTTTTTTGTGCATGCCAACAAAAATAAAAAGAATCACCTCTACCAAATTTAGGGGTAAAACTCTTTCTAAAAAAATTTTAGAAAATCCCGAACCGTAAAAAGTTTCAAAAATCATGAAAAATAGAAAACATGTCGTCTTGCCATGAAACTTCACATGAAGGCGTAGGGGACCATTGTATCAATTTACAAGCCATAAAAATGGCATTGGCATGGCAGAAATATGACGATGTGCTTGAACCTGCTACCATCCGTTCGATCCCCGGCTTGCGCATCCTATGTCTCTGACCGGCTGAGAGTCTGCACCTCGTTTTGTGGGTTGACTTAGGACATACGATGTTCATCCCCAGTCTAAGCATACGGAGTTCATTCCCAGTCTAAGATCGGATCAGACCGAGGGTTGCGACAGCAGGATCGGCAGCATGCATGGGGGACCGAGTCGATCTTCGGTTTACGCATTCTGCCTCTCTGATCGGTTGAGCACCCGTACACCTGTTTCATGGGTTGGCTTAGGCATAGGGAGTTCATTCCATGTCTAAGCCCCAGCTGGACCGAGGGTTGTGGCAGTGAGACTGACAGCACGCAGAGGGGACCGAGTCGATCCCCAGTTTGCACATTATGCCTCTCCAATCGGCTCAACGCCCGCACGCTCATTTGCTGGGTTGACATAGGCACACGGAGTTCATTTCCTGGATCGGATCGAGGGTTACGACAGCAGGATCACAGCATGCAGGGACACCGGGTCGGTCCTCGGCTTACACATTCTGCCTCTCCGACTGACTGAGCGCCCGTACACTCGTTTCGTGGGTTGGCTTAGGCATACGGAGTTCATTTCATGTCTAAGCATACGGAGTTCATTCCTAGTCTAAGATCAGATCGAATCGAGGGTTGTGACAGCAGGACCAGCAGCAGGATCGATAGCATGTAGGGGGGATCGGACCGATCCCCGGCTTGCTTATTCTGCCTCTCTGACCGGCTGAACGCCCGTACGCTCGTTTCATGGGTTGGCTTAGGCATACGGAGTTCATTCCATGTCTAAGCCCCAGTCGGACCAAGGGTTGTGGCAGCAGGACCGGCAGTGGAATCGACAGCGAAATTGGTAGCGCGCAGAGGGGGACCGGGTTGATCCTCGGCTTGCGCATTATGCCTTTCCGATCGGTTGAGCGGCCGTACGCTCATTTCATTGGTTGACTTAGGCATACGGAGTTCATCCGCAGTCTAAGCATACGGAGTTTATTCCCAGTCTAAGATCAGACCAGACCGAGGGTTGCGGTAGCAGGATCGGCAGCACGCAGAGGGGATCGGGTCGATCCCCGGCTTGTACATTCTGCCTCTCCGGTCGGTTGAACGCCCGCTCGCTCATTTCATGGGTTGACTTAGGCATACGAGTTCATCCGTAGTCTAAGCATACGGAGTTCATTCCCAGTCTAAGATGGAACCGAATCTAGGGTTGCGGTAGCAGGATCAGCAGCACGCAGGGGGACTGGGCCGATCCCTGGCTTACGCGTTCTACCTCTCCAGCCCGTTGAGCTTTCGCATGCCCGTTTCGTGGGTTGGCTTAGGCATAAGGAGTTCATTCCATGTCTAAGCCCCAACCAGACCGAGGGTTGTGGCAGCGGGACCGGTAGTACGCAGAAAGGGATCGGGTCGATCCCCAGCTTGTGCATTCTGCCTCTCCGACTGGCTGAGCACCCGCACACTCGATTCATGGGTTGGCTTAGGCATACGGAGTTCATTCCCAGTCTAAAAGTTTGAGCAACGGTGCACATGCTGGGCTCAGGCATGCCAACAAAGCACATGTTGGGCTCTGGTCTGCTGAGCGTCCGTATGCTCATTTCGTGGGTTAACGTAGGCATACGGAGTTCATCCCCAGTCTAAGCATATAGAGTTCATTATCAGTCTAAGATCAGACTAGATCGAGGGTTGCTGCAGTAGGATCAGTAGCACGTAGGGGGGATCAGGTCGATCCTCAGCTTGCGCATTCTGCCTCTTCGATCGACTGAGCGCCCGCATGCCCGTTTCGTGGGTTGGCTTAGGCATAGGGAGTTCATTCCATGTCTAAGCATATGGAGTTCATTCCCAGTCTAATATCAGACCGGACCGAGGGTTGCGACAGTAGGACCAGCAGGATCGGTAGCATGCAGGGGGATTGGGTCGATCCCAGCTTGTGCATTCTACCTTTTCGGTCGGCTGAGCGCCCGTACGCTCGTTTCATGGGTTGGCTTTGGCATACGGAGTTCATTCCATGTCTAAGCCCTAGCCGTACCGAGGGTTTTGGTAATAAGACCGGCAGTGGGATCGGCAGCACGTAGAGGGGGACTGGGTTGATCCCTGACTTATGCATTATGTCTCTTTGGCCAGCCTCTCCGACCGACTGAGCGCCCGCACGCTCATTTTGTGGGTTGACTTAGGCATACGGAGTTCATCCCCAGTCTAAGCATACGGAGTTCATCCCCAGTCTAAGCATACAGAGTTCATTCCCAGTCTAAGATCAGACTGGACCGAGGGTTGCGATAGTAGGATGGGTAGTATGCAAGGGGGACTGAGCCGATCCCCGGCTTGCACATTCTGCCTCTCCGATCGGCTGAGCGCCCGCACGCCCATTTCATGGGTTGGCTTAGGCATAGGGAGTTCATTGCATGTCTAAGCCCCAGTCAGACCGAGGGTTGTGGTAGTGGGACAGCCAGCACGCAGAGGGGGACCGAGCCGATTCCTAGCTTGCGTATTATGCCTCTCCGATCGGCTCAACGCCCGATCACTCGTTTCGTGGGTTGACTTAGGCATACGGAGTTCATTCCAAGTCTAAGATTGGCTCGGATCGAGGGTTGCAGCAGCAGGATCGACAGCACGTAGGGGGGACCAGGCTGGTCCCTAGCTTGCCCAATCTGCCTTTTCGGCTGGTTGAGCACCCGCACGCTCGCTTCGTGGGTTGGCCTAGGCATATGGAGTTCATTCCATGTCTAAGCATACAGAGTTCATTCCCAGTCCAAGATCGGACCAGACCGAGGGTTGTGATAGCAGGACCAACAGCAGGATCGACAGCACGTAAGGGGGACCAGGCCGATCCCCAGCTTGCGTATTTTGCCTTTTCGGTCGGCCTCTCCGATCGGTTGAGCGTCCGCACTCTCATTTTATGGATTGACTTAGGCATACGGAGTTCATCCCCAGTCTAAGCATACAGAGTTCATTCCCAGTCTAAGATCGAACTGGACTGAGGGTTACGACAGCAGGATCAACAGCATGCAGGGGGATCGAGTCGATCCCTGGCTTGCGCATTCTGCCTCTCCGGCTGACTGAGCGCCCGTACACCCGTTTCATGGTTTGTCTTAGGCATAGGGAGTTCATTCCATGTCTAAGCCCCAGCTGGACCGAGGGTTGCGACAGCGGGATCGGTAGCACATAGAGGGGGATCGGGCCGATCCCCGGCTTGTGCATTCTGCCTCTCCGACCGGCTAAGCGCCCGCACGCTCAATTCGTGGGTTGGCTTAGGCATACGGAGTTCATTCCATGTCTAAGCATACGGAGTTCATTCCCAGTCTAAGAGTTTGAGCCATGGTGCACATGCTGGGCTCGAGCATGTGCTGGTGCCACATTTTTTTCACCCGGGGCACCATTATCGGAGCATTGCCAAGAGCCTAACCGACGGCATTGGGGGTTCCGGAGATTAGGGGGGCCTGGGGGTCTGCGCACATGATGTGCGATTGGTGCTGGTACTTGGCCCTTATATTGGCCCCCTATCCCTCATCAAACCTTGAGAACTCACACCCCCTTAAAGAGCATTTGAGATTTTATAGGTTTGCTGCCAGTAGCCATTAAAGTGTTTCAAATGGGGACACTTTTTTCAAGCGGTCACAAAATCTTCTCCGCTTGGAGTTCTTAGCTGAATTTTTTTTTGCATGCCAAAAAAATACAAGGATCACCTCTACCAAATTTTGTAACAAAAAGTTTTCTAAAAAAATTTTAAAAAATCCCGAACCGCAAAAAGTTTCAAAAATCATGAAAAATAAAAAATGGGTCGTCTTGCCACGAAACTTCACATGAAGGCATAGGGGACCATTGTATGAATTTACAAGCCATAAGAATGGCATTGGCATGGCAGAAATATGAAGATGTGCTTGAACCCACCTACCACCCGTTCGATCCCCGGCTTGCGCATCCTGCCTCTCTGGTCGGCTGAGCGTCCGCACGCTCATTTCTTGGGTTGACTTAGGGATATGAAGTTCATCCCCAGTCTAAGCATACGAAGTTCATTCCCAGTCTAAGATCAGACCAGACTGAGGGTTGCGACAGTAGGATCGATAGCACGCAGGGGGGATCGGGTCGATCCCTAGCTTGCGCATTCTGCCTCTCCGGTCGGCTGAGCGCCCGTATGCCCGTTTCGTGGGTTGGCTTAGGCATAGGGAGTTCATTCCAAGTCTAAGCCCCAGCCGGACCGAGGGTTGTGGCAGCGGTACCGGCAGCACGCAGAGGGGGATCAGGCAGATCCCCAGCTTGCACATTATGCCTCTCCGACCGGCTAAGCGCCCGCACGCTCGATTCGTGGGTTGGCTTAGGCATACGGAGTTCATTCCATGTCTAAGCATACCGAGTTCATTCCCAGTCTAAGAGTTTGAGCCATGGTGCACATGCTGGGCTCGAGCATTTGCTGGTGCCACATTTTTTTCACCTGGGGCACCATCATCAGAGCATTGCCAAGAGCCTAACCGACGGCATTGGGGGTTCGGAGATTAGGGGGGCCGGGGGGTCTGCGCACTTGATGTGCGATTGGTGCTGGTACTTGGCCCTTATATTGGCCCCCTATCCCTCATCAAACCTCGAGAACTCACACCCCCTTAAAGAGCATTTGAGATTTTATAGGTTTGCTGCCAGTAGCCATTAAAGTGTTTGAAATGGGGACACTTTTTTCAAACGGTCACAAAATCTTCTCCGCTTGGAGTTTTTAGCTGAATTTTTTTTTGCATGCCAACAAAAATACAAGGATCACCTCTACCAAATTTTGTAACAAAAATTTTTTAAAAAATTTTAAAAAATCCCGAACCGTAAAAAGTTTCAAAAATCATGAAAAATAAAAAATGGGTCATCTTGCCACGAAACTTCACATGAAGGCATAGGGGACCATTGTATGAATTTACAAGCCATAAAAATGGCATTGGCATGGCAGAAATATGAAGATGTTCTTGAACCCACCTACCCACCGTTCGATCCCCGGCTTGCGCATCCTGCCTCTCTGGTCGGCTGAGCATCCGCACGCTCGTTTCTTGGGTTGACTTAGGGATATGAAGTTCATCCCCAGTCTAAGCATACGAAGTTCATTCCCAGTCTAAGATCAGACCGGACTGAGGGTTGCGACCGCACGCAGGGGGTACCGGGTCGATCCCCGGCTTGCGCATTCTGCCTCTCCGGTCGGCTGAGCGCCCGTACGCCCATTTCGTGGGTTGGCTTAGGCATAGGAAGTTCATTCCAAGTCTAAACCCCAGTCGGACTGAGGGTTGTGGTAGTGGTACCGACAGCACGCGGAGGGGGATCGGGCAGATCCCCGACTTGCGCATTATGCCTCTCCAGCCAGCTCAGCGCCCGTACGCTCATTTCATGGGTTGACTTAGGCATACGGAGTTCATTCCCAGCCTAAGATTGGGCCAGACTGAGGGTTGCGACAGCAGGATTTACAGCACGTAGGGGGGATCGGGCCGGTCCCAGGCTTGTGCATTCTGCCTCTCCGATCGGCTGAGCACCTGCACGCTCATTTCATGGGTTGGCTTAGGCATATGAAGTTCATTCCATGTCTAAGCATACGGAGTTCATTCCTGGTCTAAGAGTTTGAGCCACGGTGCACATGCTGGGCTCGAGCATGTGCTGGTGCCACATTTTTTTCGCCTGGGGCACCATCGCCGGAGCATCGTCGGAGAGCCTAACCGGCGACATTGGGGGTTTCGATGATTGGGGGGGCCGGGGGTTATGCACACATGATGTACGATGGGTGCTGGTACTTGTTCCTTATATTGGCTCCCTATCCCTCATCAAACCTCGAGAACTCACACCCCCTTAGAGAGCATTTGAGATTTTATAGGTTTACTGCCAGTAGCCATTAAAGTGTCCGGAATGGGGACACTTTCTTCAAACGATCACAAAATCTTCTCCACTTCAAGTTTTTAGCTGAATAGCTGAATTTGTTTGTGCATGCCAACGATAATACAAGGATCAGCTCTACCAAATTTGGGGACAAAAAGCTTTCTAAAAAAATTTTAAAAATTCCCGAACCACAAAACTTTCGAAAATCGTGAAAAATAGAAAACGGGTCGTCTTGCCATGAAACTTCACATGAAGGTGTAGGTGACCATTGTTTGAATTTACAAGCCATAAAAATGGCATTGGTATGGCAGAAATATGAAGATGTGCTTGAACCCACCTATCACCCGTTCGATACCCGGCTTGCGTATCCTGCCTCTCTGGTCGGCTGAGCGTCCGCACGTTCATTTCATGGGTTGACTTAGGCATACAGAGTTCATCCCCAGTCTAAGCATATAGAGTTCATTCCCAGTCTAAGATCAGATCGGATCGAAGGTTGCGGTAGCAGGATTGATAGCACGCAGGGGGGACCGGGTCGATCCCCGGCTTGCGCATTCTGCCTCTCCGGTCGGTTGAGCACCCGCACGCCCGTTTCGTGGGTTGGCTTAGGAATAGGGAGTTCATTCCATGTCTAAGCCCCAACCGGACCGAGGGTTGTGGTAGTAGGACCGGCAGCACGCAGAGGGGGACCGGGTCGATCCCAGACTTGCGCATTATGCCTCTCTGACCGGCTCAGCAACCGAACGCTCGTTTCATGGGTTGACTTAGGCATACGAAGTTTATTCCTAGTCTAAGATCAGACCGGACTGAGGGTTGCAGCAGTAGGAACGACAGCACATAGGGGGGACCGAGCCGGTCCTCGGCTTGCGCTTTCTGCCTCTCCAACCGGCTGAGCGCCCGCACGCTCGTTTCATGGGTTGGCTTAGGCATACGGAGTTTATTCCATGTCTAAGCATATGCAGTTCATTCCCAGTCTAAGATTGGACCGGATTGAGGGTTGCGACAGTAGGACCAGCAGCAGGATCGATAGCACGTAGGGGGACTGGGCCGATCCCCAGCTTACGCATTCTGCCTCTCCGGTCGGTTGAGCACCCACACGCTCGTTTTGTGGGTTGACTTAGGCATACAGAGTTCATCTCCAGTCTAAGCGTACGGAGTTCATTCCCAATCTAAGATCTAACCAGGACCGAGGGTTGCGGCAGTAGGATCGGTAGCACGTAGGGGGGATCGGATCGATCCCCAACTTACGCATTCTGCCTCTCCGATCGACTGAGCAACCGCACGCCCGTTTTATGGGTTGACTTAGGCATAAGGAGTTCATTCCATGTCTAAACCCCAGTCGGATCGAGGGTTGTGGTAGCGAGACCGATGGCACGCAGAGAGGGATCGGGCCGATCCTCGGCTTGCACATTATGCCTCTACGGTCAGCTTAGCACCCGTATGCTTGTTTCGTGGGTTGACTTAGGCATACAGAGTTCATTTCTAGTCTAAGATCAGATTGGAGTGAGGGTTGCGGTAGTAGGATCGATAGCACATAGGGTGGGACTAGGCCGATCCCCAGCTTACGCATTTCGTCTCTCGACCGACTAAGCTCCCGCACGCTCATTTCATGGGTTGGCTTAGTCATACGGAGTTCATTCCATGTCTAAGCATACGGAGTTCATTTCCAGTGTAAGATCTGACCGGATCGAGGGTTGTGACAGCAGGATCGATAGCACGCAGGGGAGGACCAGGTCGATCACCGGCTTCTATATTCTGCCTCTCCGACTGGCTGAGCACCCGCACACTGGTTTCATGGGTTGGCTTAGGCATACGGTGTTCATTCCATGTCTAATCCCCAGCCAGATCGAGGGTTATGGAAGCAGGACCGATAGCAGGATCGGTAGCACACAGAGGGGGACCGGGCTGATCCCCGGCTTACGCATTATGCCTCTTCGACAGGCCTATCTGGCTGGCTGAGCACCTGCACGCTCGTTTCATGGGTTAACTTAGGCATACAGAGTTCATCCCTAGTCTAAGCATACGGAGTTCATTCCCAGTCTAAGATTAGACCGGACCGAGGTTGCGTGTA
>NW_019167826.1:11501881-11528890 GCF_002303985.1 Durio zibethinus
AAGATTTTGTGACCGTTTGAAAAAAGTGTCCCCATTTCAGACACTTTAATGGCTACTGGCAGTAAACCTATAAAATCTCAAATGCTCTTTAAGGGGGTGTGAGTTCTGGAATGCGCAAGCCGAGGATCGGTCCGGTCCGATCTTAGACTGGGAATGAACTCCATATGCTTAGACATGGAATGAACTCCATATGCCTAAGCCAACCCATTAAACGAGCGTGCGAGTGCTCAACCGACCGAAGAGGCAGAATGCACAAGCTGGGGACCGGCCTGATCCCCCCTACGTACTGTCGATCCTGCTACCGCAACCCCCGATCCGGTCTGATCTTAGATTGGGAATGAACTCCGTATGCCTAAGTCAACCCACGAAACGTGCGTTTAGAGAGGCATAATGCGCAAGCCGAGGATCAGACCGGTCCTCCTCTGCGTGCTGTCGGTCCCGCTACCACAACCCTCGATCCGGTTGGGGCTTAGACATGGAATGAACTCCCTATGCCTAAGCCAACCCATAAAATGGGTGTGCGGGCACTCAGCCATCCGGAGAGGCAGAATGCGCAAGCCGGGACCGCCTGGTCCCCCTGCGTGCTGTCGATCTTGCTACTGCAACCCTCGGTCCAGTCTAATCTTAGACTGGGAATGAACTCTGTATGCTTAGACTAGGGATGAACTCTGTATGCCTAAGTCAACCCATGAAACGAGCGTGCGGGTGCTCAGCCAACCAGATAGGCCGATCGAAGAGGTATAATGTGCAAGCTGAGGATCAGCCCGATCCCCCTCTGCGTGCTGCCGATCCTGCTATCGATCCTGTTTCCATAACCCTCGGTCTGGCTGGGGATTAGACATGGAATGAACACCGTATGCCTAAGCTAACCCATGAAACGAGTGTGTGGGCGCTCAGCCAACCGGAGAGGCAGAATACAGAAGCTAGTGATCGGCCTGGTCCTCCCCTGCATGCTATCGATCCTGCTGTCGCAACCCTCGATCCGGTCAGATCTTACACTGGAAATGAACTCCATATGCTTAGACATGGAATGAACTCCGTATGCCTAAGCCAACCCACGAAATGAGCGTGCGGGCGCTTAGTCGATCGAGAGACGAAATGCACAAGCCGAGGATCGGCCTAGTCCCACCCTACGTGCTATCGATCCTACTATCGCAACCCTCACTCTAGTCTGATCTTAGACTAGAAATGAACTCTGTATGCCTAAGTCAACCCACGAAACAAGCGTACGGGTGCTAAGCCGATCGTAGAGGCATAATGTGCAAGCCGAGGATCGACCCGATCCCCCTCTGCGTGCCGTCGGTCCCACTACCACAACCCTCGATCCTACTGGGGCTTAGACATGGAATGAACTCCCTATGCCTAAGTCAACCCATAAAACAGGCGTGTGGGCGCTTAGTCGGTCGGAGAGGCAGAATGCGTAAGCTGGGGATCGACTCGATTCCCCCCTGCGTGCTGCCGATCCTGCTGTTGCAACCCTCGGTCCGGTTAGATCTAAGACTGGGAATGAATTCTGTACGCTTAGACTGGAGATGAACTCTGTATGCCTAAGTCAACCCACGAAACGAGCGTGTGGGTGCTCAGCTGACCGGAGAGGTAGAATGCATAAGCTGGGGATCGGCCCAGTCCCTCCTGCGTGCTGTCGATCCTGCTACTGGTCCTGCTGTCACAACACTTGATCCGATCCAATCTTAGACTGGGAATGAGCTTCGTATGCTTAGACATGGAATAAACTCCGTATGCCTAAGCCAACCCATGAAACGAGCGTGCGGGCGCTCAGCCTGTCGGAGAGGCAGAATGCGCAAACTGGGGACCGGCCCGACCCCCCCTACATGCTGTCGTTCCTGCTGCCGCAACCCTCGGTCCGATCCGATCTTAGACTGGGAATGAACTCCGTATGCCTAAGTCAACCCACGAAACGAGCGTTCGGTTGCTGAGCCGGTCAGAGAGGCAAATGCGCAAGTCTGGGATCGACCCGATCCCCCTTTACGTGCTGCCGGTCCTACTACCACAACCCTCGGTCCGGTTAGGGCTTAGACATGGAATGAACTCCCTATGCCTAAGCTAACCCATGAAACGGACGTACGGGTGCTCAACCGACCGGAGAGGCAGAATGCGCAAGCTGAGGATCAGTCCGGTCCCCCTGCGTGTTATCGATCCTGCTATCGCAACCTTCGATTCGGTCTGATCTTAGACTGGGAATGAACTCCGTATGCTTAGACTAGGGATGAACTCCATATGCCTAAGTCAACCCATGAAATGAGCGTGCAGACGCTCAGCCGACCAGAGAGGCAGGATACGTAAGCCGGGGATCGAACAGGTGGTAGGTGGGTTCAAGCACCTCTTCAAATTTCTGCCATACCAATGCCATTTTTATGGCTTGTAAATTCAAACAATGGTCCCCTACACCTTCATGTGAAGTTTCATGGCAAGACGACCCGTTTTCTATTTTTCATGATTTTCGAAAGTTTTTATGGTTCGGGAATTTTTAAAATCTTTTTAGAAAGCGTTTTGTCCCCAAATTTGGTAGAGCTGATCCTTGTATTATTGTTGGCATGCACAAACAAATTCAGCTAAAAACTCGAAGTGGAGAAGATTTTGTGATCGTTTGAAGAAAGTGTCCCCATTTCGGACACTTTAATGGCTACTGGCAGCAAACCTATAAAATCTCAAATGCTCTGTAAGGGGGTGTGAGTTCTCGAGGTTTGATGAGGGATAGGGGGCCAATATAAGGAACAAGTACTAGCACCCATCGCACATCATGTGTGCATAACCCCCGGCCCCCCCAATCGTCGAAACCCCCAATGTCACCGGTTAGGCTCTCCGACGATGCTTCGACGATGGTGCCCCAGGCGAAAAAAATGTGGCACCAGCACATGCCTGAGCCCAGCATGTGCACCGTGGCTCAAACTCTTAGATCGGGAATGAACTCCATATGCTTAGACATGGAATGAACTTTGTATGCCTAAGCCAACCCACAAAATGAGCGTGCAGGTGCTCAGCCGACCGGAAAGGCAGAATGCGCAAGCCGGGGACCGACCCGATCCCCCCTACGTGCTGTCAATCCTGCTACCGCAACCCTCAGTCTGGCCCAATCTTAGGCTGGGAATGAACTCTGTATGCCTAAGTCAACCCATGAAATAAGCGTACGGGCGCTGAGCTGGCTGGAGAGGCATAATGCACAAGCCGAGGATCTGTCCGATCCCCCTCTGTGTGTTGTCGATCCCGCTGCCACAACCCTCGGTTCGACTGGGGCTTAGACTTGGAATGAACCCCCTATGCCTAAGCCAACCCACGAAATGGGCGTGCGGGCGCTCAGCCGACCGGAGAGGCAGAATGCGCAAGCCGGGGATCGACCCGGTCCCCCCTGCGTGCTGTCGCAACCCTCAATCCAGTCTGATCTTAGACTGGGAATGAACTTCGTATGCTTAGACTGGGGATGAACTCCATATCCCTAAGTCAACCCAAGAAACGAGCGTGCGGATGCTCAGTCGACTAGAGAGGCAGGATACGTAAGCCGGGGATCGAACGGGTGGTAGGTGGGTTAAAGCACATCTTCATATTTCTACCATACCAATGCCATTTTTATGGCTTGTAAATTCATACAATGGTCCCCTATGCCTTTATGTGAAGTTTCGTGGCAAGATGACCCGTTTTTTATTTTTCATGATTTTTGAAACTTTTTACGGTTCGAGATTTTTAAAATTTTTTTAGAAAACTTTTTGTTACAAAATTTTTGTTGGCATGCAAAAAAAAATTCAGCTAAAAACTCCAAGCAGAGAAGATTTTGTGACCGTTTGAAAAAAGTGTCCCCATTTCAAACACTTTAATGGCTACTGGCAGCAAACCTATAAAATCTCAAATGCTCTTTAAGGGGGTGTGAGTTCTCGAGGTTTGATGAGGGACAGGGGGCCAATATAAGGGCCAAGTACCAGCACCAATCGCACATCATGTGCGCAGACCCCCCGGCCCCCTAATCTCCGGAACCCCCAATGCCGTCGGTTAGGCTCTTGGTGATGCTCTGATGATGGTGCCCCGGGCGAAAAAAATGTGGCACCAGCACATGCTAGAGCCCAGCATGTGCACCGTGGCTCAAACTCTTAGACTGGGAATGAACTCCACATGCTTAGACATGGAATGAACTCCGTATGCCTAAGCCAACCCACGAATCAAACGTACGGGCGCTTAGCCGACCGGAGAGGCAGAATGCACAAGCTGGGGATCGGCCCGATCCCCCTTTATGTGCTATCGATCCCGCTGCCGCAACCCTCGGTCCAGCTGGGGCTTAGACATGGAATGAACTCCCTATGCCTAAGACAAACCACGAAACGGGTGTACGGGCGCTCAGTCAGCCGGAGAGGCAGAATGTGCAAGCCGGGGATCGACCCGATCCCCTCTGCGTGCTGCTGATCCTGCTGTCGCAACCCTCAGTCCAGTTCGATCTTAGACTGGGAATGAACTCTGTATGCTTAGACTGGGGATGAACTCCATATGTCTAAGTCAATCCATGAAATGAGAGTACGGACGCTCAACCGATCGGAGAGGCCGATCATAGAGGCATAATACGTAAGCCGGGGATCGGCCTGGTCCCCCTTACGTGCTGTTGATCCTGCTGTTGGTCCTACTATCACAACCCTCGGTCCGGTCTGATCTTAGACTGGGAATGAACTCTGTATGCTTAGACATGGAATGAACTCCATATGCCTAGGCCAACCCACGAAGCGAGCGTGCGGGTGCTCAACCAGCCGAAGAGGTAGATTGGGCAAGCTAGGGACCGGCCTGGTCCCCCCTATGTGCTGTCGATCCTGCTATTGCAACCCTCGGTCCGAGCCAATCTCAGACTTGGAATGAACTCCGTATGCCTAAGTCAACCCACGAATCGAGTGATCGGGCGTTGAGCCGACCGGAGAGGCATAATACGCAAGCCGGGGATCGACCCAGTCCTCTTCTGTGTGCTGGCTATCCCGCTACCACAACCCTCGGTCCGACTGGGGCTTAGACATGCAATGAACTCCCTATGCCTAAGCCAACCCATGAAACAGGCGTGCGGGTGCTCAACCGACCGGAGAGGCAGAATGTGCAAGCCGGGGATCGACTCGGTCCCCCCTGTATACTGCCCATCCTGCTATCGCAACCCTCGGTCCGGTCCGATCTTAGACTGGGAATGAACTCCGTATGCCTAAGTCAACCCACGAAACAAGCGTGCGGGCGCTCAGTCGGCCGGAGAGGCTGGCCAGAGAGACATAATGCACAAGTCAGGGATCAGCCCAATCCCCCTCTACGTGCTGCCGATCCCGCTACCGGTCCTGTTACCAAAACCCTCAGTACGATTAGGGCTTAGACATGGAATGAACTCCGTATGCCGAAGCCAACCCATGAAATGAGCGTGCGGGCGCTCAGCCGACCGAAGAGGTAGAATGCGCAAGCTGGGGATCGACCCAATCCCTTCCTGCATGCTGCCGATCCTGTTGCTGGTCCTACTGTTGCAACCCTCGGTCCGGTCTGATATTAGACTGGGAATGAACTCCATATGCTTAGACATGGAATGAACTCCCTATGCCTAAGCCAACCCATGAAACGGGCATGCGGGCGCTCAGTCGATCGGAGAGGCAGAATGCACAAGCTGAGGATTGACCCCATCCCCCCTACGTGCTATTGATCCTACTGCAGCAACCCTCAGTCCGGTCTGATCTTAGACTGATAATGAACTCTATATGCTTAGACTGGGGATGAACTCTGTATGCCTACGTTAACCCACGAAATGAGCATGCAGACGCTCAGTAGACCAGAGCCCAGCATGTGCTTTTGTTGGCATGCCCTAGTCTAGCATGCGCACCGTTGCTCAAACTCTTAGACTGGGAATGAACTCCGTATGCCTAAGCCAACCCATGAATCGAGCGTACGGGTGCTCAGTCGATCGGAGAGGCAGAATGCGCAAGCTGGGGATCGACCCGATCCCCCTCTACGTACTGTCGGTCCCGCTGCCACAACCCTCGGTCTGGTTGGGGCTTAGACATGGAATGAACTCCATATGCCTAAGCCAACCCACGAAACGGGCGTGCGAAAGCTCAGTCGATCGGAGAGGCAGAACGCGCAATCCAGGGATCGGCCCAGTCCCCCTTGCGTGCTGCTGATCCTGCTACCGCAACCCTAGATTCGGTTCGATCTTAGACTGGGAATGAACTCCGTATGCTTAGACTGGGGATGAACTCTGTATGCCTAAGTCAACCCATGAAACAAGCGAGCGGGCGTTCAACCGACCGAAGAGGTAGAATGTACAAGCCGAGGATCAGTCTGGTCCCCCCTGCGTGCTGTCGATCCTGTTACCGCAACCCTTGGTCTAGTCCGATCTTAGACTGGGAATAAACTCCATATGCTTAGACTGGGGATGAACTCCGTATGCCTAAGTCAACCCATGAAATGAGCGTATGGCCTCTCAGCCGGTCGGAAAGGCATAATGCGTAAGCCGAGGATCAACCCGGTCCCCCTCTGCGTGCTGTCGATTTCGCTACCGATTCCACTGCCGGTCCTGCAGCCACAACCCTTGGTCCGACTGGGGCTTAGACATGGAATGAACTCCGTATGCCTAAGCCAACCCATGAAACGAGTGTACGGGTGCTCAGTCGATCGGAGAGGCAGAATGCGCAAGTCAGGGATCGACCCGATCCTCCCTGTGTGCTGTCGATCCTACTGTTGGTCCTGCTATCGCAACCATCGGTTCGGTCTAATCTTAGACTGGGAATGAACTCCATATGCTTAGACATGAAATGAACTCCGTATGCCTAAGCCAACCCATGAAACAAGTGTGCAGGCGCTCAACCGATCGGAGAGGCAGAATGTGTAAGTCAGGGACCAACCCGGTGTCCCCTGCCTGCTGTCGATCCTACTACCGTAACCCTTGGTCCGATCCAAGAAATGAACTCTGTGTGACTATGTCAACCCAAGAAATGAGCGTGCGGGCATTGAGCCGATCAGAGAGGCATAATGTGCAAGTCGGGGATCGGCTCGATCCCCCTCTGCGTGCTGTCAGTCCCACTGCCACAACCCTCGGTCCAGTTGGGGCTTAGACATGGAATGAACTCCCTATGCCTAAGCCAACCCATGAAACAGGCGTGCGGGTGCTCAACCGGTCAGAGAGGCAGAATGCGCAAGTCAGAGATCGACTCGGTCCCCTATGCGTGCTGTCGATCCTGCTGTCGCAACCCTCGGTCTGATCTGATCTTAGACTGGGAATGAACTCTGTATGCTTAGACTGGGGATGAACATCGTATGCCTAAGTCAACCCACGAAACGAGCGTGCGGACGCTCAGCCGGTCAGAGACGTAGGATGCGCAAGCCGAGGATCGAACGGGTGGTAGCGGGTTCAACCACATCTTCATATTTCTGCCATGCCAATGCCATTTTTATGGCTTGTAAATTGATACAATGGTCCCCTACGCCTTCATGTGAAGTTTCATGGCAAGACGACATGTTTTCTATTTTTCACGATTTTTGAAACTTTTTGCGGTTCGAGATTTTCTAAAATTTTTTTAGAAAGAGTTTTGTCCCTAAATTTGGTAGAGGTGATTCTTTTAATTTTTGTTGGCATGCACAAAAAAATTCAGCTAAAAACTCGAAGTGGAGAAGATTTTGTGACCGTTTGAAAAAAGTGTCCCCATTTCGGACACTTTCATGGCTACTGGCAGCAAACCTATAAAATCTAAAATGCTCTTTAAGGGAGTGTGAGTTCTCGAGGTTTGATGAGGGATAGGGGGCCAATATAAGGTCCAAGTACCAGGACCCATCGCACATCATGTGTGCACACCCCCCGGCCCCCCAATCACCGAAACCCCCAATGCCGTCGGTTAGGCTCTCTGACGATGCTCCGACGATGGTGCCCCGGGCGAAAAAAATCTGGCACCAGTACATGCTCAAGCCCAGCATGTGCACCGTGGCTCAAACTCTTAGATTGGAAATGAAATCTGTGTGCTTAGACATGGAATGAACTCCGTATGCCTAAGCCAACCCACGAAACGAGTGTGCGGGCACTCAGACGAGGGGAGAGGCAGAATGCACAAGCTGGGGATTGGCCCGGTCCCCCTCTGCGTGCTGTCGGTCCGGTTGGGGCTTATACATGGAATGAACTCCCTATGCATAAGCCAACCCATGAAATGGGCGTACGGGCGCTCAACCGATCGGAGAGGCAGAATGCGCAGGCTGAGGATCGGTCTGGTCCCCCCTTTGTGTTGTTGATCCTGCTACCGTAACCATCGGTCTAGTTCGATCTTAGACTGGGAATGAACTCTATATGCTTAGACTGGGGATAAACTCCGTATGCCCTCCCTGCGTGCTGTCGATCCTACTGTCGCAACCCTCAGTCTTGTCTGATCTTAGATTGGGAATGAACTCCATATGCCTAAGTCAACCCATGAAATGAGCGTTCGGGCGTTGAGCTGGCCGGAGAGACATAATGCACAAGCCGGGGATCGGCCCGGTCCCCCTCTACGTGCTATCGGTCCCGTTGCCACAACCCTCGGTCCGGCTGGGGCTTAGATATGGAATGAACTCCCTATGCCTAAGCCAACCCACGAAACGGACGTGCGGGCACACAGCCTGCTGGAGAGGCAGAATGCACAAGCCAGGGATTGGCTCGGTCCCACCTACATGCTACCGATCCTGCTGTCGCAACCTTCAGTCCGGTTCGATCTTAGATTGAGAATGAACTCCGTATGCTTAGACTGGGGATGAACTCCGTATGCCTAAGTCAACCCATGAAATGAGGTGATCCTTGTACTTTTGTTGGTATGCACAAAAAAATTCAGCTAAAAACTCAAAGTTGAAAAGATTTTGTGATCGTTTGAAAAAAGTGTCCTAATTTTAGACACTTTAATGGCTACTGGCAGCAAACCTATAAAATCTCAAATGCTCTTTAAGGGGGTGTGAGTTCTCGAGGTTTGATGAGGGATAGGGGGCCAATATAATGGCCAAGTACCAGCACCCATCGCACATCATGTGCGCACACCCTCCGGCCCCCCCAATCGTCCGGAACCCCTCAATGCCACCGGTAGGCTCTTCCGGTGATGGTCCGGCGATGGTGCCCTGGGGCAAAAAAAAATGGGGTTGGCACCAGCACATGCCCAGCCCAGCATGTGCACCATGGCTCAAACTCTTAGACTGGGAATGAACTTCGTATGCTTAGAGATGGAATTAACTTCGTATGCCTAAGCCAACCCACGAAATGAGCGTGCGGGTGCTCAGCCGGCCAGAAAGGCAGAATGCCCAAGCCGGAGATCGGCTCGGTCCCCTTCTGCATGCTGTCAGTCCCACTACCACAACCCTCAGTCTGACTGGGGCTTAGACATGGAATGAACTCCCTATGCCTAAGCCAACCCATGAAATGGGAGTACGGGCACTCAGTCGGCCGGAGAGGCAGAATGCGCAACCCGGAGATCGGCTCTGTCCCCCCTGCGTGCTGCGGATCCTGCTGCTGCAACCCTCGGTCCAGTTTGATATTAGACTAGGAATTAACTCTGTATGCTTAGACTTCGAATGAACTCCGTATGCCTTAGTCAACCCACGAAACGAGCGTACGGGTGCTCAACCGATCGGAGAGGTAGATGCGTAAGCCGAGGATCGACCCGATCCCCCCTGCGTGTTGTCGATCTTGCTACTGGTCCTACTATTGCAAGCCTCAGTTCGGTCCAATCTTAGACTGCAAATGAACTCTGTATGCTTAGACATGGAATGAACCCCATATGCCTAAACTAACCCACGAAACGAGCGTTCGGGCGCTCAATCGGCCGGAGAGGCAGAATGCACAAGCCGAGGACTGGCCCAGTCCCCCCTGCGTGCTATCGATCCTAAGTCATCCCATGAAATGATCGTTCGAGCATTGAGCCGATCGAAGAGGCATAATGCGCAAGTCGGGGATCCGCCCGGTCCCCCTTTGCGTGCTGTCGGTCCTGCTGCCACAACCATCGGTTCGACTGGGGCTTAGACATGGAATGAACTCCCTATGCCTAAGCCAACCCATGAAACGGGCGTGCAGGTGCTCAGCTGGCCGAAGAGACAGAATGCGCAAGCTGGGGATCAGCCCGATCCCCGATGTATGCTACCGATCCTGCTGCCACATCCCTCGATCTGATCCGATCTTAGACTGGGAATGAACTATATATGCTTAGACTGGAGATGAACTCTATATGCCTAAGTCAACCCATGAAACGAGCATGCGGATGCTCAGCTGACCAGAGAGGCAGGATGAGCAAGCTGGGGATCAAGTAGGTGGTAGGTGGGTTTAAGCACATCTTCATATTTCTGCCATGCCAATGCCATTTTTATGGCTTGTAAATTCAAACAATGGTCCCCTACGCCTTCATGTGAAGTTTCATGGCAAGACGACCCGCTATCTATTTTTCATGATTTTTAAAACTTTTTACGGTTCGGGATTTTTTAAAATTTTTTTAGGAAAAGTTTTGTCCCCAAATTTGGTAGAGGTGATCCTTGTATTTTTGTTGACATGCACAAAAAAAGTCACCAAAAAACTTGAAGTGGAGAAGATTTTGTGATCGTTTGAAAAAAGTGTCCCCATTTCAGACACTTTAATGGCTACTGGCAACAAACCTATAAAATCTCAAATGCTCTTTAAGGGGGTGTGAGTTCTTGAGGTTTGATGAGGGATAGCGGGCCAATATATGGGCCAAGTACCAGCACCCATCGCACATCATGTGCGCGCACCCCCGACCCACCCAATCGTCGGATGCCCCAATGCCGCCGGTTAGGCTCTCCGGTGATGGTGCCCTGGGCAAAAAAAATACGGCACCAGCACATGCTCGAGCCCAGCATGTGCACCGTGGCTCAAACTCTTAGACTGGGAATGAACTCCGTATGCCTAGGCCAACCTACGAAACGAGCATACGGGCGTTCAGCTGACCGGAGAGGCAGAATGCGCAAGCCGAGGACTGGCTCGATCCCCCTCTGCCTGCTACTGGTCCCACTGCGACAACCCTCGGTCCGACTGGGGCTAAGACATGGAATGAACTCCCTATGCCTAAGCCAACCTACAAAACGGGCGTGCCGCCACTCAACCGATCGGAGAGGCAGAATGCGCAAGTCGAGGATCGGCCCGGTCCCCCTAGGTGTTATCGATCCTGTTGCCACAACCATCGATCCGATTTGATTTTAGATTGGGAATGAACTCCGTATGCTTAGACTGGGGATGAACTCCGTATGCCTAAGTCAACCCACGAAACGAGCATGCGGGCGGTCAGAAGGTCGGAGAGGTAGAATACGTAAACCAGGGATCGACTCGGTCCCCCTGCGTGCTATCGATCCTGCTACTGGTCCTGCTGCCACAAGCCTCAGTCCGGTCTGATCTTAGACTGGGAATGAACTCCGTATGCTTAGACATGGAATGAACTCCATATGCCTAAGCCAACGCACGAAACGAGCGTACGGGCGTTCAGCCGATCGGAGAGGCAAAATGTGTAAGTCGGGGATCGGCCCGGTCCCCCCTGCGTGCTGTCTATCTTGCTGGCACAACTCTTGGTGCAACCCGATCTTAGACTAGGAATTAACTTCGTATGCCTAAGTCAACCCACGAAACGAGCGTGCGAGCGTTAAGCTGGCCGAAGAGGCATAATGCGCAAGCCGGGGATCGACCCGATCCCCCTCTGCGTGTTGCCGATCCCGTTGCCATAACCCTCGGTCTGGTTGGGGCTTAGACATGGAATGAACTCCCTATGCCCAAGCAACCCATGAAACGGGCATACGGGCGCTCAGCCGGCCAGAGAGGCAGAATGCGTGAGCCGAAGATCGACTCGGTGGCCCCTTGTTCCTACCGATCCTGCTACCGTAACCATCGATCCGGTCTGATCTTAGACTGGGAGTGAACTCCGTATGCTTAGACTGGGGATGAACTCCGTATGCCTAAGTCGACCCATGAAACGAGCGTGCGGGTGTTCAGCCGATCGAGGAGGAATGATGCTCAAGCTGGGAATCAGCTCGATCCCCCTGTGTGTGCTGTCGATCCCGCTTCCAGTCCTGCTGTCACAACCCTCGGTTTGGCTGGGGCTTAGACATGGAATGAACTCTGTATGCCTAAGCCAACCCACAAAATGAGCGAACGGGTGCTCAGCCAGCCGGAAGGGCAGAATGCACAAGTTGGGGATCGGTCTGGTCCCCCCTGCTTATTGCCGATCCTACTGCTGCAACCCTTGATCCGATCTTAGACTGGGAATGAACTCCGTATGCTTAGAATGGGGATGAAATCCGTATGCCTAAGTCAACCCACGAAATGAGCGTGTGGGTGCTCAGTCGACCGGAGAGGCCGGTCGGAGAGGCATAATGTGCAAGTCGGGGATCAGCCCGATCCCCCTCTGCGTGTTGGCGATCCCACTACTGGTCCTGGTGCCACAACCCTTAGTCCGGCTTAGGCATGGAAAGAACTCCGTATGCCTAAGTCAACCCACAAAACGAGCGTGCGGCCCCTCAGCTGGTGGAAGGGCAGAATGCGTAAGCCGGGGATTGGCCCGGTCACCCCTTATGTGCTGCCGATCCTGCTGCTGGTCCTGTTGCCGTAATCCTCGGTCTGGTCTGATCTTAGACTGGGAATGAACTTCATATGCTTAGACATGGAATGAACTCCGTATGCCTAAGCCAACCCAGGAAATGAACGTGCAGGCGCTCAGCCGGTCGGAGAGGCAGAATGCGCAAGCCGGGGATCAACTCGGTCCCTCCTGCGTGCTGTCGATCCTGCTATCATAACCTTCGGTCCGATCTGATCTTACACTGGGAATGAACTCCGTATGCTTAGACTGGGGATGAACTCCGTATGCCTAAGTCAACCCACGAAACGACGTGCGGGCGCTCAGTCGACCAGAGAGGCAGGATGCGCAAGCCGGGGATCGAACGGGTGGTAGGTGGGTTCAAGCACATCTTCATATTTTTGCCGTGCCAATGCCATTTTTATGGCTTGTAAATTCTTACAGTGGTCCCCTAATCCTTCATGTGAAGTTTCGTGGCAAGACGACCCGTTTTCTATTTTTCACGATTTTCAAAACTTTTTACGGTTCGAGATTTTTTTAAATTTTTTTAAAAAGAGTTTTGTCCCCAAATTTGTTAAAGGTGATCCTTGTATTTTTATTGGAATGCACAAAAACATTCAGCTAAAAACTGGAAGTGGAGAAGATTTTGTGTCCATTTGAAAAAAGTGTCCCCATTTCAGACACTTTAATGGCTACTGGCAGCAAACCTATAAAATCTCAAATGCTCTTTAAGGGCGTATGACTTCTCAAGGTTTGATGAGGGATAGGGAGCCAATATAAGGGCCAAGTACTAGCACCCATCGCACATCATGTGCGCACACCCCCCGGCCCCCCCAATCGCAGGAACCCCTAATGCCGTCGGTTAGGCTCTCTGGCGATGGTGCCCCGGGCAAAAAACAAGTGGCACCAGCACATTTCTGAGCCCAGCATGTGCACCGTGGCTCAATATCTTAGACTGGGAATGAACTCCGTATGCTTAGCCTTGGAATGAACTCCGTATGCCTAAGCCAACCCATAAAACGAGCGTGCGGGCACTTAGCCGATCGGAGAGGCAGAATGGGTAAGCCGAGGATCGGCCCGGTCCCCCCTACGTGCTATTGATCCTGCTGCCACAACCCTCGATCCGGTCCCATCTTAGACTACGAATTAACTCCGTATGCATAAGTCAACCCACGAAACGAGCGTGCGGATGCTGAGCCAGCCGGAGAGGCATAATGCGCAAGTCGGGGATCGGCTCGATCCCCCTCTGCGCGCTGTCGGTCTCGTTGCCACAACCCTTAGTTTGATTGGGGCTTAGACATGGAATGAACTCCCTATGCCTAAGCCAACCCATGAAACGGGCATACAGGCGCTCAACCGATCGAAGAGGCAGAATGCGAAAGTCGGGGATCGGCCCGGTCCCCCCTGTGTTCTACTGATCCTACTGCCGCAACCCTCGGTCCAGTTTGATCTTAGACTGGGAATGAACTCCGTATGCTTAGACTGGGGATGAACTCCATAAGCCTAAGTCAACCCACGAAATGAGTGTGCGGGCGCTCAGCCGACCGGAGAGGCATAGTGCGAAAGCCGAGGATCAGCCCGATCCCCCTCTGCGTGCTGCCGATCCTGCTGCCAGTCCTGCTACCTCAACCCGCAGTCCGACTGGGGCTTAGACATGGAATGAACTCCGTATGCCTAAGCCAACCCAGGAAACGAGTGTGCGGACGCTTAACCAGTCGGAGAGGCAGAATGCGCAAGTCGGGGATCGGCCTGATCCTGCTGCTGGTCCTACTGTTGGAACACTCCGTCCGATCCGATCTTAGACTGGGAATGAACTCTGTATGCTTAGACATGGAATGAACTCTGTATGCCTAACCCAACCCAGGAAACAAGCGTGCGGGCGTTCAGCCAGCTGGAGAGGCAGAATGTGCAAGTCGGTGATCGAACCGATCTTGCTACTGGTCCTACGATTGGAACACTCCGTCCGGTCCGATCTTAGACTGGGAATGAACTCTGTATGCTTAGACATGGAATGAACTCCGTATGCCTAAGCCAACCCATGAAACGAGTGTGTGGGCGCTCAGTCGACCAGAGAGCCAGAATGCGTAAGCCAAGGAACGGTTCGGTCCCCCCTGTGTGCTATCGATCCTGCTGCTGCAATCCTCGATCCGGTCTGATCTTAGACTGGGAATGAACTCTGTATGCTTAGACTGGGGATGAACTCCGTATGCCTAAGTCAACCCACGAAATGAGCGTGCGGGTGCTGAGCCGGCCAAAACTGCATAATGCCCAAGTTGGGGATCGACCCGGTCCACCTATGTGTGCTGTCGATCCCGTTGCCACAACCCTCGGTCCAGCTGGGGCTTAGACATGGAATGAACTCCCTATGCCTAAGCCAACACACGAAACGGGCGTGCGGGCGCTCAGCCGACCGAAGAGGCAGAATGCACAAGCCGGGGATCAGCCCGATCCCCCCTGCGTGCTGCCGATCCTGCTGCCACAACCCTTGGTCTGATTTGATCTTAGATTGGGAATGAACTCCGTATGCTTAGACTGGGGATGAACTTCGTATGCCTAAGTCAACCCATGAAACGAGTGTGCGGGCACTCAGTTAGCCAGAGAGGCAGAATACGTAAGCCAAGGATCGGTCTGGTCCCCTTTGCGTGCTACCGATCCTGCTGCTAGTCCTGTTACCGCAAGCCTCGGTCTGGTTCGATCTTAGACTGAGAATGAACTCCGTATGCTTAGACATGGAATGAACTCCATATGCCTAAGCCCTCCCACGAAACGAGCATGCGGGCACTCAGCTGGTCGAAGAGGCAGAATGCATAAGCTGGGATCGACCCGGTCCCCCCTGCATGCTATTGATCCTGCTACTATAACCCTCGGTCTGGTCCAATCTTAGACTGGGAATGAACTTCGTATGCCTAAGTCAACCCATAAAATCAGTGTTCAGGCGCTGAGCTGACCAAAGAGGCAGAATGAGCAAGCCGGGGATCGACCCGGTCCCCCTGTATGCTGTCGATCTTGCTGCCGTAACCCTCAGTGTGACTGGGGCTTAGACATGGAATGAACTCCCTATGCCTAAGCCAACCATTGAAACGGGTGTGCGGGCGCTCAGTCGATCGGAGAGGCAGAATACGCAAGGCGGGGATCGGCCTGATCCCCCCTGCATGCTGTCGATCCTACTGTCGCAACCCTCAGTCCGGTCTGATCTTAGACTGGGAATGAACTCTGTATGCTTAGACTGCGAATGAACTCCGTATGCCTAAGTCAACCCCCGAAACGAGCGTGCGGGTGCTCAATCAGCTAGAGAGGCCGGTCGGAGAGGCATAATACATAAGTCGAGGATCAGCTCGGTCCTCCTCTGCATGCTACCGATCCCGCTACCGATCTTGCTGCCACAATCCTCAGACCGGTTGGGGCTTAGACATGAAATGAACTCTGTATGCCTATGCCAACCCACGAAAAGAGCGTGCGGGCGCTCAACCGGTCGGAGAGGCAGAATGCACAGGCCAGGGATTAGCTCGATCCCCCTGCATGCTGCCGATCCTACTGTCGCAACCCTCTGTTCGATCTGATCTTAGATTGGGAATGAACTCCGTATGCTTAGACTAGGGATGAACTCCGTATGCCTAAGTCAACCCATGAAATGAACGTGCGGGCACTCAGCTGACCAGAGAGGCAAAATGCACAAGCCGGGGATCGGTCCGGTCCCCCCCTGGGTGCTGTCGATCTAGCTACCACAACCCTCGGGCTGGTTCGATCTTAGACTAGGAATGAACTTCATATGCATAAGTCAACCCACGAAACGAGCGTGCGGGTGCTGAGCTGACCGAAAAGGCATAATGCGTAAGTCGGGGATCGACCTGGTCCCCCTCTACATGCTGTCGATCTCGCTGCCACAGCCCTCGGTCCGACTGGGGTTTAGACACAGAATGAACACCCTATGCCTAAGCCAACCCACGAAACGGGCGTACGGTCGCTCAGCCGATCGGAGAGGCAGAATGCGTAAGCTGGGGATCGACCCTGTCCTCCTTACATGCTACCGATCCTGCGGCCACAACTCTTGGTCTGGTCTGATCTTAGACTGAGAATGAACTCAATATGCTTCGACTGGGGATGAACTCTATATGCGTAAGTCAACCCGCGAAATGAGTGTGTAAGCGCTCAGCCGACCGGAGTGGCCTGTCGAAGAGGCGTAACGCCCAAGCCGAGGATCAACCCGATCCCCCTCCGCATGCTACCAATCTCGCTGTCGGTCTTGCTGCACAACCCTCGGTCCGACCAGGGCTTACACATGGAATGAACTCCGTATGCCTAAGCCAACCCACGAATCGAGCGTGCGGGCGCTCAGCCGATCGGAGAGGCAGAATGTGCAAGCCAGGATTAGCCCGGTCCCCTCTGTGTGTTGCCGATCCTGCTCCTGGTCCTACTGCTGCAACCCTCGATCTGGTCTGATCTTAGACTAGGAATGAACTCCGTATGCCTAAGTCAACCCATGAATGAGCGTGTGGGCGCTGAGCCGACCGGAGAGGCATAATGCGTAAGTTGGGGATCGACCCGATCCTCCTCTACGTGCTGCCAGTCCTGCTGCCACAACCCTCGGTCTAACTGGGGCTTGGACATGGAATGAACTCCCTATGCCTAAGCCAACCCACGAAACGGGCTTACGGGTGCTCAGTCGGCCAGAGAGGCAGAATGCGTAAGCCGGGGATCGACTCGATCCTCCCTGCGTGCTATCGATCTTGCTACCGTAACCCTCGGTCTAGTCTAATCTTAGACTGGGAATCAACTCCATATGCTTAGACTGGGGATGAACTCCGTATGCCTAAGTCAACCCATGAAACGAGCGTGCGAGCGCTCAACCGACCAGAAAGGCAGGATGCGTAAGTCAGGGGTCGTCCGGGTGGTAGGTGGGTTCAAGCACATCTTCATATTTCTGCCATGCCAATGTCATTTTTATGGCTTGTAAATTGATACAATGGTCTCCTAAGCCTTCATGTGAAGTTTCGTGGCAAGACGACCCGTTTTCTATTTTTCACGATTTTTGAAACTTTTTACGGTTCGAGATTTTTTAAAATTTTTTTAGAAAGAGTTTTGTCCCCAAATTTGGTAAAGGGGATCCTTGTATTTTTGTTGGCATGCGCAAAACAATTCAGCTAAAAACTCAGAGTGGAGAAGATTTTGTGACTGTTTGAAAAAAGTGTCCCCATTTCAGGCACTTTCATGGCTACTGGCAGCAAACCTATAAAATCTCAAATGCTCTTTAAGGGGGTGTGAGTTCTCAAGGTTTGATGAGGAATAGGGGGCCAATATAAGGGCCAAGTACCAGCACCCATCGCACATCATGTGCGCACACCCCCTGGCCCCCCCAATCGCCGAAAACCCCAATGCCGCCGGTTAGGCTATCCTGCTATGCTCCGACGGTGGTGCCCCAGGCAAAAAAAATGCGGCACCAATACATGCCTGAGCCCAGCATGTGCATCGTGGCTCAAACTCTTAGACTATGAATGAACTCCGTATGCTTAGACATGGAATGAACTCCGTATGCCTAAGCCAACCCATGAAACGAGTGTGCGGGTGCTCAGCCGGTCGGAGAGGTAGAATGCACAAGTCAGGAATAGGCCTGGTCCCCCCTGCGTGCTGTCGATGCTGCTGTCGCAACCCTCGGTTTGATCTAACCTTAGACTAGGAATGAACTCCGTATGCAAAAGTTAACCTACAAAACGAGCGTGTGGGCGTTGAGCCAACCGAAGAGGCATAATGCGCAAACCGAGGATCGACTCGGTCCCCCTCTGCGTGCTGTCAGTCCCACTGCCACAACCTTCAGTCCAGCTGGGGCTTAGACATGGAATGAACTCCCTATGCCTAAGCCAACCCATGAAACGGGCATGCGAGCGCTCAGTCGGTCGGAGAGGCAGAATGTGTAAGCCGGGGATTGGCTCGATCCCCCTTGCGTGTTATCGATCCTGCTGTCGCAACCCTTGGTCTGGTCCGATCTTAGACAAGGAATGAACTCTGTATGCTTAGACTGGGGATGAACTTCGTATGCCTAAGTCAACCCACGAAACGAGATATAGGCGGTCAGCCGGTTGGAGAGGAGTAGTGCATAAGCCGAGGATCAGCCCGATCCCCCTCTACATGCTGCTGATCCTACTGCCGGTCTTGCTACCATAACCTTCAGTCCAACTAGGGCTTTGCCATGGAATGAACTCCGTATGCCTAAGCCAACCCATGAAACGAGCGTACAGGCACTGAACCGGCTGGAGAGGTAGAATACGCAAGCCAGGGATCGACCCGGTCCCACCCTGCTTGTTGTCGTTCCTGCTGTTGGTCCTGCTGTCGCAACCCTTGGTCCGGTCTGATCTTAGACTGTGAATGAACTCTGTATGCCTAAGTCAACCCACGAAATGAGCGTGCGGGTGCTCAGTCGACCAGAGAGGCAGGATCCACAAGTCGGGGATCAAATGGGTGGTAAGTGTGTTCAAGCACATCTTCATATTTCTGCCATTCCAACGCCATTTTTATGGCTTGTAAATTCATACAATGGCCCCCTAAGCCTTCATGTGAAGTTTCATGGCAAGACGACCCGTTTTTTATTTTTCATGATTTTCGAAACTTTTTACGGTTCGGGATTTTTAAAATTTTTTTAGAAAGATTTTTGTCCCCAAATTTGGTAGACGTGATCCTTGTATTTTTTTGGTAGGGAGAAAAAAATTCAGCTAAAAAGTCAAAGTGGAGAAGATTTTTTGACCATTTGGAAAAAGTGTCCCCATTTCAGACACTTTAATGGCTACTGGCAGCAAACCTATAAAATCTCAAATGCTCTTTAAGGGGGTATGAGTTCTCAAGGTTTGATGAGGGATAGGGGGCCAATATAAGGGCCAAGTACCAGCACCCATCGCACATCATGTGCCCACACCCCCCCGGCCCCCCCAATCGCCGGAACCCCTAATGCCGCCGGTTAGGCTCTCCGGTGATGCTCCGACGATGCTCTGGCGATGGTAACCCGGGCAAAAAAAATGTGGCACCCGCACATGCTCGAGTCCAGCATGTGCACTATGGCTCAAAATCATAGACTGGGAATGAACTCCGTATGCTTAGACATGGAATGAACTCCATCTGCCTAAGCCAACCCACGAAACGAGCCTACGGGTGCTCAGCCGGCCGAAGAGGCAGAATGTGCATGTCGGGGATCGACCCGATCCCCCCCTGCGTGCTGTCGATCCTCTTGTCACAACCCTCGGTCCAGTCCAATCTTAGACTGGGAATGAACTCCATTTGCATAAGTCAACCCATGAAATGAGCGTACGGGCGCTGAGCCGGTCGAAGAGGCATAATGCGCAAGCCCAGGATCGGCCAGTCCCCCTCTACATGGTACCGGTCCCGCTGCCACAACCCTCGATCTGACTGGGACTTAGACACGGAATTAACTTCCTATGCCTAAGCCAACCCACGAAACGGGCGTGCAGGCGCGCAGTCGGCCGGAGAGGCAGAATGCGTAAGTCAGGGATCGGCCTGGTCCCCCCTGCATACTGTAGATCCTGCTGCCGCAACCCTCAATCCAATCTGACCATAGACTCAGAATGAACTCTGTATGCTTAGACTGAGGATGAACTTCGTATGCCTAAGTCAACCCAAGAAACAAGCGTGCGGGTGCTCAACGGACCGGAGAGGCTGGCCAGAGAGGCATAATGCCCAAGTCGAGGATCAGCCCGATCCCCCTCTGCGTGCTGCCATCTCGCTGCCGGTCCTACTACCACAACCCTCGATCCGACTGGGGCTTAGACATGGAATGAACTCCGTATGCCTAGCCAACCCATGAAATGAGCGTGCGTGCGTTCAGCGGACCAGAGAGGCAGGATCCGCAAGTCAGGGATCGAACGGGTGGTAGGTGGGTTCAAGCACATCTTCATATTTTTTCCATGCCAATGCCATTTTTATGGCTTTTAAATTCATACAATGGCCCCTAAGTCTTCATGTGAAGTTTCATGGCAAGACGACCCGTTTTCTATTTTTTCACAATTTTTGAAACTTTTTGCGGTTTCGGATTTTTTAAAATTTTTTTAGAAAGAGTTTTGTCCCCAAATTTGGTAGAGGTGATCCTTGTATTTTTTTTGGCATGCACAAAAAAATTTAGCTAAAAACTCGAAGTGGAGAAGATTTTGTGACCGTTTGAAAAAAGTGTCCCCATTTTAGACACTTTAATGGCTACTTGCAGCAAACCTATAAAATCTCAAATGCTCTTTAAGGGGGGGTGAGTTCTCAAGGTTTGATGAGGGATAGGGGGCCAATATAAGGGCCAAGTACCAGCACCCGTCACAAATCATGTGCGCACACCCCCCGGCCCCCCCAATCGCCGGAACCCCCAATGCCGCCAGTTAGGCTCTCTGGCGATGTTCCGGCAATGGTGCCCCGGGCTAAAAAAATGCGGCACCAGCACATGCCCGAGCCCAACATGTGCACTGTGGCTCAAAATCTTAGACTGGGAATGAACTCCGTATGCTTAGACAAGGAATGAACTCCGTATGCCTAAGCCAACCAATGAAACGAGTGTGCGGGTGCTAAGTCGGATGGAGAGGTAGAATGTGCAAGCCGAGGATCGGCCCGGTCCCCCCCTACGTGCTGTCAATCCTGCTGCCGCAACCCTCGGTCTGGTCTGATCTTAGACTGGGAATGAACTCCGTACGCATAAGTCAACCCATGAAATGAGCGTGCAGGCACTAAGCTGGTCGAAGAGGCATAATGCGCAAGCCGGGGATCGGCCTGGTCCCCCTCTGCATGCTGCCGGTCCCACTGCCACAACCCTCGGTCCGGCTGGGGCTTAGACATGGAATGAACTCCCTATGCCTAAGCCAACCCATGAAACGGGCTTACGGGTGCTCAGCCGGCTGGAGAGGCAGAATGCACAAGCCGGGGATCGACCCGATCCCCCCTGTGTGCTGTCGATCTTGCTGCCACAACCCTCGGTCCGGTTCGATCTTAGACTGGGAATGAACTCCAATGCTTAGACTAGGGATGAACTCCGTATGCCTAAGTCAACCCACGAAATCAGCGTGCGGGCGCTCAGCTGACCGAGAGGCAGGATGCGCAAGCCGGGGATCGAACGGGTGGCAGGTGGGTTCAAGCATATCTTCATATTTCTGCCATGAAAATGTCATTTTTATGGCTTGTAAATTCATACAATGGTCCCCTAAGGCTTCATGTGAAGTTTCGTGGCAAGACGACCCATTTTTTATTTTTCATAATTTTTAAAAGTTTTTACGGTTCGGGATTTTTTAAGATTTTTTTAGAAAGAGTTTTGTCCCCAAATTTGGTAGAAGTGATCCTTGTCTTTTTGTTGGCATGCACAAAAAAATTCAACTAAAAACTCGAAGTGGAGAAGATTTTGTGACCGTTTGAAAAAAGTGTCCCCATTTCAGACACTTTAATGGCTACTGGCAGCAAACCTATAAAATCTCAAATGCTCTTTAAGGGGGTGTGAGTTCTTGAGGTTTGATGAGGGATAGGGTACCAACATAAAGGCCATGTCCCAGTACCCATTGCACATCATGTGCGCACACCCCCTCGGCCCCCCCATTTGTCAGAACCCCCAATGCCGCCTGTTAGGCTCTCCGGCGATGCTCTGCCGATGCTCCGATGATGCTTCGGCAATGGTGCCCCAGGTGAAAAGAATGCGGCACCAGCACATGCCTGATCCCAGCATGTGCACCGTGGCTCAAAATCTTAAATTGGGAATGAACTCTGTATGCTTAGACATGGAATGAACTTTGTATGCCTAAGCCAACCAACGAAACGAGCGTGAGGGCACTCAGTCGGCCGGAGAGGTAGAATGCGTAAGCCGGGGATCGACCTGGTCTCCCCCTACGTGCTGTCGATCCTGCTGCCACAAACCTTGATCCGGTCCGATCATAGACTAGGAATGAACTCCGTATGCATAAGTCAACCCATGAAACGAGCGTGCAGGCGTTGAGCTGGTCAAAGAGGCATAATGCGCAAGCCGGGGATTGGCCCGGTCCCCCTCTGCGTGCTGCCGGTCCCGCTGCCACAACCCTCAGTCCAGCTGGGGCTTATACATGGAATGAACTCTCTACGCCTAAGACCCACGAAACGGGCTTACAGGCGCTCAGTCAGTCGGAGAGGTAGAATGCGCAAGCCGAGGATCGACCCGATCGCCCTGCATGTTGTCGATCCTGTTACCGCAACCCTCAGTCCAGTCCGATCTTAGACTGGGAATGAACTCCAATGCTTAGACTGAGGATGAACTCCATATGCCTAAGTCATCCCACGAAATGAGCATGCAGGCGCTCAGCTGATCGAAAGGTAGGATGCGCAAGCCGGGGATCGAACGGGTGGTAGGTGGGTTCAAGCACATCTTCATATTTCTACCATGCCAATGTCATTTTTATCACTTGTAAATTCATACAATGGTCCCCTAAGCATTCATGTGAAGTTTCATGGCAAGACGACCCATTTTTTATTTTTCACAATTTTCAAAACTTTTTGCGGTTCGGGATTTTTTAAAATTTTTTTAGAAAGAGTTTTGTCCCCAAATTTGGTAGAGGTGATCCTTGTATTTTTATTGGCATGCACAAAACAATTCAGCTAAAAACTCAAAGTGGAGAAGATTTTGTGACCGTTTGAAAAAAGTGTCCCTATTTCAGACACATTCATGGCTACTGGCAGCAAACCTATAAAATCACAAATGCTCTTTAAGGGGGTGTGAGTTCTCGAGGTTTGATGAGGGATAGGGGGCCAATATAAGGGCCAAGTACCAGCACCTATCGCACATCATGTGCACACACCCCCCCGGACCCCCCAATTGTCGGAACCCCCAATGTCGCCGGTTAGGCTCTCCAGCGATGCTCCGACGATGCTCCGACGATGGTGCCCCGGGTGAAAAAAATGCAGCACCAGCACATGCCCGAGCCCAGCATGTGCACCGTGGCTCAAAATCATAGACTGGAATGAACTCTGTATGCTTAACTCCGTATGCCTAAGCCAACCCATGAAACAAGCGTACGGGCGCTCAACCGGCCGGAGAGGCAGAATGTGCAAGTTGGGGATCGGCCCAGTCCCCCCTTGCGTGCTGTTGATCCCGCTGCTGCAACCCTCGGTCCGATCTGATCTTAGACTGGGAATGAACTCCATATGCATAAGTCAACCCACGAAATGAGCGTACGGCTGTTGAGTCGATCGAAGAGGCATAATGCGCAAGCCGAGGATCGGCCCGGTCCCTCTCTACGTGCTGCCGGTCCCGCTGCCACAACGCTCGGTCCGACTAGGGCTTAGACAAGGAATGAACTCCCTATGCCTAAGCCAACCCACAAAACGAGCGTGTGGGCGCTCAGCCGGCCGAAGAGGCAGAATGCCTAAGTCGGGGATCAGCCCGGTCCCCCCTGCGTGCTGTCGATCCTGCTGCCGTAACCCTTGATCCGATCCGATCATAGACTGGGAATGAACTCTATATGCTTAGACTGGGGATGAACTTCGTATGCCTAAGTCAACCCATCAAACGAGCGTGCAGGCGCTCAGCCGACCAGAGAGGCAGGATGCGCAAGCCGAGGATCAAATAGGTGGTAGGTGGGTTCAAGCACATCTTCATATTTCTGCCATGCCAATGTCATTTTTATGGCTTGTAAATTCATACAATGGTCCCCTAAGCCTTCATGTGAAGTTTCATGGCAAGACGACCTGTTTTCTATTTTTCACAATTTTTGAAACTTTTTACGGTTCGGGATTTTTTTAAATTTTTTTAGAAAGATTTTTGTCCCCAAATTTGGTAGAGGTGATCCTTTTATTGTTGTTGGCATGCAAAAAAAAATTTAGCTAAAAAATCGAAGTGGAGAAGATTTTGTGACCGTTTGGAAAAAGTGTCCCCATTTCAGACACTTTCATGGCTACTGGCAACAAACCTATAAAATCTCAAATGCTCTTTAAGGGGGTGTGAGTTCTTGAGGTTTGATGAGGGATAGGGGGCCAATATAAGGGCCAAGTACCAGCACCCATCGCACTTCATGTGCGCACACCCCCTAGCACCCCCAATCGCTGGAACCCCCAATGCTGTCGGTTAGGCTCTCTGGCGATGCTCTAACGATGGTGCCCCGGGCAAAAAAGATGCGACACCAGCACATGCCAGAGCCCAGCATGTGCACTGTGGCTCAAACTCTTAGACTGGGAATGAACTCCATATGCTTAGACATGGAATGAACTCCGTATGCCTAAGCCAACCCACGAAACGAGCATGCGGGCGCTCAACCAACCGGAGAGGCAGAATGCACAAGCCGGGGATCAACCCGATCCCCCCTACGTGCTATCGATCCTGCTGCCGCACCTCTCAGTTTGATCTGATCTTAGACTGAGAATGAACTTCGTATGCAAAAGTAAACCCATGAAATGAATGTGGTGGGCGCTGAGCTGATCGAAGAGGCATAATGCGCAAGTCGGGGATCATCCCGGTCCCCCTCTGCGTGCTGCCGGTCTCGCTGCCACAACCATCGGTCCGGATGGGGCTTAGACATGGAATGAACTACCTATGCCTAAGCCGACCCATGAAACGGGCGTGCGGGCACTCAGTCGACCGGAGTGGCAGAATGTGCAAGCCGGGGATCGGCCCAGTCCCTCCTGCGTGCTGCCGATCCTGCTATCGTAACCCTCAGTCTGGTCCAATCTTAGACTGGGAATGAACTTCGTATGCTTTGACTGGGGATGAACTCCGTATGCCTAAGCCGACCCATGAAACGAGAGTGCGGGCGTTCAGCCGGCCAGAGAGGCTGGCCGAAGAGGCATAATGCGTAAGCCGAGGATCAACCGGATCCCCCTCTGCATGCTGTCGATCCCACTGCCAGTCCTGCTGCCACAACCCTCAGTCTGGCTGGGGTGTAGACATGGAATGAACTCCGTATGCCTAAGCCAACCCACGAAATGAGCGTACGGGCGCTCAGCTGACCGGAGAGGCAGAATGCACAAGCTGGGGATCGACACGATCCCCCTTGCGTGCTATCGATCCTACTGTCATAACCCTCGGTCCGATCCAATCTTAGACTGGGAATGAACTTCGTATGCCTAAGTCAACCCACGAAATAAGCGTACGGGTGATGAGCTGATCGGAAAGGCATAATGCGCAAGCCGGGTGTGATGAGCCAACCTTGTATAGGGCCATGACCGAGACTTAGGTTGCCATAAGCCACCCATGTATAGGGCCATGGTCGGGTAGATCCCTTGTGCTAGGAAAAGTGTCCCCATTTCAAACATTGTAATGGTTACTGGTAGCATAGCTCTAAAATCTCTAAGGCTCTTTAGGGGGGTAAGCCGGTAGCGTAGTGTTGGGCTATCTCACCGGTTGCTATGCGAGCCTAGGCCACCCACCAAGGGCTGCCCCCCTGGCCCTGGTGATGGTGGGAGGTCCCGATGTATGATTCTCGACTATAATAAAACTTACCCTGATTGAATGTCCCGATTGTTGCCTCGATGTGTTTTTCTTTTTCTCGATGCAAATATGCCTTCTTGTGTGTGTGGCTTGAGATCAATCTCGATATATTGTGTCTTATTGTGAATGCTTGGGACTAACCATGGCTTATGGTTATTTGTTCAGATATCGATCTATTGAAGGCTGACTTGGTTGGGAGCACCCATTCAAGTGCCGTATGGTTTATTGCTTGCAAAGAGAAAGCTTAGTTCATGACACGTGGTATCAGAGCACGGTTGAGAAGTGCTAGAAAAATGGATGAGATGGCCACAAGTGGTGGACCCAATCATCAACAGAGAATTGAGGAACTTGAAGCCATGGTGGCCGTAATGAAAACTCATATGGCGACTAAAGACCGAGTGAGGGAGATCGAGACAACCCAGCGAGAGTTGTCCTATACTCTCCACAACGTGAGTGAAGAGGCTGGAGATGCCTTGAACATTCTGCAAAAGGAGTTTGAGGAGCTTAGAGCACAAGTGAGCATCTTACAAATGGCTGTGGCCGGATCGGGTTTGAGCTCGATCGAAAGAGGAAAAAGGCCCAAGGTGTCGGAGCCTCGATGCTATGAAGGGGAAAGGGATGCTAAGGAACTTGAAAATTTCTTGTTTGACATGGAGTGGAGCAGTACTTTCGAGCTGTACACATGGGTTTAGAAGAAGACAAGGTAGCAATGGTGTCGATGTACCTCGCAGGGGATGCCAAGCTACAGTGGCGCTCCAAGTTTGTCGATGATGAGTGCCCGATTAAGACTTAGACAGATCTGAAGCGAGAATTGAAAAACCAATTTTTCCCTAAGAATGTGGAGTATATGGCTCGAAAGAGACTTTGAGAATTGGTGCAAACAGGAATGGTGCGAGAGTTTGTAAGGAGCTTTTCTACCCTGATGTTGGATTTCGGGACATGTCCAAAAAAGACAAGATGTTTTATTTTCTTGAGGGCCTCAAGCCTTGGGCGAGGATAGAACTACAAAGGCAGAAAGTGCAAGACATGGCCACGACCATGGCTGTAGCTGAACGTCTCCACGATTACAATGATGTA
>NW_019167826.1:11529890-11672042 GCF_002303985.1 Durio zibethinus
TGCGCATCCTGCTCTCTGGTCGGCTAAGGGCTCCACGCTCGTTTTCGTGGGTTGACTTAGGCATACGGAGTTCACCCCAGTCTACATACGGAGTTCATCTCCAGTCTAAGCATACGAAGTTCATTCCATGTCTAACCCTAGCCAAACCAAGGGTTATGGCAGCAGGACCGGCAGGCACACAGCGGGGGATCGGGCCGATTCTCGGCTTGCCGTATTATGCCTCTCCGATCGGCTCAACGCCGCACACATGTTTCGTGGGTTGACTTAGCATACGGAGTTCATTCCCAGTCTAGATCAGACCAGATCGAAGGTTGTGAAGTAGGATCGACCAGCACGCAGGGGGACCGGTTCGATCCCAGCTTACTGTATTCTGCCTCTCGGCTGGCTGAGCGCGCCGCACGTTCATTTCGTGTGTTGCTTAGGCATAACGGAGTTCATTCCATGTCTAAGCATACGAAGTTCATTCCCAGTCTAAGATCAGACTCGGACCGAGGGTTGTGGCAGTAGGACAGCAGCAGGATCAAGTAGCACACAGGAGGGAACCGGCCCGATCCCTGGCTTGCATATTCTGCCTCTCCGATTGGCTGAGTGCCCGCACACTCATTCGGTGGTTGCGCTAAGGCATACGAAGTTCATTCCATGTTCTTAACCCAGCCGGACCGAGGGTTATGGTAGCAGGACCGGTAGTGGGATCGACAGCAGGCAGAAGGAGATCGGCCTGATCCCCAGATTATGCATTTATGCCTTCGGCCGGCCTTTTCCGACCAAACTAAGTGCCCACACGGCTTGTTTCATGGGTGACTTAGGCATACGGAGTTCATCCCGCAGTCTAAGCATATAAAGTTCATTCCCAATATAAGACCGGACCAGACCGAGGGTTGCGACGGCATGGATCAGCAGCACGTAGGGGGGACCGGAGCCGATCCCTAGCTCGCGCATCTGCCTCTTCGCCTGCTGAGCGCATGTAACGCCGTTTTCATGGGCTGCTTATGCATAGGGAGTTCATATCCATTTCTAAGCCCACAGCCAGATCGGGGTTGTGGCAGCGGATCGGTAGCATGCAGATGTGGATGGGCCGATCCTCGGCTTTGCACATTATGTCTTTCGGTTGACTCAACGCCCGTACATCACTTCATGGGGTTGACTTATGCATACAGAGTTCATTCCCAGTCTAAGATCAGACAAACCGAGGGTTACGGCAGCAGGATCGACATCTCACAGGAGGCGATCGGACCGATCCTCGGGCTTGCGTCATTTCTACCTTTCTGATCGGCTGAGCTGCCCTCACGCTCGTTTCGTGGGTTGGCTTATGCATATGGAGTCATTCCATGTCCTAAGCATAAGGAGTTCATTCCCAGCCTAAGATTTTGAGGCCACGGTTGCAAAGGCTGGGCTTCGGGCATGTGCTCGGTGCCACATTTTTTTTTGCCCGGGGCACCATCGTCGGAGCCATCAGCCGGAGCATCGTCGGAGAGCCTTAACCGGCTGGCATTGGGGTTTTCAACGATTGTGGGTTCAACGATTGGGGGCCGTGGGCCGTGTGCACACATGATGTTGCGATGGTGCTTGTACTTTGTCGGGGCTCACCTTAGACTCAGAACCGTGCGGCCTTAGGCTTGGAATCTCCTCCTTTATGCCTAACTCAGCCTAAAAACATAAGCGTAACAGGCACAAAAACCAACGGGAAGGGTCTGATTATGCAAGTTAAAGAGAAACAGGATAAGGAAGGCAGAATTCTTGGAAATGCTCTGTATTCATTGAAACAGAAGTGTTTGATGGTGTACAAACAAGGGAGGAGCAGCCCTATATTTATAGTTGAGGCTCCAGCTTACACTTAATGGCAATATCCCTAGAATAAAGGTTAAAATCATGGGATTATACAGATTACAATCAATCAGGATGCTAACTCCTAATTTTTAAGGTCAACCAAATCTGCCAGGATGTTACTGCTGATCCTGCCTGCTTCCAGAAGCTTCCCTTGCTTGTCTAGCACCTTAGGCCCTTTTGGATGTGGTGCGGGCAGCTTGTATGCCAGGCCTTGGTCTCACGAGTTGGCCTGCAAGTTGGCCGGGCATTCTGAACTCGTTTGCTAGGCTTTGCGCATAGATACTCGCTAGCACGCCTGGTCTGCGGGCCTCAACCTTTGGCTCACCTGTTGGTGCGCCTGATGTGCCTGGCGCGCCCACCAAGGGTGTGACATTTTCCCTCACCTGATTGCAACGCCCTCATTGCATCTTCTGCATGGTACTGCCTGATCTGGTCCTCGAATTGCCATAAGTCATCTGCTAGTTCCCAGCTCGCCTCACTATCTGGAAGTCCCTTCCAGCGCACCAAGTACTTTGTCCTAGCTGATAGTTCTTCCATCTCACCTCTCGGTCAGTTATGATGCTGTGGACCTCCTTCTCATATGAGGCCATTGCTCCCAATGGCGCACGCTTTGACTCTACCCATCATGGATCTCCCTTATCCTCATGGAACAGCTTGAGCATGCTCACATGGAACACCGGGTGTACCCTCAGCTTGGGTGGCATATCCAACTCATAGGCAACCTTGCCTATCCTCTTGACTACTCGAAAAAGTCCCTCATACCTTCAGACTAAGCTTTGTGCAGCCCCCTATGGCGTACAATGGGATGCAGCTTCACCAATACCAAGTCTCTAACCTGGAACTACACGTCCTGCCTCTTCTGGTCTGCCCACTTCTTTGACCTCTTGGCCGCCTTGTGTAGACAAACTCTGGCCAAGTCAGTTTGCTCCTGCCATGCCTTGGCAAACTTGTATTCTGCTGGATTTGACCCTGTATAACCTACAGCAATCGAACCAGGTGTTAGTGGTTGTTGCCCTGTCATAACCTCAAATGGGCTCTGGTTCGTTGCCTCATTCCTTTGCAAGTTGTAGGAAAACTACGCAATATCTAGCAGCTTTGGCCAGTCCCTTTATGTGGCACTCACATAGTGCCTGAGGTAGACCTCTAATAGTCCATTCACTTATTCTGTTTGCCCATCGATCTACGAATGCATGCTGGTGGAAAAGTTCAAGTCTAACCCTAACAGCTTGAACAACTCAGTCCAGAACCTGCCCGTAAAACGCCCATCCCGATCACTAACAATGGCCCTCGACACTCCCCAATACTTAACCATGTTCTTCAGGAACAATCGAGCTGCCTCCTCTGTTGGGCACTCCTTGGTTGCTGGAATGAAGATTCCATACTTGGAAAACCTGTCCACCACTACCATGATGCTTCCAAACCCTTCTGCTTTGGGTAGACTGACTATAAAGCCCAGAGAAACACTCTTCCATGGTCGCTCTGGCACTGGCAATGGCTCCAAGAGACCACCTGGTTTCTTGAGCTCCACCTTGTCCTGTTGGCACACAAGAGAAGTCTTCACATAGGCCTCCACATCGTCCCTCATGTGCGGCCAGTAGTACCGGTCCTCGATCAACCCAAAGGTACGGCTCACTCCAGGGTGCCCAGCACACCTTGAATCATGGCATTCTTGTAAAACTTCCTTGCGGAGCTTCTCGTGCTGTGGCACAAGCAATCTACTACCCCTGGTGTACAACAAGCCATCCTGCAACCAAAACTGCCTAGTCTTACCTTGCTGGACGTACTCCATCAAAGCCTTGGCTGTAGGATCATGCGTAAGTTCCTCCTTGATGCACGGCACCAGTGACCCCTCTGGTTGGCTAATGGCAGTAAGGTTAGGCTTCCTGCTCAGGGCATCTGCCACTAGGTTCGCCTGCCCCGGCTTGTACTCTATCTGGAAATCAAATTTCGTAAGAAAATCTTACCATCTCGCCTGCTTGGGGGACAGCTTCTTCTGCGTCTGGAAGTAGTTGGTCGCCACATTGTCCATCCTAACCATGAAACTTGACCCCAATAGGTAATGGCACCAAGTGTGCAAGCAGTGCACCACTATAGTCATCTCTTTTTCTTGGACCGTGTACTTGCACTCATTCTCGTTCAGCTTCTTGCTCTCGAACGCTACTGGACGTCCCTCCTGCATCAACATGCCCCCTATGGCAAAGTCTGATGCATCCGTATGCACCTCATACGGCTTGGCATGGTCTGGCAAGGCCAAGACTGGCTTCTCGGTCACAGCCTGCTTCAACTTGTCAAAGGCTTCCTGGCACCCTACGCTCCACTCCGATGCTTTCCCTTTCTTGAGCAAGTCAATCAATGGTGTGGCTATTGCTGAGTGACCTTTGATGAAGCGCTTGTAGTAGTTGACCAGCCCAAGGAATGATCTCAACCTAGTGACCTTGGCTGGCAGTTGCCACTCCAGGATGGCATGTATCTCGCCTTCATCCATGCGTATCCTACCACCTTCCACTATATGGCCAAGGAACGGGATCTCCTGCTAGGTGAATGAGCACTTCTCCCTCTTGACAAACAGCTTGTGCACCCGTAACACCTCGAACACTTATCTCAAGTGGTCTACATGGTCTCCCAAAGTCTGGCTGTAGATCACAATGTCATCCAAATAAACCACAACAAACCGATCAAGGAATGACTGAAGTACCTTGTTCATAAGGGTGCAAAATGTTGCTGGGGCATTCGTGAGTCCGAAAGGCATCACCAAGAACTCATACGAACCATACCAAGTGACACATGCTGTCTTTCGCTCATCTCCCTCCGTGATCCTAACTTGATAGTAGCTTGACTTCAAATCCAGCTTGGTGAACCACCTTGCACTCCCAAGTTGATCGAACAAGTACGCAATGAGTGGGATGGGGTACTTGTTCTTGATGGTCAGCTTGTTCAAAGCCCGATAGTCTATGCACAGCCACAACGACCCATCATGCTTACGCTGAAATAGAACTGGTGCACCATAGGGTGCCTTCGATGGCCTGATGAAGCCAGCATCAACTAACTCTTTGAGCTGCTTCTTCAACTCCTCCAACTCTGGTGGAGACATTCGGTAAGGGGCTCTAGCTGATGGCTTGGCCTCAGACACCAGCTCGATCTTGTGGTCCACCTCCCTCTTAGGTGGTAGCTTGCTAGGTAGCTTTGCGAGCATCACATCACTAAAGGTCTTCAGCACCTTTAGCACCTCCAAAGGTGACTCAGTCTCCTTCTCCCTTGGCTCATCATATTTTAGGGCTGCTAAGAAGGTGTCTTCTTGTCTGCTTACCACCTTGGCAAATTGGATGGCTAACACCACCCGCGACCCAACTCCAGACCCTCTCCTCAATGGCACTAGGCATTGGCACCGTGCATCCAAGATGCAAACACAATCGGCAAAAGGCACAAGGAGGGCGTTAATCCGAACAAGGAAATCCAACCCAATCACAAACTCATAGTCATCAAGGGGTATTACCTCAACGGTCTCCTTGCCTTTCCAGTCTCCAAGCTACAACTCCACTCCCCACGCTACTCCAATGGCTGGAACTTCCTTGGAGTTCACCATTTTGATGGTACCAATCCCTTTTTGCACCTTTAGTCTGAGCTTCCGGGCTCCATCACCTGAAATAAAAAGATGTGAGGCACCTGTGTCCACCAGTACGCTCACCTTCTGACCCGCAACCATCAAATCTGTAAACATCAAGCCCTTTGGCTTACGACTCCCCTTACTCTAGACAGTATTGAGCACTAACAACCCAAGCTTTACTGCCCCTGACTCTGGCTCCTCGTTAGACTCTTTGTCTACAGCAGCCAGCTTGCCCTTCTATGGCAATTGCGCGTTATGTGGCTCCCTCCACATAGGTAGCATGCTAGTGGCTCTCGGTCCCCCTTTGCTTTCCACTTGCCTGTTGGTGGCTTCCTCTCGCCATCCTTGGTTGAACGGTCTCGGTCTCCATCCTTGGACTCCAGGTCACAGTCCTTCCTCTTGGACTGCTTCTTTTGATCCCTATCATCCCTGCCCTTACCCTTGGGCTTGGTAGACTCAAACTTGTTCAGAGGCTTGAACTCTATCAAGGCCTCGGCAGTAGTCATGGCTTTAGCCAAGTCATGAACTCCTCTCCTTTGTAGCTCATGCTTCACCCACGGCTTCAGCCCATCCATGAAAGCAAATAAGGTGTCCTTTTCACCTAGATCTGAGATCTATAGCATCAGTTCAGAGAATTTCTGGACATACTCCCTTATGTCCCCTTGCTGGTTCAGCCTGTGCAACTTTGGCCACGCCTCATCATCGACATACTCTAGGTAAAATTATTCTCTGAACTCTTTTTGGAACTTTGCCCAGGTTCCAATCTTGGCGCTCCCATGCCTGACATCATCACACCTGTGCCTCTACCACAATAAGGCTACATCAGTGAGATACATAGCAGCGGTGCTTACCTTTATCGCCTCATCTTGCATGCCCATGGCTTGGAAGTACTACTCCATACCCCAAAGGTAGTTATCTACTTCCTTGGCCGCCCTAGTCCCCTTGAACTCCTTAGGCTTGGGGACATCCAATCTGGACTTGGACACTCCAGCAAACATGCCATTCCTAATGGCAGTCTTGCAAGCTAACGAGCTCACTGGTACGCTCCTCCATCCGCTGGCGCATGGCCTCCATGCCATCACGCAAGGTCAGCACTTCAGCCTCCAAGGTCTGATTCTTTTGGGTGAACACGTCAAGCCTTTGTTGAGAGTAGCTTGCAGCTGACTTTGGATCTCCTTCCTCATGGAGTCTAGCGATGCAATGTGAGTTTCTACCCTCTCAAGCTTCTCTCCCATGTCACCCTTGGTCACCTTCACCTTGGCTAGCCTACCGTCCATGGTAGACCAGATATCTCTAGAACTGGCTTTCCTCCCTCTTCCACGCCCATGCTCTTGGGCCTCTGGTTGTTGGTTAGCAGCGTCACTTTGGGATGCCATCTCCTCTAACCTACACAATACAAACATGCAGAATCAAACTTGCTCTGATACCAACTGTCACGGGCTCTGACCTTAGACTCAAAAATTATGCGACCTTAAGCTTGGAATCTCCTCCTTTATGCCTAAGTCAGCCTAAAACACAAGCGTACGGGCACTAGAACAACCGAAAGGGTTGATTATGCAAGTTAAAGAGAAACAGGATAAGAAGGCAGAATTCTGGAAATGCTCTTGTATTCATTGAAACAGAAGTGTTTGATGGTGTACAAATGAGGGAGGAGCAGCCTTCTATTTATAGTTGAGGCTCCAGCTTACACTTAATGGTAATATCCCTAGAATAAAGGCTAAAATCATGGGATTATATAGATTACAATCCATCAGGATGCTAACTCTTGATTTTCAAGGTCAACCAAATCTGCCAAGATGCTGCTGCTGATCCTGCCTGCTTCTAGAAGCTTCCCTTGCGTGTATGCCAAGCCTTGGTCTCATGGCCTGGCTTGCAAGTTGGGCGGGCGTTCTGAAACTCGTTTGCTAGGCTTTGCGCGCAGATACCAGCCAGCACGCCTGGTCTGCAGGCCTCAACCTCTGGCTTGCCTGTTGGTGCGCCTGATGCGCCTGGCGCGCCCTCCAGGGCATGACACTTGGCCCTTATATTGGCCCCCTATCCCTCATCAAAACTCAAGAACTCACACCCCTTAAGAGCATTTGAGATTTTATAGGTTTACTGCCAGTAGCCATTAAAGTGTCTGAAATGGGATACTTTTTTTCAAATGGTCACAAAATCTTCTCCACTTCGAGTTTTTAGCTAAATTTTTTTGTGCATGCCAAAAAAAATACAAGGATCACCTCTACCAAATTTGGGGACAAAACTCTTTCTAAAAAAATTTTAAAAAATCTTGAACTCCAAAATGTTTCGAAAATCATGAAAAATAGAAAATGGGTCGTCTTGCCACGAAACTTCACATGAAGGCTTAGGGGACCATTGTATGAATTTACAAGACATAAAAATGGCATTGGCATGGCAGAAATTAGAAGATGTGCTTGAACCCACCTACCATGCGATCGATCCCCGGCTTGCGCATCCCGCCTCTCTGGTCGACTGGGTGCCCGCACGCTCGTTTTGTGGGTTGACTTAGGCATACGAGTTCATCCCCAGTCCAAGCATACGGAGTTCATTCATAGTCTAAGATCAGACCAGACCGAGGGTTACGACAGCAGGATCGGCAGCACGCAGGGGGGATCGAACTGATCCCTAGCTTGCGCATTCTGCCTCTCTGACCGGTTGAGCACCCGCACGCCTGTTTCGTGGGTTGGCTTAGGCATAGGGAGTTCATTCCATGTCTAAGCCCCAGCCCGATTGAGGGTTGTGGCAGCGGGACCGACAGCTCGCAGAGGGGGACCGAGCTGATCCCTGGCTTGCGCATTATGCCTCTATGGCCAGCTCAGCGCCCACACGCTCGTTTCGTGGGTTGACTTAGGAATACGGAGTTCATTCCCTATCTAAGATCAGACCAGACTGAGGGTTACGGTGTAGGATCAACAGCACGCAGGGGGGACCGGACCGGTCCCCGACTTATGCATTCTGCCTCTTCGGCCAGTTGAGCACCCGCACGCTCGTTTCGTGGGTTGGCTTAGGCATACAGAGTTCATTCCATGTCTAAGCATATAGAGTTCATTCCCAGCCTAAGATCAGACCAGACCGAGGGTTGCGACAGCAGGACCAGCAACAGGATCGGTAGCACGTAGGGGGGGACCGGGCCGATCCCCGGCTTGTGCATTCTGCCTCTCTGGCTGGCTGAGCACCTGCACGCTCGTTTCATTGGTTGGCATCGGCATACGGAGTTCATTCCATGTCTAAGCCCCAACCGGACCGAGGGTTGTGGCAGTAAGACCAGCAACGGGATTGGTAGCACGCAGAGGGGGACCGAGCTGATCCTCGGCTTATGCATTATGCCTCTCCGGTCGACCTCTCCGGCCGGCTGAGCACCCGCACACTCGTTTTATGGGTTGACTTAGGCATACAGAGTTCATCCCCAGTCTAAGCATACGGAGTTCATTCCAAGTCTTAGATAAGACCGGACCGAGGGTTGCGACAGCAAGATCGGTAGCTCGCGGGGGGACAAGCTGATTCTCGGCTTCCGCATTCTACCTCTCCGACCGGCTGGGTGCCCACACACCCGTTTCGTGGGTTGGCTTAGGCATAGGGAGTTCATTCCATGTCTAAGCCCCATCCGAATCGAGGGTTGTGGCAGTGGGATCGGTAGCATGCAGGGGGGGACCGGGCCGATCCCTAGCTTGTGCATTATGCCTCTTCGACCGGCTTAGCACCCGCATGCTCGTTTCGTGGGTTGACTTATGCATACGGAGTTCAGTCTCAGTCTAAACATATAGAGTTCATTCCCAGTCTAAGATCAAACCGGACCGAGGGTTGTGGCAGCAGGATCGGTAGCACGTAGGGGGGATCGGGCTGATCCCCGACTTGCGCATTCTGCCTCTCCGACCAACTGAGTGCCCGCATGCCCGTTTCGTGGGTTAGCTTAGGCAAATGGAGTTCATTCCATTTCTAAGCCCCAGCTGGACCGAGGGTTGTGGCAGCGGGAGCGACAGCACGTAGCTTGCGCATTATGCCTTTCCAGCTGGCTTAGCGCCCGCACGCTCGTTTTATGGGTTGACTTACGCATACGGAGTTCATTCTCAGTCTAAGATCGGATCGGACTGAGGGTTACGGTAGCAGGATTGACAGCACGTAGGGGGGACCGGGCCGATCCCCGTCTTGCGCTTTCTACCTCTCCGACCGACTGAGCGCCCACACACTCCTTTCGTGGGTCGGCATAGGCATACGGGGTTCATTCCATGTCTAAGCATATGGAGTTCATTCCCAGTCTATGATCGGACTGGGAATTTACAAGCCATAAAAATGGCAATTGCACGGCAGAAATATGAAGATGTGCTTGAACCCACCTACCACTCGTTCGATCCCCGGCTTGTGCATCCTGCCTCTCTGGTAGGCTGAACGCCCGCACGTTCGTTTCGTGGGTTGACTTAGGAATACGGAGTTCATCACCAGTCTAAGCATATGGAGTTCATTCCCAGTCTAAGCATACGGAGTTCATTCCCAGTCTAAGATCACACTGGACCGAGGGTTGCGACAGCAAGATCGGCAGCACGCAGGGGGGACCGGGCCGATCTCTGGCTTACGCATTCTGCCTCTTTGACCGGTTGAGTGCCCGCATGCCCGTTTTGTGGGTTGGCTTAGGCATAGGGAGTTCATTCCATGTCTAAGCCCCAGTCGGACCGAGGGTTGTGGCAGCAGAACCGGTAGCACGCAGAGGGGGACCGGGCCGATCTCCGGCTTGCGCATTATGCCTTTTCGGCTGGCTCAGCGCCTGCATGCTTGTTTCGTGAGTTGACTTAGGCATACGGCATTTATTCCCAGTCTGAGAGTAGATCGGACCGAGGGTTACGGTAGCAGGATTCGATAGCACGTATGGGGGACCGAGCCGATCCCCGTCTTGCACATTCTGCCTTTTCCATCGACTGAGCGCCCGCACGCTCGTTTCGTGGGTTAGCTTAGGCATAGTTCATTCCATGTCTAAGCATACAGAGTTCATTCCAAGTCTAAGATCAGACTAAACTGAGGGTTACGGTAGCAAGACCAGTAGCAAGATTTACAGCATGTAGGGGGACCGGGTTGATCCCTGGCTTACGCATTCTGCCTTTTCGGTCGGCAGAGCGCCCGTACGCTTGTTTCGTGGGTTGGCTTAGGCATACAGAGTTTATTTCATGTCTAAGCCCCAGCAGAACCGAGGGTTGTGGCAGCGGGATCGACAGCACGCAAAGGGGGACCAGGCAAATCCCTGACTTACGCATTATGCCTCTCCGACCGATTGAGTGCCCGCACGCTCGTTTCATGGGTTGACTTAGGCATACGGAGTTCATCCCTAATCTAAGCCTACGGAGTTCATTCCTAGTCTAAGATCGGACTGAACTGAGGGTTACGACAGCAGGATTGGCAGCACGCAGGGGATCGAGCCAATCCTCGACTTGCGAATTCCGCCTCTTCGGCCGGCTAAGCGCCCACACGCCCGTTTCGTGGGTTGGCTTAGGCATAGGGAGTTCATTCCATGTCTAAGCCCCATCCAAATCGAGGGTTGTGGCAGTGGGACCGGCAGCACGCAGGGGGGACCGGGCCGATCCCTGGCTTGTGCATTATGCCTCTTTGGTCGGCTCAGCACCCGCACGCTCGTTTCATGGGTTGACTTATGCATACGGAGTTCAGTCTAAGTCTAAGATCGAATCGGATCGAGGGTTACGACAGTAGGATCGACAGCACGTAGGGGGGATCGGGTCGATCCCTGACTTGCGCATTCTACCTCTCAAACCGACCGAGTGCCTGCACGCCCATTTCGTGGGTTGGCTTAGGCATAGGGAGTTCATTCCATGTCTAAGCCCCAGCCGGATCGAGGGTTGTGGCAGCGAGACCGACAGCACGTAGAGGGGGATCGGGCCGATCCCCGGCTTGCGCATTATGCCTCTTCGGCCAGCACAGTGCCCGCACTCTCATTTCATGGGTTGACTTATGCGTACGGAGTTTATTTCTAGTCTAAGATCAGACCGGACTGAGGGTTGCAACAGCAGGATCGGTAGCACGCAGGGGGGATCGGGCTGATCCCTGGTTTGCGCATTCTACCTCTCCGGCTGGCTGAGCGCCTGCACGTCCATTTCATGGGTTGGCTTAGGCATAGGGAGTTCATTCCATGTCTAAACCCCAGTCGCATCAAGGGTTGTGGCAGCGGGATCGGCAGCACGCAGAGGAGGACCAGGCCGATCCCGGCTTGCGCATTATGCCTCTTCGGTCAGCTCAGCGCCTGCACGCTCGTTTCGTGGGTTGCTTAGGCATACGAAGTTCATTCCCAATCTAAGATTGGACCAAACTGAGGGTTGTGGTAGCAGGATCGATAGCACGCAGGGGGGATCGGGCTGATCCCCAGCTTGCGCATTCTACCTCTTCGGTCGGCTGAGCGCCCACATGCTCGCTTCGTGGTTTGGCTTACGCATACGGAGTTAATTCCATGTCTAAGCATATGGAGTTCATTCCCAGTCTAACATTTTGAGCCACGGTGCACATGCTGGGCTCGGGCATGTGCTGGTGCCACATTTTTTTCACCCGGGGCACCATCGTCGGAGCATCGTCGGTGAGCCTAACCAGTGGCATTGGGGGTTCTAGCGATTGGGGGGGCCGGGGGGTGTGTGCATATGATGTGTGATGGGTCCGGGTACTTGGCCCTTATATTGGCCCCCTATCCCTCATCAAACCTCAAGAACTCACACCCCCTTAAAGAGCATTTGAGATTTTATAGGTTTGCTGCCAGTAGCCACTAAAGTGTCTGAAATGGGGACACTTTTTCAAACGGTCACAAAATCTTCTCCACTTTGATTTTTTAGCTGAATTTTTTGTGCATGCCAACAAAAATACAAGGATCAACTCTACAAAATTTGGGACAAAACTCTTTCTAAAAAAATTTTTAAAAAATCCCTAACCGTAAAAAGTTTCAAAATCATGAAAATAGAAAACGGGTCGTCTTGCCACGAAACTTCACATGAAGGCTTAGGGGACCATTGTATGAATTTACAAGCCATAAAAATGGCATTGGCACAGCAGAAATATGAAGATGTGCTTGAACCCACCTACCACCCGTTCGATCCCCGGCTTGCCCATCCTGCTCTCTAGTCGACTGAGCGCCCGTACCCTTATTTCGTGGGTTGACTTAGGTATATGAAGTTCATCCCCAGTCTAAGCATACGGAGTTCATTCCCAGTCTAAGATCGGATCGGACCGAGGGTTGCGGCTATAGGATCGACAGCACGTAGGGGGACCAGGCTGATCCCTGGCTTGCGCATTCTGCTTCTCCAACCGATTGAGCACCCGCACGCCCGTTTCGTGGGTTGGCTTAGGCATAGGGAGTTCATTACATGTCTGAACCCCAGCCGGGTTGAGGGTTGTGGCAGTTGGATCGGCAGCACGTAGAAGAGGACCGAGCCGATCCTTGACTTGCGCATTATACCTCTCATGCCGGCTCAGCGCCCGTATGCTCGTTTCATGGGTTGACTTAGGCATATAGAGTTCATTCCCAGTCTAAGATCAGACCAGACCGAGGGTTACGGTAGCAGGATCGACAGCATGTAGGGGGGACCGGGCCGATTCCTGGCTTGCACATTTGCTTCTCCGGCCGACTGAGCACCCGTACGCTCATTTCGTGGGTTGGCTTAGGCGTACGGAGTTCATTCCATGTCTAAGCATACGGAGTTCATTCCCAATCTAAGATCGGATCAGACCGAGGGTTGCCGCAGCAGGATCGGCAGCACGCAGGGGGGGATCGGGCCGATCCCTGACTCGCACATTCTGGCTTTTCGGCCTGTTGAACGCTCGCACGCTCGTTCCGTGGGTTGGCTTAGGCATACGGAGTTCATTCCATGTCTAAGCCCCAGCCGGACCGAGGGTTGTGGCATTGGGGTCGGCAGGGGGATCGACAGCATGTAGAGGGGGACCGGGCTGATCCTCGGCTTGCGCATTATGCCTCTTCGACTGGCCTCTCTGGCCAGCTGAGCGCCCGCACGCTCGTTTCGTGGGTTGCCTTAGGCATACGGAGTTTATCCCCAGTCTAAGCATATGAAGTCCATTCCCAGTCTAAGATCGGGCCGGACCGAGGGTTGCGGGAGCAGGATGGGCAGCACGCAGGGGGGACTGGGTTGATCCCCGACTTACGCATTCTGCCTCCCCGGTCGGTTGAGCACCCGCACGCCCATTTCGTGGGTTGGCTTAGGCATAGGGAGTTCATTCCATGTCTAAGCCCCATCTAGACAGAGGGTTGTGGTAGCGGGACTGATAGCACACAGAGGGGGATCGTGTCGATCCCCGGCTTGCACATTATGACTCTTCGGTCGGCTCAGTGCCCGCATGCTCGTTTCATGGGTTGACTTATGCATACGGAGTTCATTCCCAGTCTAAGATCAAACTGAATTGAGGGTTGCAGTAGCAGGATCGACAGCTTGCAGGGGGGACTGGGTCAATCTCCGGCTTGCACATTCTGCCTTTCCGACCGGTTGAGCGCCCGCACACTCGTTTCGTGGATTGGCTTAGGCACACGGAGTTCATTCCCAGTCTAAGATTTTGAGCCACGGTGCACATGCTGAGCTCGGGCATGTGCTGGTGCCACATTTTTTTTGCCCAGGGCACCATCGTCGGAGCATCGTCGGAGCATCACCAGAGAGCCTAACCGACGGCATTGGGGGTTCTGGCGATTGGGGGGACCGGGGGGTGTGCGCACATGATCTGTGATGGGTGCTGGTACTTGGCCCTTAGATTGGCCCCCTATCCCTCATCAAACCTTGAGAACTCACACCCCCTTAAAGAGCTTTTGAGATTTTATAGGTTTTCTGCCTGTAGCTATTAAAGTGTCTGAAATGGTGACACCTTTTTCAAATGGTCACAAAATCTTCTCCACTTCGATTTTTTAGCTGAATTTTTTTGTGCATGCCAACAAAAATTCAAGGATCACCTCAAACATATTTGGGGACAAAACTCTTTCTAAAAAAATTTTAAAAAATCCCGCACCATAAAAGGTTTCAAAAATCGTGAAAAATAGAAAACGGGTCGTCTTACCACGAAACTTCACATGAAGGCTTAGGGGACCATTGTATGAATTTACAACCATAAAAATGGCATTGGCATGGTAGAAATATGAAGATGTGCTTGATCGCACCTACCACCTATTCGATCCCCGGCTTGCGCATCCTGCCTCTCTGGTCGGCTGAGCGCCCGCACGCTTATTTCGTGGGTTGACTTAGGCATATGAAGTTCATCACCAATCAAAGCATACAGATTTCAATCCCAGTCTAAGATCGGATCAGACCGAGGGTTGAGACAGCAGGATCGACAGCACGTAGGGGGTACCGGGCCGATCCCCAGCTTACGCATTCTGCCTCTCCGGTCGACTGACCGTCGCATGCCCATTTCATTGGTTGGCTCAGGCATACGGAGTTCCTTTCATGTCTAAGCCCTAGTCGGATTGAGGGTTGTGGCAGCGGGACCGGTAGCACCCAGAGGGGGATCGAGCTGATCCTTGGCTTGCGTATTATGCCTCTCCAGCCAGGTAAGCGCCCGCACGCTCATTTCGTGGGTTGACTTAGGCATACGGAGTTCATTCCCATTCTAAGAGCAGACCAGATCGAGGGTTGCGACAGCAGGATCGACAGCACGCAGGGGGGACCGGGCCGACTGGCTGAGCGGCTGCACGCTCGTTTTGTGGGTTGGCTTAGGCATACGGAGTTCATTCCATATCTAGGCATATGGAGTTCATTCCCAGTCTATGGTCAGACCGGACCGAGGCTTGTGGCAGCAGGACCAGCTGCAGGATCGATAGAATGCAGGGGGTGATCGAACCGATCCCTGGCTTGCGCATTCTGCCTCTCTGGTCGACTGAGTGCACACACGCTCGTTTCGTGGGTTGACTTAGGCATACAGAGTTCATCCCCAATCTAAGCATACGGAGTTCATTCCCAGTCTAAGATCAAACCGAACCCAGGGTTGCGGCGTAGGATCGGCAGCACGCAGAGGGGATCGGGTCGATCCTTGGCTTGCTCATTCTGCCTCTCCGACCGGCTTAGCACCCGTACACCTATTTCATGGGTTGGCTTAGGCATAGGGAGTTCATTCCATGTCTAAGCCCCAACCGGACCGAAGGTTATGGCAACGGGACTGACAGGACGCAGAGGGGGATCGGTGCGATCCCTGAGTTACGTACTATGCCCCTACGACTGGTTCATCACCCGAACACTCGTTTCGGGGGTTGACTTAGGCATACGAAGTTCATTCCCAATCTAAGATCGGGCCAGACCGAGGGATGCGATAGCAAGATCGACAGCACGCAAGGGGGATCAGGCCAGTCCCTGGCTTGTGCATTGTGCCTCTCCGATCGACTGAGCACCTGCACGCTCGTTCCATGGGTTGGCTTAGGCATACGGAGTTCATTCCATGTCTAAGCATACGGAGTTCATTCCCAATCTAAGATCGGATCGGACCGAGGGTTGCAGTAACAGGACAAGCAGCAAGATCGATAGCACGCAGGAAGGGACCAGGCCGATCCCTAGCTTGTGCATTCTGCCTCTTCGGTCGACTGAGCACCCGCACGCTCGTTTCGTGGGTTGGCTTAGGCATACAGAGTTCATTCCATGTCTAAGCCCCAACCAGATCGAGGGTTGTGGCAGCAGGACCGACAGCGAGATCACCAGCACGAAGAGGGGGACTAGGATAATCCACGGATTACGCATTATGCCTCTCCGGCCGATTGAGCACCCGCACGCTTGTTTCATGGGTTGACTTAGGCATACGGAGTTCATCCCCAGTCTAAGCATATGGAGTTCATTCCCAGTCTAAGATTGGACCGGACCGAGGGTTACAGCAGCAGGATAGGCAGCACGTAGGGTGGACCGGGCCGATCTCCGGCTTGCGCATTCTACCTCTCCGGTCGACTGAGCGCCCGCACACCCGTTTCGTGAGTTGGCTTAGGCATAGGGAGTTCATTCCATGTCTAAACCCCAGCCGAACTGAGGGTTGTAGCAGCAGGACCGATAGTATGCAGAGGGGGATCGAACTGATCACCGGCTTGCGCATTATGCTTCTCTGACCTACTCATTGCCCATACGCTCATTTTGTGGGTTGACTTAGGCATACGGAGTTCATTCCCAATCTAAGATCGGACCGGACCGAGGGTTACGATAGTAGGATCGATAGCATGCAGGGGGGGACCGGGCCGGTCCCCGACTTACGCATTCTACCTCTCCAGTAGGCTGAACGCCCACACGCTCATTTCGTGGGTTGGCTTAGGCATACGGAGTTCATTCCATGTCTAAGGATACAGAGTTTGTTCCCAGTCCAAGATCAGACCGGACCGAGGGTTGTGCAGCAGGATCAGTAGCACACAAGGGGGGGGCCGACTCGATCCCCATCTTACGTATTCTGCCTCTCTGACCGACTGAGCGGCCGCACGCCCGTTTCGTGGGTTGGCTTAGGCATACAGAGTTCATTCATGTCTAAGCCCTAGCCGGACCGAGGGTTGTGGCAGCAGGACCGGCAGCGGAAGCGGCAGCATGCATAGGGGGACCGGGCTGATCCCCAGCTTATGCATTATGCCTCTCTGACCAACCTCTCTAGCCGGCTGAGCGCTCGCACGCTCGTTTTGTGGGTTGACCTAGTCATACGGAGTTCATCTTCAGTCTAAGCATACGGAGTTCATTCCCAGTCTAAGATCAGACCGGATCGAGGGTTACGACAGCAGGATCGGTAGCACGTAAGGGGGATCGAGCCGATCCCCAGCTTGCGCATTCTGCCTCTTTGGTCAGCTGAGCACCCTCACGCCCGTTTCGTGGGTTGGCATAGGCATAGGGAGTTCATTCCATGTCTAAGCCCTAGCCGGACCAGCAGCACACAGAGGGGGACCGGGCCGATCCCCGGCTTGCGCATTATGCCTTTTCGGTCGGCTCAGCGCCCGAACGCTCGTTTCCTGGGTTGACTTAGGCATAAGGAGTTCATTCCCAGTTTAAGATCAGATCGGACCGAAGGTTGCGACAGTAGGATCGACAGCACGTGGGGGGGACCGGGTCGGTCCCCGACTTGGGCATTCTGCCACTCCGGCCGGCTGAGTGCCCGCACGCTCGTTTCGTGGGTTGGCTTAGGCATACGGAGTTCATTCCATGTCTAAGCATACGGAGTTCATTCCCAGTCTAAGATCAGACCGGAACGAGGGTTGCAATAGCTGGACCAATAGCAAGATCGGCAGCACGCAGGGGGGGATCGGGTCGATCCCCAGCTTGCGCATTTTGCCTCTCCGGTCGGCTGAACGCCCGCACGCTCGTTCCATGGGTTGACTTATACATACGAAGTTCATTCCTTGTCTAAGATCGAACCAGACCGAAGGTTGCGGCAGCAGGGTCGGCAGCACGTAGGGGGGACCGAGCCGATCCCCGGCTTGCACATTCTGCCTCTCCGACCGGCTGAGTGCCCGTATACCCGTTTCATGGGTTGGCTTAGGCATAGGGAGTTCATTCCATGTCTAAGCCCCAGCCAAACCGAGGGTTGTGGCAACGAGACCGGCAGCACGCAGAGGGGGACCGGGCTGATCCCCGACTTGTGCATTCTACCTCTCCAACCGGCTGAGCGCCCGCACGCTTGTTTCGAGGGTTGGCTTAGGCATACGGAGTTCATTCCATGTCTAAGCATATGGAGTTCATTCCCAGTCGAAGAGTTTGAGCCATGGTGCACATGCTGGGCTTGGGCATAGGGAGTTCATTCCAGACCTAGGGTTATGGCAACTGGATCGACAACACGCAGAGGGGGACCGAGCCAATCCCTGGCTTGCGCATTATGCCTCTCCGGCCGGCTCAACGCCTGCACGCTCATTTCGTGGCTTGGCTTAGGCATACGGAGTTCATTCCCAGTCTACGATTAGATCAGACCGAGGGTTGCGGCAGCAGGATCGATAGCACGAAAGGGGGGACTGGGTCGGTCCCCAGCTTACGCATTCTGCCTCTCCGGTCGGTTGAGCGCCCGCACGCTCATTTCGTCGGTTGGCTTAGGCATACAGAGTTCATTCCATATCTAAGCCTACGGAGTTCATTCCCAGTCTAAGATCAGACCGGACTTAGGGTTGCGATAGCAGGACCAGCAGTAAGATCGACAGCATGTAGGGGGCGATCATGTCGATCCCTGGCTTGCACATTCTACCTCTCCGACCGACTGAGCATCCGCACGCTCGTTTCGTGGGTTGGCTTAGGCATACGGAGTTCATTCCATGTCTAAGCCCCAGCCGGACCGAGGGTTATAGCAGTAGGACCAGTAGCGAAATCAACAGCACGCAGAGGGGGACTGGGCTGATCCTAGCTTGTGCATTATGCCTCTCCAGTCGGCCTCTTCGGTCGGCTGAGCTCCCGCACGCTCGTTTCATGGGTTGACTTAGGCATATGAAGTTCATCCCCAGTCTAAGCATACGGAGTTCATTCCCAATCTAAGATCGGACCGGACCGAGGGTTGAAACAGTAGGATCGGTAGCACTAGGGGGACCAGGTCGATCCCCGGCTTGCGCATTCTACCTCTCCGGTCGGCTGAGCACCCGCACGCCCATTTCGTGGGTTGGCTTAGGCATAGAGGTTCATTCCATGTCGAAACCCCAGTCGAATCGAGGGTTGTGGCAGCAGGATCAGCAGCGTGCAGATGGGGACCGGGTCGATCCCCGACTTGTGCATTATGCCTCTCCGACTGGCCTAGCGCCTGAAAGCTCATTTCCTGGGTTGACTTAGGCATACGGAGTTCATTCCCAGCCTAAGATCAGACCGGACTGAAGGTTGTGATAGTAGGATCGACACATTCTGCCTCTCTGGTTGACTGAGCACCCGCACGCTTGTTTCATGGGTAGGCTTAGGCATACGAAGTTCATTCCATGTCTAAGCATACGGAGTTCATTCCCAGTCCAAGATTGGACTGAACCGAGAGTTGCGATAGCAGGATCGGTAGCACGCAGTGGGGATCGGGCCGATCCCTGACTTATGCATTCTGCCTCTCCGATCGGCTGAGCGCACGCACGCTCGTTTGGTGGGTTGGCTTAGGCATACAAAGTTCATTCCATGTCTAAGCCCCAGCCAGACCGAGGGTTATGGCAGCAGGATCGGCAGTGGGATCGACAGCACGTAAAGGGGGACCAGACTGATCCCCGGCTTGTGCATTATGCCTCTTTGGCTGGCCTCTCCAGCCGACTGAGTGCCCGCACGCTCATTTCATTGGTTGACTTAGGCATACGGAGTTCATCCCCAGTCTAAGCATACGGAGTTCACTTGCAGTCTAAGATCGGATCGGACCGAAGGTTACGGCAGCAGGATCTGTAATACGTGGGGGGACTGTGCCATTCCCCGACTTACGCATTCTGCCTCTCCGGTCGGCTGAGTGCCCGCACGCCCGTTTCGTGGGTTGGCTTAGGCATAGGGAGTTTATTCCATGTCTAAGCCCCAGCCGGACCGAGGGTTGTGGCAGCGGGACTGGCAACACGCAAAGGGGGACTAGCCCGAACGTTTGTTTCATGGGTTAACTTAGGCATGAGGAGTTCATTCCCAGTCTAAGATCGGACCAGACCGAGCGTTGCGGTAGCAGGATCGATAGCACGTAGGGGGGACCGGGCCGGTCCTCGACTTGCGCATTCTACCTCTCCGATCGATTGAGTGCCCACACGCTCGTTTCATGGGTTGACTTCGGCATACGGAGTTCATTCCATGTCAAGCATATGGGGTTCATTCCCAGTCTAAGATTGGATCGGACCGAAGGTTGCAGCTGCAGGACCAGTAGCAAGATCGGCAGCACGCAGAGGGATCGAGTCGGTCCCCAGCTTGTACATTCTGCCTCTACGATTGGCTGAGCGCTCGCACGCTCGTTTCGTGGGTTGGCTTAGGCATACGGGCTCATTCCATGTCTAAGCCCCAGTCGAACTGAGGGTTATGGTAGTAGGATCAGCAACATGTAGAGAAGGATTGAGCCGATCCCTGACTTGCGCATTATGCCACTACGGTCGGTTCAGCGCCTGAACGCTTGTTTCGTGGGTTGACTTAGGCATACGGAGTTCATTCCCAGTCTATGATCGGGCCGAACCAAGGGTTGCGGTAGTAGGATCGAAGCACGCAGGGGGGACCGGGTCGGTCCTCGACTTACGCATTCGGCCTCTCCCACTGCTTGAGCACCTGCATGCTCGTTTTATGGGTTGGCTTAGGCATACAGAGTTCATCCCCAGTCTAAGCATATGGAGTTCATCCCCAGTTTAAGCATACGGAGTTCATTCCTAGTGTAAGATCAGATCGAATGGAGGGTTGCAGCAGCAGGATCTGCAGCACGCAGGGGGGACCGAGCTAATCCCCAGCTTGCACATTCTGCCTCCCCGACCGACCTCTCCAGTCGGCTAAGCGCCCGTCCGCTCGTTTCATGGGTTGACTTATGCATATGGAGTTCATCCCTAACCTAAGCATATGGAGTTCATTCCCAGTCTAAGATCAGATCAAATTGAGGGTTGTGACAGCAAGATCGGCAGTACACAGGGGGACCGGGTCGATCCCTAGCTTGGGCATTCTGCCTCTCCGGTCGACTGAGCGCCCGCACTCCTGTTTTATGGGTTGGCTTAGGCATACGGAGTTCATTCCATGTGTAAGCCCCAGCCAAAACGAGGGTTGTGACAGTGGGACCAGCAGCACACAGAGGTGGACCGGGTCGATCCCCAGCTTGCGCATTCTACCTCTCCTGCCGGCTGAGTGCCCGCACGCTCGTTTCGTGGGTTGGCTTTGGCATACGGAGTTCATTCCATGTCTAAGCATACGAAGTTCATTCCTAGTCTAAGAGTTTGAGCCACAGTGCACATGCTGGGCTCAGGCATGTGCTAGTGTTACATTTTTTTCGCTCGGGGCACCATCGTCGGAGCATCGTTGGAGAGCCTAATAAGAGGCATTGGGGGTTCCGGTGATTGAGGGGGCCGAGGGGTGTGCGCACATGATGTGTGATGGGTGCTGGCACTTGGCCCTTATATTGGCCCTCTATCCCTTATCAAACCTCGAGAACTCACACCCTCTTAAAGAGCATTTGAGATTTTATAGGTTTGCTGCCAGTAGCCATTAAAGTGTCTGAAATGGGGACACGTTTTTCAAACGGTCACAAAATCTTCTCCACTTCAAGTTTTTAACTGAATTTTTTGTGCATGCCAACAAAAATACAAGGATCACCGCTACCAAATTTAGGGACAAAACTCTTTCTAAAAAAGTTTTAAAAAATCGCGAACCATAAAAAGTTTCAAAAATCATGAAAAATAGAAAACAGGTCGTCTTGCCACGAAACTTCACATGAAGGCTTAGGGGACCATTGTATGAATTTACAAGCCATAAAAATGGCATTGGCATGGCAGAAATATAAAGATGTGCTTGAACCCACCTATCACCCGTTCGATCCCCGGTTGAGCGTCCGCATGCTTGTTTCATGGGTTGACTTAGGCATACGGAGTTCATCCCCAGTCTAAGCATACAAATTTCATTCCATGTCTAAGATCAGACTGGATCGAGGGTTGCGACAGCAGGATTGGCAGCACGTAGGGGGGATCGGGTCGATCCCCGACTTGCGCATTCTGCCTCTCCAGTTGGCTGAGTGCCCTCATGCCCGTTTCATGGGTTGGCTTAGGCATAGGGAGTTCATTCCATGTCTAAGCCCCAGCTGGACCAAGGGTTGTGGCAGCAGGACTGGTAGCATGCAGAGGGGGACCGAGTCGATCCTTGGCTTGCACATTATGCCTCTTTGGTTGGCTCAGCGCCCGAACGCTCGTTTTATGGGTTGACTTATGCATACGGAGTTCATTCCCAGTGTAAGATCAGACCAAACTGAGGGTTGCAGTAGTAGGATCGACAGCACGCAGGGGGGACTGGGCCGATCTCTGACTTGCGCATTCTGCCTCTCCAGTAGGCTGAGCGCCCGTACGCTCGTTTCATGGGTTGGCTCAGGCATACGGAGTTCATTCCATGTCTAAGCATACGGAGTTCATTCCCAGTCTCAGATCAGATCGGATCGAGGGTTACGGTAGCAGGACCATTAGTAGGATCGGCAGCACGCAGGAGGGACCGACCCAATCCCCGGCTTGCGTATTCTGCCTCCCTGATCGACCTTTTCCAGCCGGTTGAGCACCCGCACGCTTGTTTCGTGGGTTGACTTAGGCATACAGAGTTCATCCCCAATCTGAGCATATGGAGTTGATTCCCAGTCTAAGATCAGACCGGACCGAGGGTTGCGGCAGTAGGATAGGCAGCACGTAGGGGGGACCGAACCGATCCTCGGCTTACACATTCTGCCTCTCCGACCGGCTGAGCGCTTGCACGCCCGTTTCACATTTTGGCTTACACATAGGGAGTTCATTCCATGTCTAAGCCCCAGTCGGACCGAGGGTTGTGGCAGCGGGACTGGCAGCACGCAGAGGGGGACCGGGCTTATCCTCGACTGTGCATTATACCTCTCCGGCCGGCTCAGCACCCGCACGCTCGTTTCGTGCATTGGCTTAGGCATACGGAGTTCATTCCCAGTCTAAGATCGGACCAGACCGAGGGTTGCGGCAGCAAGATAGACAGCACGCAAGGGGGACCGGGTCGATCTCCGGCTTACGCATTCTGCCTCTTCGGCCGGCTAAGCGCCCGTAGGCTCGTTTCGTGGGTTAACTTAGGCATAGGGAGTTCATTCCAAGTCTAAGCTCCAGCGGAACAGAGGGTTGTGGCAGCGGGACCGACAGCACGTAGAGGGGGACCAGGTCGCATGCTTGTTTCGTTGGTTGACTTATGTATACGGAGTTATTCCCAGTCTAAGATCAGACCGGACCGAGGGTTGCAGCAGTAGGATCGACAGCACACAGGGGGGACCGGGCCGATCCTCGGCTTGCGCATTCTGCCTCTCCGATCAGCTGAGCGCCCGTACGCTCGTTTCGTGGGTTGGCTTAGGCATACGAAGTTCATTCCATGTCTAAGCATACGGAGTTCATTCCCAGTCCAAGATTTTGAGCCACGGTGCACATCCTGGGCTCGGGCATGTGCTGGTGCTGCATTTTTTTTCGCCCGGGGCACCATTGCCGGAGCATCACCGGAGCATCGCCGAAGCGTCACCGGAGAACCTAACCGACGGTATTGAAGGTTTCAACGATTGGGGGGGCCGGGGGGTGTGCACACATGATGTGCGATGGGTGCTGGTACTTGGCCCGTATATTGGCCCCCTATCCCTCATCAAACCTCAAGAACTTACACCCCCTTAAACAGCATTTGAGATTTTATAGGTTTGCTGCCTGTAGCCATTGAAGTGTTTGAAATGGGGACACGTTTTTCAAACGGTCACAAAATCTTCTCCACTTCGAGTTTTTAGCTAAATTTTTTTGTGCGTGCCAACAAAAATACAAGGATCACCTCTACCAAATTTGGGAACGAACTCTTTCTAAAAAAACTTTAAAAAATCCCGAACTGTAAAAAGTTTCAAAAATCGTGAAAAATAGAAAACGGGACATCTTGCCATGACACTTCACACGAAGGCTTAGGGGACCATTGTATGAATTTACAAGCCATAAAAATGGCATTGGCATGGCAGAAATTTGAAGATGTGCTTGAACCCACCTACCACCTGTTCGATCCCCGGCTTGCGCATCCAGCCTCTCTGGTCGGCTGAGCGCCCGCACGCTCGTTTTGTGGGTTGAATTAGGCATACGAAGTTCATCCCCCCATCTAAGCATATGGAGTTCATTCCCAGTCTAAGATCAGACCGGATCGAGGGTTACGGTAGCAGGATCGATAGCACGCAAAGGGACCGGGCCGATCCCCAACTTGCGCATTCTGCCTCTCCGGCCGGTTGAGCGCCCGTAAGCCCGTTTCGTGGGTTGGCTTAGGCATAGTGAGTTCATTCCATGTCTAAGCCCCAGTCCGACCGAGGGTTGTGGCAGCGGGACTGACAGCACGCAGAGGGGGACCGGGCCAATCCCTGGCTTACGCATTATGCCTATTTGGCCGGCTCAGCACCTGCACGCGCATTTCATGGGTTGACTTATGCATATATAGTTCATTCCAGTCTAAGATCGGACTGGACCGAGGGTTGCGATAGCAGGATCGACAGCATGCAGGGGGACCAGGCCGATCCCTGCTTGCGCATTCTGCCTCTCCGACCGGTAGAGCGCCCACATGCTCGTTTAGTGGGTTGGCTTAGGCATACGGAGTTCATTCCTAGTCTAATATTTTGAGCCTCGGTGCACATGCTACGCTCGGGCATGTGCTGGTGCCACATTTTTTTTGCCTACGGCACCATCGTCTCCGAAAAGCCTAACCGGTGGCATTGGGGGTTCTGGCGATTGGGGGGGCCGAGGGGGTGTGCGCACATGATGTGCAATGGGTGCTGGTACTTGGCGCTTATATTGGCCCCTATCCCTCATCAAACCTCGAGAACTCACACCCCCCTTAAAGAGCATTTGAGATTTTATAGGTTTGCGGCTAGTAGCCATTAAAGTGTCTGAAATGGGGACACTTGTTTCAAACGATCACAAAATCTTCTCCACTTTGAGTTTTTAACTGAATTTTTTTGTGCATGCCAAAAAAAATACAAGGATCACCTCTAGCAAATTGGGGACAAAACTCTTTCTAAAAAAACTTTAAAAAATACCGAACCGTAAAAAGTTTGAAAAATCATGAAAAATAGAAAATGGGTCATCTTGCCACGAAACTTCACATGAAGGCTTGGGGACCATTGTATGAATTTACAACCAATAAAAATGGCATTGGCATGGCAAAAATATGATGACGTGCTTGAACCTACCACCCGTTTGATCCCTGGCTTGCGCATCCTGCCTTTCTGTTCGACTGAGTGCCCGCACGCTCATTTTGTGGGCTGACTTAGGCACACGGAGTTCATCCCCAGTCTAAGCATACAGAGTTCATCTCCAATCTAAGCATACAGAGTTCATTCCCAGTCTAAGATCAGACCAGATCGAGGGTTACGGCAACAAGATTGGCAGCACGCAGGGGGGACCGGACAGATCCCCAGCTTATGCATTCTACCTTTCTGGCCAGCTGAGCGTTCGCACACCCATTTCGTGGGTTGGCTTAGGCATAGGGAGTTCATTCCATGTCTAAGCCCCAGTCGGACCGAAGGTTGTGGCAGCGGGACCGGTAGCATGCAGAGAGGGATCGGGCCGATCCCTGGCTTGCGCATTATGCCTTTTCGACCGGCTCAACGCCCGCACACTCGTTTCGTGGGTTGACTTTGGCATACGGAGTTCATTCCTAGTCTCAGATCAGATCAAACTGAGGGTTGTGGTAGCAGGATCGATAGCACACAGGGGGGACCGGGTCGGTCCCCGGCTTGCGCATTCTGCCTTTTCGACCAGTTGAGTGCCCGCACGATCATTTCGTGGGTTGGCTTAGGCATACGGAGTTCATTCCATGTCTAAGCATATGAAGTTCATTCCCAGTCTAAGATCGGATCGGACCAAAGGTTACGGTAGCAAGACCAGCAGCAGGATCAACAGCACACAGGGGGATCAGGCCGATCCTTGCCTTGCGTATTCTACCTCTCCGATTGGCTGAGCTCCCACACGCTCGTTTCATGCGTTGGCTTAGGCATATAGAGTTCATTCCATGTCTAAGCCCCAACCAGACCTAGGGTTATGGCAGCAGGACTGGCAGCTGGATCGATAGTACGTAGAGGGGGACCGGGCTGATCTTCGGCTTACACATTATGCCTCTCCGTTCGGCCTTTTCGGCCGACTGAGTGCGCGCACGCTCATTTCGTGGGTTCACCTAGGCATACGGAGTTCATCCATAGTCTAAGCATACGGAGTTCATTCCCAGTCTATGATCGGACCGGTATGAGGGTTGCGGTAGCAAGATTAGCAGCACGCAGGGGGGATCAAGACGATCCTTGGCTTGTGCATTCTGCCTCTCCGATCGGCTGAGTGCCTACACGTCCGTTGCGTGGGTTTGCTTAGGCATAGGGAGTTCATTCCTTGTCTAAGCCCCAGCCAGATTGAGGGTTGTGGCAGTGGGACTGACAGCACACAGAAGGGGACTAGGTCGATCCCTGGCTTGTGCATTATGACTCTCCGATCGGCTCAACGCCCGAACGCTCGTTTCATGGGTTGACTTAGGCATACGAAGTTCATTCCCAGTCTAAGATCGGATCGAATCGAAGGTTGCAGCAGCCAGATCGATAACACGCATGAGGGATCGAGCCAGTCCCCAGCTTGCGCATTCTACCTCTCCGGTTAGCTGAGCACCCACACGCTCGTTCCATGGGTTGGCTTAGGCATACGGAGTTCATTCCATGTCTAAGCATATGGAGTTCATTCCTAGTCTAAGAGTTTGAGCCACGGTGCACATGCTGGGCTCGAGCATGTGCTGGTGCCGCATGCTCGTTTCGTGGGTTGGCTTAGGCATAGGGAGTTCATTCCATGTCTAAGCCCCAGTCGGACCGAGGGTTGTGGCAGCGGGACCGGTAGCATGCAGAGGGGATCGGGCCGATCCCTGGCTTGCGCATTATGCCTCTCCGATCGGCTCAGCGCTCGCACACTCGTTTCGTGGGTTGACTTAGGCATACGGAGTTCATTCCTAGTCTCAGATCAGATCAAACTGAGGGTTGTGGTAGCAGGATCGATAGCACGCAGGGGGGACCGGGTCGGTCCCCGGCTTGCGCATTCTGCCTTTCGACCAGTTGAGTGCCCGCACGGATCATTTCGTGGGTTGGCTTAAGCATACGGAGTTCATTCCATGTCTAAGCATATGGAGTTCATTCCCAGTCTAAGATCAGGCCGGACCGAGGGTTACGACAGCACGATCGACAGCATGCAGGGGGGATCGGGCCAATCCCTGGCTTGCGCATTCTGCCTCTCCGGCCGGCTGAGCGCCCGCACGCTCGTTTCATGGGTTCACTTAGGCATATAGAGTTCATTCCATGTCTAAGCCCCAGCCGGACTGAGGGTTGTGGCAGTAGGACTGACAGCGGGCGGGATCGGCAGCACGCAGAGGGGGACTGCGCTGATCCCTGGCTTACGCATTTTGCCTCTCCGATCGGCCTTCCGGTCGGCTGAACACCCGCACGCTTGTTTCGTGGGTTGACTTAGGCATACAGAGTTCATCCCCAGTCTAAGCATACGAAGTTCATTCCCAGTCAAAGATCAGACCGAACCGAGTGTTATGGCAGCACGCAAGGGGGGACCGGGTCGATCCCCGACTTGTGCATTCTGCCTATCCGGCCGGCTGAGCGCCCGCACGCCCGTTTCGTGGGTTAGCTTAGGCATATGGAGTTCATTCCAAGTCTAAGCCTCAATCGGACCGAGGGTTGTGGCAGCGGGACCGGTAGCACGCAGAGGGGGACCGGCCGATCCCTGGCTTACGTCTATGCCTCTCCGGTCGGCTCAGTGTCTGAATGCCCATTTCGTGGGTTGACTTAGGCATACGAAGTTCATTCCCAGTCTAAGATCGGACCGGACTGAGGGTTGCGATAGCAAGATCGACAGGACGCAGGGGGGGACCGGGCTGGTCCCCGACTTACGCATTCTACCTCTCTGGCCAGCTAAGCGCCCGGATGCTCGTTTCATGGGTTGGCTTAGGCAGACGGAGTACATTCCATGTCTAAGCATACGAAGTTCATTCCTAGTCTAAGATCAGATCGGACTGAGGGTTACGGCAGTAGGATCGACAGCACGCAGGAGGGACCGGGTCGATCGCCAGCTTGCACATTCTGCCTCTCCAATCGGTTCAGCGCCCGCACGCTCGTTTCGTGGGTTGACTTACGCATACGAAGTTTATCCCCAGTCTAAGCATACGGAGTGCATTCCTAGTCTAAGATCGAATCAGACCGAGGGTTGCGGCAACATGATCGGTAGCATGCAGGGGGGACCGGGCTGATCCCCGACTTACACATTCTGCCTCTCCGGTCGGCTGAGCGCCCGCACGCCCGTTTCGTGGGTTGGCTTAGGCATACAGAGTTCATCCCCAGTCTAAGCATATAGAGTTCATTCCAGTCTAAGATCAGACTGGATCGAGGGTTGCGGTAGCAGGATCGGTAGCATGCAGGGGGCACTGGGTCGATTTCTGGCTTGCGCATTCTGCCTCTCCGATCGGCTGATCGCCCGCATGCCCGTTTCGTTGGTTGGCTTGGGCATAGGGAGTTCATTCCATGTCTAAGCCCAAGTTGGATCGAGGGTTGTGACAGCAGGATCGACAGCACGTAGAGGGGGACCAGGTCGATCCCAAGCTTGCGCATTATGCCTTTCCAACCGGCTCAGCGCCCGAACGCTTGTTTCGTGGGTTGACTTAGGCATACGGAGTTCATTCGTAATCTAAGATTGGACCAGACTGAGGGTTGCAGTAGCAGGATCGATAGCACGCAGGGGGGATCAGGGCGGTCCCCGACTTGCGCATTCTACCTCTCCAGCTGGCTGAGGGCCCGCACGTTCGTTTTGTGGGTTGGCCTAGGCATACGGAGTTCATTCCATGTCTAAGCGTACGGAGTTCATTCCATGTCTAAGCATACAGAGTTCATTCCCAGTCTAAGATCAGACCGGACCAAGGGTTGCGACAGCAGGACCAACAGCAGGATCGGCAGCATGCAGTGGGGATCGGGCCAATCCCCAATTTGCGTATTCTGCCTCTCCGACCGACTGAGCGCCTGCACGCTCCTTTCATGGGTTGACATAGGCATACGGAGTTCTTCACTAGTCTAAGCATATGGAGTTCATTCCCAGTCTAAGATCGAACCAGACCAAGGGTTTCGGCACTAGGATCAGTAGCACATAGAGGGGACCCGGCCGATCCCCGACTTACGCATTCTACCTCTCCAGCCTGCTGAGCGCCCGCATGCTCGTTTCATGGGTTCGCTTAGGCATAGGGAGTTCATTCCATGTCTAAGCTCCAGCCGGACCGAGGGTTGTGGCAGCAGGACCGGCAGCACGCAGAGGGGGACCGGGCAGTTCCCCAGCTTGTGCATTCTGCCTCTCTGGCCGGCTGACCGCCCGTACGCTCGTTTCGTGGGTTGGCTTAGGCATACGGATTTCATTCCATGTCTAAGCATACGGAGTTCATTCCCAGTGTAAGAGTTTGAGCCGTGGTGCACATGCTGCGCTCGGGCATGTGCTGGTGCAGCATTTTTTTTGCCTGGGGCACCATCGTCGAAGCATCGTCAGAGAGCCTAACCGACGGCATTGGGGGTTCCAGTGATTGGGGGGCCGGGGGTGTGCGCACATGATGTACGATGGGTGCTGGTACTTGGCCCTTATATTAGCCCCCTATCCCTCATCAAACCTCGAGAACTTACACCCCCTTGAAGAGCATTTGAGATTTTATAGGTTTGCTGCCAGTAGCCATTAAAGTGTCTAAAATAGGGACACTTTTTTCAAACGGTCACAAAATCTTCTCCACTTTGAGTTTTTGGCTGAATTTTTTTGTGCATGCAAACAAAAATACAAGGATCACCTCTAATAAATTTGGGGACAAAACTCTTTCGAAAAGAATTTTAAAAAATCCCGAACCGTAAAAAGTTTCAAAAATCATAAAAAATAGAAAATGGGTCGTCTTGCCATGAAACCTCACATGAAGGTGTAGGGGACCATTTTATGAATTTACAAGCCATAAAAATGGCATTGGCATGGCAGAAATATGAAGATGTGCTTGAGCCCACCTACCAGCCGTTCGATCCCCAGCTTGCGCATCCTGCCTCCCTGGTCGGCTGAACGTCCACACGCTCATTTTGTGGGTTGACTTAGGCATACGGAGTTCATCCTTAGTCTAAGTATACGGAGTTCATTCCCAGTCTAAGATCGGACCGGATCAAGGGTTACGATAGTAGGATCGGTAGCACGTAGGAGGGATCGGGCCGATCCCCGTCTTGCACATTCTGCTCTCCGACCGTCTGAGCACCCGCAGCCGTTTCGTGGTTTGCTTAGGCATAGGGAGTTTCATTCCATGTCTAAGCCCCAGTTGATCGAGGGTTGTGGTAGTGGGACAGCACGCAGAAGGGGATCGAGCCGATCCCCAGCTTGCGCATTATGCCTCTCCGGTCGGCTCAGCGCCCGCACACTCGGTTCGTGGGTTGACTTAGGCATACGGAGTTCATTCCCAGTCTAAGATCAGATCGGACCAAGGGTTGCGACAGCAGGACCAGCAGCAGGATCGGTAGCACGTAGGGGGGACCGAGCCGATCCCCGACTTGCGCATTCTATCTCTCCGGCCGGTTGAGCACCCATGCGCTTGTTTCATGGGTTGGCTTAGGCATACGGAGTTCATTTCATGTCTAAGCCCTAGTCGGACCGAGGGTTGTGGCAGCAGGACCGAAAGCGAGATCGACAGCACACAAAGGGGGATCAGGCTGATCCCTGGCTTGCGCATTATGCCTCTCCAACCGGCTGAGCGCCCGCATGCTTGTTTAATGGGTTGACTTAGGCATACGGAGTTCATCCCCAGTCAAAGCATACGGAGTTCATTCCCAGTCTAAGATCGGACCAGACCGAGGGTTGCGGACAATAAGATCGGTAGCACACAGGGGGGATCGGGCCGATCCCTGACTTGCACATTCTGCCTCTCCGTCGACTGAACGCCCGCATGTCTAAGCCCCAATCGAACTGAGGGTTGTGACTGCAGGACCTGATAGCACGCAGAGGGGGACTGAGCTGATCCTCGGCTTGCGCATTATGCCTATCTGGCCGGCTCAGCACCCGAACGCTAGTTTTGTGGTTTGACTTAGGCATACGGAGTTCATTCCCAGTCTAAGATCGGATCAGATCGAGGGTTGCGGTAATAGGATCGACAGCATGTAGGGGGGACCGGGCCTGTCTTAGGTCGGCTGAGTGCCCGCACACTCGTTTCATGGGTTGGCTTAGGCATACAGAGTTCATTCCATGTCTAGGCATACGGAGTTCATTCCCAATCTAAGATCGGACCAGACTGAGGGTTGCAGCAAAAAGACCAGCAGCAAGATCGGTAGCACGCAGGGGGGATCGGTCTGATCCCCGGCTTGCACATTCTACTTCTCCGGTCGGCCTCTCTGGCCGGCTGAACGCCCGCACGCTCATTTCGTGAGTTGACTTAGGCATACGGAGTTCATCCCTAGTCTAAGCATACAGAGTTCATTCCCAGTCTAAGATCGAACCGAACCAAGGGTTGTGGTAGCAAGATCAGTAGCACACAGGGGGATCGGGCCAATCCCCGACTTGCTCATTCTGCCTCTCTGACTGGCTGAGCACCCGCACGCCTGTTTCGTGGGTTGGCTTAGGCATAGGGAGTTCATTCCATGTCTAAGCCCCAGCCAGATCGAGGATTGTGGCAGCGGGACCGACAGCACACAGAGGGGGACCGGGTCGATTCCTGGCTTACGCATTCTGCCTCTCCGACCGACTGAGTGCCTGTACGCTCGTTTCATGGGTTGGCTTAGGCATACGGAGTTCATTCCATGTCTAAGCATACTGAGTTCATTCCCAGTCTAGGAGTTTGAGCCACGGTGCACATGTTGGGCTCAGGCATGTGCTGGTGCAGCATTTTTTTCGCCCGGGGCACCATCGTCGGAGCATCATCGGAGAGCCTAACTGGCAGCTTTGGGGGTTCCGACGACTGGGGGGTCGGGGGGTGTGTGCACATGATGTGTGATGGGAGCTGCTACTTGGCCCTTATATTGGCCCCCTATCCCTCATCAAACCTCGAGAACTCACACCCCTTAAAGAACATTTGAGATTTTATAGGTTTGCTGCCAGTAGCCATTAAAATGTCTGAAATGGGGACACTTTTTTCAAACGGTCACAAAATCTTCTCCACTTCGAGTTTTTAGCTGAATTTTTTTATGCATGCCAACAAAAATACAAGGATCACCTCTACCAAATTTAGGGACAAAAATCTTTGTAAAAAATTTTAAAAAATCTCGAACTACAAAAAGTTTCAAAAATCATGAAAAATAGAAAACGGGTCATCTTGCGATGAAACTTCACACGAAGTCGTAGGGGACCATTGTATGAATTTACAAGCCATAAAAATGGCATTGGCATGGCAGAAATATGAAGATGTGCTTGAACACACCTACCACCCGTTCGATCCCAGGCTTGTGCATCCTGCCTCTCTGGTCGGCTGAGCGTTCGAACGTTCGTTTCATGGGTTGACTTAGGCATATGGAGTTCATCCCCAGTCTAAACAAATGGAGTTCATTCCCAGTCTAAGATCAGACCAGACCGAGGGTTGCGACAGTAGGATTGGCGGCACGCAGGAGGGATCGGGCCGATCCCTGGCTTGCGCATTCTGCCTCTCCGACCAGCTGAGCGCCCGCACACCCGTTTCATGGGTTGGCTTAGGCATAGGGAGTTCATTCCATGTCCAAGCCCTAGCCAGACCGACGGTTGTGGCAGTGGGACCGTCGGCACGCAGAGAGGGATCGGGCCGATCCCCGGCTTGCGCATTATGCCTCTCCGATCGGGTCAGCACCCGAACGCTTGTTTCATGGGTTCACTTAGGCATACGGAGTTCATTTCCAGTCTAAGATTAGACCAGACCGACGGTTGCGATAGCAGGATCGATAGCATGCAGGAGGACCAGGCCGGTCCCCGACTTGCACATTCTGCCTCTCCGATCGGTTCAGCGCCCGCACGCTTGTTTCATGGGTTGGCTTAGGCATACGGAGTTCATTCCATGTCTATGCCCTAGCCGGACCGAGGGTTGTGGCAGCAGGATCGGTAGCACGTGGAGGGGGATCGGGTCGATCCTTGACTTGCGCATTAAACCTCTCCGATCGGCTCAACGTCCATACGCTCATTTTGTGGGTTGACTTAGGCATATGGAATTCATTCCCAGTCTAAGATCAGACCAGACTGAGGGTTGCAGCAGCAGGATTGGTAGCATGGAGGGGAACTGAGTCGATCCCTGGCTTGCACATTCTGCCTCTCCGGTCGGTTGAGCACCCGTACGCTCGTTTCGTGGGTTGGCTTAGGCATACGGAGTTCATTCCATGTCTAAGCATACAAAGTTCATTCCCTGTCTAAGATCGAACCATACCAAAGGTTGCGGTAGCAAGATCAGCAGCACACAGGGGGATTGGGCCGATCCCCGGCTTGCTCATTCTGCCTCTCTGACTGGCTGAGCGCCCGCACGCTCGTTTCGTGGGTTGGCTTAGGCATAGGGAGTTCATTCCATGTCTAAGTCTCAGTCGGATCGAGGGTTGTGGCAGTGGGACCGACAACACGCAGAGAGGGACCGGGTCGATCCCCGGCTTGCGCATTCTGCCTCTCCGACCGGCTGAGTGCTCGTACGCTCGTTTCATGGGTTGGCTTAGGCATACGGAGTTCATTCCATGTCTAAGCATACTGAGTTCATTCCCAGTCTAGGAGTTTGAGCCACGGTGCACATGTTGGGCCTAGGCATGTGCTGGTGCCACATTTTTTTCACCCGGGGCACCATTGTCGGAGCATCGTCGAAGAGCCTAATTGGCAGCATTGGGGGTTCCGACGACTGGGGGGTCGGGGGGTGTGCGCACATGATGTGTGATGGGAGCTGCTACTTGGCCCTTATATTGGCCCCCTATCCCTCATCAAACCTCGAGAACTCACACCCCCTTAAAGAACATTTGAGATTTTATAGGTTTGCTGCCAGTAGCCATTAAAATGTCTGAAATGGGGACACTTTTTTCAAACGGTCACAAAGTCTTCTCCACTTTGAGTTTTTAGCTGATTTTTTTTGTGCATGCCAAAAAAAATACAAGGATCACCTCTACCAAATTTAGGGACAAAACTCTTTCTAAAAAATTTTAAAAAATCTCGAACTGCAAAAAGTTTCAAAAATCATGAAAAATAGAAAACGGGTCATCTTGTGACGAAACTTCACACGAAGCCGTAGCGAACCATTGTATGAATTTACAAGCCATAAAAATGGCATTGGCATGGCAAAAATATGAAGATGTGCATGAACACGCCTACCACCCATTCGATCCCAGGCTTGCGCATCATGCCTCTCTGGTCTGCTGAGCGTCCGAATGTTCGTTTTATGGGTTGACTTAGGCATAGGAGTTCATCCCCAGTCTAAGCAAACGGAGTTCATTCCTAGTCTAAGATCAGACCAGACAGAGGGTTGCGGCAATAGGATTGGCAGCACGCATGGGGGATCGGGCCGATCCTTGGCTTGCGCATTCTGCCTCTCCGATCGGCTGAGCGCTCGCACACCCATTTTGTGGGTTGGCTTAGGCATAGGGAGTTCATTCCATGTCCAAGCCCCAGTCGGACCGACGGTTATGGTAGCGGGACCGATAGCACGTAAAGAGGGACCGGGCTGATCCCCGGTTTGCGCATTATGCCTCTCCGATCGGCTCAGCGCCTGAACGCTCGTTTCGTGGGTTGACTTAGGCATACGGAGTTCATTTCCAGTCTAAGATCAGATCGGACCGAGGGTTGAGGCAGCAGGATCAACAGCATGCAGGGGGGACCGAGTCGGTCCCCGGCTTGCACATTCTGCCTCTCTGACCGGTTGAGCGCCTGCACGCTTGTTTCATGGGTTGGCTTAGGCATACGGAGTTCATTCCATGTCTAAGCCCCAGTCGGACCGGGGGTTGTGGTAGCAGGATCGGTAGCACGTAGAGGGGGATCGGGTCGATCCCTGACTTGCGCATTAAACCTCTTCGACCGGCTCAGCGTCCGCACGCTTGTTTCGTGGGTTGACTTATGCATATGGAATTCATTCCCAGTCTAAGCATACAGAGTTCATTCCCAGTCTAAGATTGAACCGAACTGAGAGTTGTGAAAGTAAGATCAATCGCACGCAATGGGGACTGGGTCGATCCCCAGCTTGTGCATTCTGCCTCTCCGATCGACTGAGTGCCCGCACGCCCTTTCGTGGGTTGGCTTAGGCATAGGAAGTTCATTCCATGTCTAAGCCCCAACCAGACTGAGGGTTGTGGCAGTGGGATCGACAGCACGCAGAGGGGGACTGGGCCAATCCTCGGCTTGTGCATTTTGCCTCTTCGGTCGGCTGAGCACCCTCACGCTCGTTTCGTGGGTTGGCTTAGGCATACGGAGTTCATTCCATGTGTAAGCATACGGAGTTCATTCCTAGTCTAAGAGTTTGAGCCATGGTGCACATGCTGGGCTCGGGCATGTGCTGGTGTCGCATTTTTTTCACCCGAGGCACCATCACCGGAGCATCGTTGGAGAGCTTAACCGATGGCATTAGGGGTTCCGACGATTGGGGGGCCGGGGGGTGTGCGCACATGATGTGCGATGGGTGCTGGTACTTGGCCCTTATATTGGCCCCCCATCCCTCATCAAACCTCGAGAACTCACACCGCCTTAAAGAGCATTTGAGATTTTATGGTTTGCTGCCAGTAGCCATTAAAGTGTCTGAAAAGGGGACACTTTTTTGAAACGGTCACAAAATCTTGTCCACTTCGAGTTTTTAGCTGAATTTTTTTGTGCATGCCAACAAAAATACGTCACCTCTACCAAATTTACGGACAAAACTCTTTCTAAAAGAATTTTAAAAAATCCCGAACTGTAAAAAGTTTCAAAAATAATGAAAAATAAAAAACGGGTCGTCTTGGCACAAAACTTCACATAAAGCCATAGGGGACCATTGTATGAATTTACAAGCCATAAAAAGGGCATTGGCATCACAGAAATATGAAGATGTGCTTGAACCCACCTACCGCCCGTTCGATGCCCGGCTTGCGCATCCTACCTCTCTGGTCGGCTGAGTTCATCCCTAGTCTAAGCATATGAAATTCATTCCCAGTCTAAGATCAGACTGGACCGAGGGTTGCGGCAGTAGGATCGGTAGCACGCAAGGGGGACCGGGTTGATCCCCGGCTTGCACATTCTGCCTCTCCAACCGATTAAGCGCCCGCACACCCGTTTCATGGGTTGGCTTAGGCATAGAGAGTTTATTCCATGTCTAAGCCCCAGCCAAACCGAGGGTTGTGGTAGTGGGACCAGTAGCACACAGAGGGGGATCGAGTCGATCCCCGGCTTGTGCATATGCCTCTTCGGTTGGCTCACCGCCAGCATACTCGTTTCGTGGGTTGACTTAGGCATACAGAATTCATTCCCAGTCTAAGATCAGACCGGACCGAGGGTTGCGGTAGCAGGATCAACAGCACGCAGGAGGGATCGAGTCGGTCCTCGGCTTGTACATTCTACCTCTCCGGCTGGCTGAGCACCTGTACACTCGTTTCGTGGGTAGGCTTAGGCATACGGAGTTCATTTCATGTCTAAGTGTACGGAGTTCATTCCCAATCTAAGATCAGACCGGATTGAGGGTTGTGGCAACAGGACCAGCAGCAAGATCGACAGCATGCAGGGGGGACTAGGCCGATCCCCAGCTTACGTATTTTGCCTCTCTAGTCAGTTGAGCACCCGTACGCTCATTTCATGGGTTGGCTTAGGCATACGGAGTTCATTCCCTGTCTAAGCCCTAGCTGGACTGAGGGCTACGGTAGCAGGACTGGCAGCGGGATCGGTAGCACACAGAGGGGGATCGGGCTGATCCTTGACTTGCGTATTAGCCTCTCTGACCGGCCTCTTCGGCCGGCTGAGCACCCGGACGCTCGTTTCATGGGTTGACTTAGGCATACGAAGTTCATCCCCAGCCTAAGCATACTGAGTTCATTCCCAGTCTAAGATCTGATCGGACTAAGGGTTGCGGCAGCAGGATCAGCAGCATGTAAGAGGGACCGAGTAGATCCCCGGCTTACGAATTCTGCCTCTCCGATCGGTTGAGCACCCGAACGTCCATTTCATAGGGGATGGGTCGATCTCTGACTTGTGCATTATGCCTCTCCGACTGGCTCGACGCCCGAACGCTCGTTCCATGGGTTGACTTAGGCATACCTAATTCATTCCCAGTCTAAGATCAGACCGGATCAAGGGTTACGGTAGCAGGACCAGGAGCAAGATCGACAGTATGCAAGGGGGGATCGAGCCGATCCTCGACTTGGCATTCTGCCTCTTCGATCGGCCTTTTCAGCCGGTTGAGCACCCGCACGCTCGTTTCATGGGTTGACTTAGGCATACGGAGTTCATCCCCAGTCTAACCATATAGAGTTCATTCCCAGTCTAAGATCCAACCGAATCGAGCGTTGCGATAGCAGGATCAACAGCACGTAGTGGGGACCGGGCTGATCCCCAGCTTACGCATTCTGCCTCTCTGACCGGTTGAGGGCCCGTACGTCCGTTTCATGGGTTGGCTTAGGCATAGGGAGTTCATTCCATGTGTAAGCCCCAGTTGGGCCGAGGGTTGTGGCAACGGGACCAACAGCACACAGAGGGGGATCGGGGTGATCCTCGACTTGCGCATTATGCCTCTTCGGTCGGTTCAGCGCCCGCACGCTCATTTCGTGGGTTGACTTAGGCATACGGAGTTCATTCCTAGTCTAAGATCGGACCGGACCGAGGGTTGTGGCAGTAGGATCGACAGCACGCAGGGGGGATAAGGTAGGTCCCCGGCTCGTGCATTTTACCTCTCCGGTCGGCTGAGTGCCCGTACGCTCGTTTTGTGGGTTGGCTTCAGCATACGGAGTTCATTCCATGTCTAAGCATATGGAGTTCATTCCCAGTCTAAGATTGGATTGGACCAAGGGTTGCTGCAGCAGGACCAGCAGCAAGATCGACAGCATGCAGAGGGGATCGGGTCGATCCCCGGCTTGCGCATTCTGCCTCTCTGGCCGACTGAGCACCCGCACGCTTGTTTCGTTGGTTGGCTTAGGCATACGGAGTTGATTCCATGTCTAAGCCCCAGCCGGACCGAGGGTTGTGGCAGTAGGACCGGTAGCGGGATCTGCACACAGAAAGGGATCGGGTTGATCCCCGACTTGTGCATTATGCCTCTCCAATCGGCCTCTTCGACCGGTTGAGCACCCGTACGCTCGTTTCATGGGTTGACATAGGCATACGGAGTTCATCCCCAGTCTAAGCATACGGAGTTCATTTGCAGTCTAAGATCCGATCGAACCAAGGGTTAAGGCAGTAGGATCGACAGCACGCAGGGGGGGACTGAGCCGATCCCCGACTTACGCATTCTGCCTCTTCGATCGGCTGAGCGCCCACACGCCCGTTTCGTGGGTTGGCTTAGGCATAGGGAGTTCATTCCATGTCTAAGCCCCAATTGGATCGAGGGTTGTGGCAGCGGGACTGGCAGCATGCAGAGGGGGATTGGGCTGATCCTCGACTTGCGTATTATGCCTCTCCGACCGGTTCAGTGCTCGAATGCTCATTTCGTGGGTTGACTTAGTCATACGGAGTTCATTCCCAATCTAAGATCGAGCCGGACTGAGGTTTGCAATAGCAGGATCGACAGCATGCAGGGGGTACCCGACTGGTCCTCGGCTTGTGCATTCTACCTCTCTGATCGGCTAAGTGCTCGCACGCTCATTTCATGGGTTGGCTTAGGCATACAGAGTTTATTCCATGTCTAAGCATACGGAGTTCATTCCCAGTATAAGATCAGACCAGACTGAGGGTTGCAGTAGCAAGACTAGTAGCAGGATCGATAACACGTAGGGGGGATTGGGCTGATCCTCAGCTTACACATTCTGCCTCTCTGGTCGACTGAGCATCCGTACGCTCGTTTCGTGGGTTGACTTAGGCATACGGAGTTCATTCCCAGTCTAAGATCAAACTGGACTGAGGGTTGCAGTAGCAGGATCGGCAGCACGCAGATGGGACCGGGCCGATCCCTGGCTTACGCATTCTGCCTCTCCGACCGGTTGAGCACCCCCACACCCGTTTTGTGGGTTGGCTTAGGCATAGGGAGTTCATTCCATGTCTAAGCCCCAGTCGGACGGAGGGCTGTGATAGCGGGATCGGCAGGACGCAGAGGGGGACCGGCCTGATCCCCGACTAGCACATTCTGCCTCTCTGGCCGACTGAGCGCTCGCACGCTCGTTTCGTGGGTTGGCTTAGCCATACAAAGTTTATTCCATGTCTAAGCATACAGAGTTTATTCCCAGTCTAAGAGTTAGAGCCACGGTGCACATGCTGGGCTCGGGCATGTGCTGGTGCCGCATTTTTTTCACTCGGGGCACCATCGTTGGAGCATCGCCAGAGAGCCTAACCGACAGCATTAGGGGTTCCGGCGATTGGGGGGCTGGGGGGTGTGTGCACGTGATGTACGATTGGTGCTGGTACTTGGCCCTTATATTGGCCCACTATCCCTCATCAAACCTCAAGAACTTACACCCCTTTAAAGAGCATTTGAGATTTTATAGGTTTGTTGCCAGTAGCCATTAAAATGTCTGAAATGGGGACACTTTTTTCAAACGATCACAAAATCTTGTCCACTTCGACTTTTTAGCTAAATTATCTTTCGCATGCCAACAAAAATACAAGGATCACCTCTACCAAATCTGGGGACAAAACTCTTTCTAAAAAAATTTTAAAAAATCCCGAACCGCAAAAAGTTTTAAAAATCGTGAAAAATACAAAACGGGTCGTCTTACCATGAAACTTCACATGAAGGCGTAGGGGACCATTGTATGAATTTACAAGCCATAAAAATGGCATTGGCATGGCAGAAATATGAAGATGTGCTTGAACCCACGTACCACCCGTTCGATCCCCGGCTTGCTCATCCTGCCTCTCTGGTCGACTGAATGTCTGCATGCTCATTTCGTGGGTTGACTTAGGCATACGGAGTTCATCCCCAGTCTAAGCATATGAAGTTCATTCCCAGTTTAGGATCGGACTAGATCGAGGGTTGGGGCAGCAGGATCGGTAGCACGCAGGGGGGACTGGGCCGATCCCCGATTTGCGTATTCTACCTCTCCGGCCAGCTGAGTGCCCGCACACCCATTTCGTGGGTTGGCTTAGGCATAGGGAGTTCATTCCATGTCTAAGCCCCAGCCGAACCGAGGGTTGTGGCAACAGGCCGATCCTCGACTTGCGCATTATGCCTTTCCGATCGGCTTAGCGCCCGCACGCTCGTTTCGTTGGTTGACTTAGGCATACGAAGTTCATTCCCAATCTAAGATTAGACCGGACCGAGGGTTGCGGTAGCAGGATTGACAGCACGGAAGGGGGACCGGGCCGATCCCTCGCTTACGCATTCTGTCTTTCCGGTCGGCTGAGCACCCGCACGCCTGTTTCATTGGTTGGCTTAGGCCTATAGAGTTCATTCCATGTCTAAGCCCCAGCCGGACTGAGGGTTGTGGCAGCGAGACCGGTAGCACGCAGAGGGGGACGGGGCCTGTCCCCGGCTTGCGCATTCTGCCTCTCCAGTCGACTGAGTGCCCGTATGCTCATTTCGTGGGTTGACTTAGGCATATGGAGTTCATCCCCAGTCTAAGCATACGGAGTTCATTCCCAGTCTAAGATCGGACCGGACTGAAGGTTACGGTAGTAGGATCGACAGCGCGGAAGGGGGACTAGGTCGATACCTGGCTTGTGCATTCTGCCTCTCCAGTCGGCTGAGCACCCGTACGCCCGTTTCATGGGTTGGCTTAGGCATAGGGAGTTCATTCCATGTCTAAGCCCCAACCGGACCGAGGGTTGTGGCAACGGGACCGGCAGCACGCAGAGGGGGACCCGACCGATCCTCGGCTTGTGCATTATGCCTCTCCGATTGGCTCAGTTCCCGAACGCTCGGTTCATGGGTTAACTTAGGCATACGGAGTTAATTCCCAGTCTAAGATCAGACCGAACCGAGGGTTGCGGTAGCAGGATCGACAGCACACAGGGGGGACCAGGTCGGTCCCTGGCTTATGCATTCTACCTCTCCGGTCGACTGAGTGCCCGCACGCTCGTTTCGTGGGTTGGCTTAAGCATACGGAGTTCATTCGATGTCTAAGCATATGGAGTTCATTCCTAGTCTAATATCAGACCAGACCGAGGGGTGCGATAGCAGGATCGGCAGCACGCAGGGGGGAATCGGGCTGATCCCTGACTTACGCATTTTGCCTCTCTGGCCGACCTCTCCGGCTTGCTGAGCACCCGCATGCTCGTTTCGTGGGTTGTCTTAGGCATACAGAGTTTATCCCCAGTCTAAGAATACGGAGTTCATTCCCAGTCTAAGATCGAACAGGATCAAGGGTTGCGGCAGCACACAGGGGGGACCGGGCCGATCCCCGACTTGCGCATTCTGCCTCTCCGGCCAGCTGTGCGCCCGCATGCCTGTTTCATGGGTTGTCTTAGGCATAGGGAGTTCAGTCCATGTCTAAACCCCAGCCGAACTGAGGGTTCTGGCAGCGGGATGGGCAGCACACAGAGGGGGACCAAGTCGATCCCTGGCTTGTGCATTTTGCCTCTCCGGCCGGCTGAGCGCCCGCACGCTTGTTTCGTGGGTTGGCTTAGGCATGCGGAGTTCATTCCATGTCTAAGCATATGGAGTTCATTCCCAGTCTAAGAGTTTGAGCCACGGTACACATGCTGGGCTCGAGCATGTGCTGGTACCGCATTTTTTTCACCCGGGGCACCATCGTCGGAGCATCGCCTGAGAGCCTAACCGGCAGCATTAGGGGTTCCGACGATTGGGGGGCCGGGGGGTGTGCGCACATGATGTGCGATGGGTGCTGGTACTTGGCCCTTATGTTGGCCCACTATCCCTCATCAAACCTCAAGAACTTACACCCCCTTAAAGAGCATTTGAGATTTTATAGGTTTGCTGCCAGTAGCCATTAAAATGTCTGAAATGGGGACACTTTTTTCAAATGATCACAAAATCTTGTCCACTTCGACTTTTTAGCTAAATTATTTTGCGCATGCCAACAAAAATACAAGGATCACCTCTACCAAATCTGGGGACAAAACCCTTTCTAAAAAAATTTTAAAAAATCCCGAACCGTAAAAAGTTTTAAAAATTGTGAAAAATACAAACCGGGTCGTCTTACCATGAAACTTCACATGAAGGCGTAGGGGACCATTGTATGAATTTACAAGCCATAAAAATGGCATTGGCATGGTAGAAATATCAAGATGTGCTTGAACCCACCTATCACCAGTTCGATCCCCGGCTTGCGCATCCTACCTCTCTGGTGGGCTGAGTGTCCGCAAGCTCGTTCTGTGGGTTGACTTACGCATACGGAGTTCATCCCCAGTCTAAGCATATGGAGTTCATTCCCAGTCTAAGTTCGGACCGGATCGAGGGTTACGATAACAGGATCGGTAGCACGTAGGGGGGACCGGACCGATCCTCGGATTACGCATTCTGCCTCTCCGATCGGCTGAGTGCCCGCACGCCCGTTTCGTGGGTTGGCTTAGGCATAGGGAGTTCATTCCATGTCTAAGCCCCAGTCAGACTGAGGGTAGTGGCAGCGGGATTGGCAGCACGCAGAGGGAGATCGGGTTGATCCCCGGCTTGCGCATTATGCCTCTCCGACTGGTTCAGCGCCCGCACGCTCATTTCATTGGGTTGACCTAGGCATAAGGAGTTCATTTCCAGTCTAAGATCGGACCAGACTGAGGGTTACGGTAGTAGGATTGACAGCGCGCAGGGGGTGATCGGACCGGTCCCCAGCTTACGCATTCTACCTTTTTGGCCGGCTGAGCGCCCACATGCTCGTTTCGTGGGTTGGCTTAGGCATATGGACTTCATTCCATGCCTAAGCATACGGAGTTCATTCCCAGTCTAAGATCAGACCGGACCGAGGGTTACGGTAGTAGGACCAGCAGCAGGGTCGGCAGCACGCAGGGAGGGATCGAGTCGATCCCCAGCTTACGCATTCTACCTCTTCGGCCGGTTGAGCGCCCGCACGCTCGTTTTGTGGGTTGGCTTAGGCATACGGAGTTCATTTCATGTCTAAGCCCCAACTGGACCAAAGGTTATGGCAGCAGAACCGAAAGCGGGTTCGACAGCACGTAGAGGGGGACTGGGCTGATCCCCGACTTGCACATTATGCCTCTCCGCATGCTCGTTTCATGGGTTGACTTAGGCATATGGAGTTCATCCCTAGTCTAAGCATACGGAGTTCATTCCCAATCTAAGATCGAATCAAACCGAGGGTTGCGGTAGCAGGATCGGCATCACGCAAGAGGGATCAGGCTGATCCTCGGCTTGCGTATTCTGCCTTCCCGACCGGCTGAACGCCCGCACACCCGTTTCGTGGGTTCGCTTAGGCCCGCACGCCCGTTTTGTGGGTTGGCTTAGGCATAGGGAGTTCATTCCATGTCTAAGCCCCAACCGGACCGAGAGTTGTGGTAGCGGGACTGGTAGCACGTAGAGGGGGACCGGGCCTTTCCCTGGCTTACGTATTATGCCTCTCTGATTGGCTCAGCACCCGAACACTCATTTTATGGGTTGACTTAGTCATACGGAGTTCATTCCCAGTCTAAGATCAGACCGGACCGAGGGTTACGATAGCAGGATCGACAGCACGCAGGAGGGGATCAGGCTGGACCCCAGCTTGCACATTCTGCCTCTCCGGTCGGCTGAGCGCCTGCACGCTCGTTTTGTGGGTTGGCTTAGGCATACAGAGTTCATTCCATGTCTAAGTATACATAGTTCATTCCCAGCCTAAGATCGGACCAGACCGAGGGTTGCGACAGCAGAATCGTAGCACGCAGGGGGGCACCGGGCCGATCCCTAACTTGAGCATTCTACCTCTCTGGTCAGCCTCTTCGGCTGGCTGAGCGCCCGCACGCTCGTTTCGTGGGTTGACTTAGGCATACGGAGTTCATCCCTAGTCTAAGCATACGGAGTTCATCCCCAATCTAAGATCAAACCGGATCGAGGGTTACGACAGCAGGATCGGTAGCATGCAGGGGGACCGGGCCGATCCTCGGCTTGTGCATTATGCCTCTTCGGTCGGCTCTACGCCCGCACGCTCGTTTTACGGAGTAACTTATGCATACGGAGTTTATCCTCAGTCTAAGCATGCAGAGTTCATTCCCAGTCTAAGGTCGGACCGGACTGAGGGTTGCGGCAGCAGGATCGACAGCACGCTGGGGGGATCGGGCCGATCCCGGACTTGTGCATTCTGCATCTTTGGCCAGTTGAGCGCCTGCACGTTCGTTTCATGGGTTGGCTTAGGCATAGGGAGTTCATTCCATGTCTAAGCCCCAGTCAGACCAAGGGTTGTCGCAGTCGAATCGACAGGATGCAGAAGAGGACCGGACTGATCCTCGGCTTACGCATTATGCCTTTTCAGTCGGCTTAGCACCCGCACGCTCATTTCGTGGGTTGACTTATGCATACGGAGTTCATTCCCAGTCTAAGATTAGAACAGACCAAGGGTTGCGACAGCAAGATCGATAGCACGCTGGGGGGATCGGGCCCCCGGCTTGCACATTCTGCCTCTCCAACCGGCTGAACGCCCGTACGCTAGTTTCATGTGTTGGCTCAGGCATACGGAGTTCATTCCATGTCTAAGCATACAGAGTTCATTCCCAGTCTAAGATTGGACCGGATCGAGGGTTGCGGTAGCAGGACCAGCACAGGATCGACAGCACGCATGGGGGACCGGACCAATTCGTGGCTTGCGCATTCTCCCTCTCCGACCGGTTGAGCGCCCGCACGCTCGTTTCATGGGTTGGCTTAGGCATACGGAGTTCATTCCATCTCTAAGCCCCAGTCAGACCGAGGGTTGCGGCAGCAGGACCGGTAGCGGGATCGGCAGCACGTAGAGGGGGATCGGGCCGATCCCCGGCTTGCGTATTATGCCTTTTCGGCTGGCTCAACACCCGCACGCTCATTGTATGAATTTACAAGCCATAAAAATGGTATTGGCATGGCAGAAATATGAAGATCTGATTGAACCCACCTACCACCCGTTCGATCCCCGCTTGCGCATCCTGCCTCTCTGGTCGGTTGAGCGCCCGCACGCTCGTTTCATGGGTTCACTTAGACATACGAAGTTCATCCCCAGTCTAAGCATACAGAGTTCATTCCCAATGTAAGATCAGACTGGACCATGGGTTGCGGTAGCAGGATCGGCAGCACGCAGGGGAGACCGAGCCGATCCCCGGCTTGCGCATTCTGCCTCTCCGGCCAACTGAGTGCCCGCACGCATGTTTCGTGGGTTGGCTTGGGCATAGTGAGTTCATTCCATGTCTAATTCCCAGCCAGATTGAGGGTTGTGGCAGCAAGACCGACAGCACGTAGAGGGGGATCGGGCCAATCCCCAGCTTGCGCATTATGCCTCTCTGTCCGGCTCAGTGCCCGCACACTCATTTCATGGGTTGACTTAGGCATACGGAGTTCATTCCATGTCTAAGCCACAGCTGAACCGAGGGTTGTGGCAGCAGGACCGGCAGTAGGATTGGTAGCACATAGAGGGGGGTCGGGCTGATCCCCGGCTTGCGCATTATGCCTCTACGACCGGCTGAGCACTCGCACGCTCGTTTCATGGGTTGACTTTGGCATACGGAGTTCATCCCCAGTCTAAGCATACAGAGTTCATTCCCAGTCTAAGATCAGACCGGACCAAAGGTTTCGGCAGCAAGATCAACAGCACGTAGATGGGAATGGGCCGATCCCCGGCTTGCACATTCTGCCTCTCCGGCCGGCTGAGCGCCCGTACGCTCGTTCCGTGGGTTGGCTTCGGCATACGAATTCATTCCATGTCTAAGCATATGGAGTTCATTCCCAGTCTAAGATCGGACCGGACTGAGGGTTACGATAGCAGGACCAGCAACAAGATCAATAGCATGCAGAGGGGATCGGGTCGATCCCCGACTTGCACATTCTGCCTCTCTGACCGGCTGAGCACCCGCACACTCGTTTCATGGGTTAGCTTAGGCATACGGAGTTCATTCCATGTCTAAGCTGTAGTCGAACCAAGGGTTGTGGCAGCAAGACCGGCTGCAGGATTGGCAGCACATAGAGGGGGGCTGGGCTGATCCTCGGCTTACGCATTATGCCTCTCCGACCGACTGAGCACTCGCACGCTCATTTCATGGGTTGACTTTGGCATACGGAGTTCATCCCCAGTCTAAGCATACGGAGTTCATTCCCAGTCTAAGATCAGACCGGACTGAGGGTTGCAGCAGTAGGATCAACAGCACGTAGGGGGGAATGGGCCGATTCTCGACTTGCGCATTCTGCCTCTCCGACCGACTGAGCGCCCGTACATTCGTTCCGTGGGTTGGCTTAGGCATACGGAGTTCATTCCATGTCCAAGCATATGAGTTCATTCCCAGTGTAAGATTTTGAGCCACGGTGCACATGCCAGGCTCGGGCATGTGCTGGTGCCACATTTTTTCACCCAGGCACCATCGTCGGAGCATCGTCAGAGCATCGCAGGAGCATCGCCGGAGAGCCGAACTGAGGAATTGGGGGTTCTGGTGATTGGGGCGGCCAGAGGGGTGTGCGCACATGATGTGCAATGGGTGCTGGTAGTTGGCCCTTATATTGGTCCCCTATCCCTTATCAAACCTTGAGAACTTACACCCCCTTAAAGAGCATTTGAGATTTTATAGTTTTGCTGCCAGTAGCCACTAAAGTGTCTGAAATGGGGACACTTTTTTCAAATGGTCACAAAATCTTCTCCACTTCGAGTTTTTAGCTAAATGTTTTTGTGCATGCCAACAAAAATACAAGGATCACCACTACCAAATTTGGGGACAAAACACTTTCTAAAAAAATTTTAAAAAATCACGAACCGTAAAAAGTTTTGAAAATCGTGAAAAATAGAAAACGGGTCGTCTTTCCACGAAGCTTCACATGAAGGCTTAGAGGAACATTGTATGAATTTACAAGCCATAAAAATGGCATTGGCATGGCAGAAATATGAAGATGTGATTGAACCCACCTACCACCCGTTCGATCCTCGGATTACGCATCCTGCCTCTCTAGTCGGCTGAGCGCCCACATGCTCATTTGGTGGGTTCACTTAGGCATATGAAGTTCATCCCCAGTCTAAGCATACAGAGTTCATTCCTAGTCTAAGATCGATCGGACCGAGGGTTGCGACAGCAGGCAGGGGGGACTGAGCCGATCCAGCTTGCGTATTCTGCCTCTCCGGCCAGCTGAGCGCCCGCACGCACGTTTCGTTGGTTGGCTTGGGCATATGGAGTTCATTCCACGTCTAATTCCCAGCCGGGATCGAGGGTTGTGGCAGCAGGACCTGCAGCACGCAAAGGGAGATCGGGCCAATCCCCAGCTTGCATATTATGCCTCTCTGTCCGGCTCAACGCCCGCACGCTCGTTTCGTGGGTTGACTTAGGCATATGGAGTTCATTCCCAGTCTAAGATCGGACCAGACCAAGGGTTACGACAGCAGGATCAACATCATGCAGGGGGGATCGGGCCGATCCCTAGCTTACGCATTCTGCCTCTTTGGCCAACTGAGCGCCTGCACGCTCGTTTCGTGGGTTGGCTTAGGCATACGGAGTTCATTCCATGTCTAGGCATATGAAGTTCATTCCCAGTCTAAGATCGGATCAGACCAAGGGTTGTGGCAGCAGGACTAGTAGTAGGATCGACAGCACGTAGGAGGGACCGGGTCAATCCCCGGCTTACACATTCTGCCTCTCCGATCGATTGAGTGCCCGCACGCTCGTTTGGTGGGTTGGCTTAGGCATACGGAGTTCATTCCATATCTAAGCCCCAGTCGGATCGAGGGTTGTAGCAGCAGGACCGACAGCGGGATCGGTAGCACACAGAGGGGGACCGAGCTGATCCCCGACTTGCACATTATGCCTCTCCGGTTGGCCTCTACGACCAACTGAGCGCCCGTACGCTCGTTCCATGGGTTGACTTAGACATACGGAGTTCATCCCCAGTCTAAGCATACGGAGTTCATTCCCAGTCTAAGATCAGATCAGATTGAGGGTTACGATAGCAGGATCGACAGCACGCAGGGGGGATCGGGCCGATCCCTGGCTTACGCATTCTACCTCTCCAGTCGGTTGAGCGCCCGCACGCCCATTTCGTGGGTTGGCTTAAGCATAGGGAGTTCATTCCATGTCTAAGCCCCAACCAGACCGAGAGTTGTGGTAGCGGGATCGGCATCACACAGAGGGGGATCGGGCCTTTCCCCAGCTTGCGTATTATGCCTCTCTGACTGGTTCAGTGCCCGAACACTCATTTCATGGGTTGACTTAGTCATACGGAGCTCATTCCCAGTCTAAGATTGGATCGGGATCGACAGAATACAAGAGGGGATCAGGCCGGACCTCGGCTTGCGCATTCCGCCTCTCCGACCGGTTGAGTGCCCGCACGCTTGTTTCGTGGGTTGGCTTAGGCATACAGAGTTCATTCCATATCTAAGCATACGGAGTTCTTTCCCAGCCTAAGATTTTGAGCCACGATGCACATGCTGGGCTCGGGCATGTGCTGGTGCCGCATTTTTTTGCTTGAGGCACCATCGTTGGAGCATCGTGGAGAGCCTAACCGGCGGCATTGAGGGTTTCGACGATTGGGGGTCCCGAGGGGGTGTGCGTACATGATGTCTGATGGGTGCTGGTACTTGTGTCACGAGCTCCGACCTTAGACTCAGAGACCGTACGGCCTTAGGCTTCGAATCTCCTCTTTTATGCCTAAGTCAGCCTAAAACACAAGCGTACGGGCACTAGAACAACGAGAAGGGCTGATTACGCAAGTTAAAGAGAAATAGGATAAGAAGGCAGAATTTTGGAAATGCCCTTGTATTCACTAAAACGGAAGTGTTTGATGGTGTACAAATGAGAGAGGAGTAGCTCTCTATTTATAGTTGAGGCTCCAGCTTACACTTAATGGCAATATCCTTAGAATAAAGGCTAAAATCATGGGATTATACAGATTGCAATCAATTAGGATGCTAACTCTTGATTTTTAGGGTCAGCCAAATCTACCAGGATCCTACTGCTGATCCTGCTTGCTTCTAGAAGCTTCCCTTGCGTGTCTAGCACCTTGGGCCCTTCTGGATGTGGTGTGGGAAGCTTGTATGCCAGGCCTTGGTCTCACGGGCTGGCCTGCAAGTTGGGTGGGCGTTCTGAACTCGTTTGCTAGCCTTTGCATGCAGATACTCACCAGCATGCCTAGTCTACGAGCGTCAACCTTGGCTCACCTACTGGTGTGCCTAATGTGCCTGGCGTGCCTGCCCAGGGCGTGACATTCTCCCCCACCTGATTGCACAACGCCCTCATTGTGTCTTTTGCATGGTACTACCTATCTGGTCCCCGAACTGCCATAAGTCATCTGCTGGTTCCCAGCTCGCCTCACTGTCTGGAAGTCCCTTCCAGTGCACCAAGTACTCTTCTCTTGGCTGATAGTTCTTCCATCTAACCTTTCAATCAGCTATGATGCTGTGGACCTCTTTCTCATATGAGGCCCTTGCTCCCAATGGTGCACGCTTTGACTCTGCCCATCCTGGATCTCCCTCATCCTCATGGAACGGCTTAAGCATGCTCACATGGAACATCGGGTGTACCCTTAGCTTGGGTGGCATATCCAGCTTGTAGGCAACCTTGCCTACCCTCTTGACTACTCGAAAAGATCCCTCATACCTCCAGACTAGGCCTTTGTGTAGCCCCCTATGACGCACAATGGGATGCAGCTTCACCAATACCAAGTCTCTAACTTGGAACTGCACATCCCGCCTATTCTGGTCTGCCCACTTCTTCGACCTCTTAGCCGCCTTGTGTGGACAAACTCTGGCCAAGTCAGTTTGCCCCTGCCATGCCTTGGCAAACTTGTATACTGCTGGATTCGGCCCTGTATAACCTACAGCAATCGAATTGAGTGTTAGTGGTTGTTGCCCTGTCACAACCTCAAATGGGATCTAGTTCGTTGCCTCACTCCTTTGCAAGTTGTAGGAAAACTACGCAATATCTAGTAGCTTTGGCCAGTCCCTTTGTGTGGCACTCACATAGTGCCTGAGGTAAACCTTCAATAGTCCATTCACTTGTTCTGTCTACCCATCGATCTGCAGATGCATGCTGGTGGAAAAGTTAAAGTTTGACCCCAACAGCTTGAACAACTCAGTCCAGAACTTACCCGTGAAACGCCCGTCTCGATCACTAACAATGGTCCTTGGCACTCCTCAGTACTTAACCATGTTCTTCAGGAACAATTGAGCTGCCTCCTCAGCTGGGCACTCCTTGGTTGCTGGAATGAAGATTCCATACTTGAAAAACCTGTCCACCACTACCATGATGCTTCCAAACCCTACTGCTTTGGGTAGACCGACTATAAAGTCCAGAGAAACACTCTCCCATGGTCGCTCTGGCACTGGCAATGGCTCCAAGAGACCACCTGGTTTCTTGAGCTCCACCTTGTCCCATTGGCACACAAGACAAGTCTTCATATAGGCCTCCACATCGTCCCTTATATGCAGCCAGTAGTATCGGTCCTCGATCAACGCTAAGGTACGGCTCACTCCGGGGTGTCTAACCCACCTTGAATCATGGCATTCTTGCAAAACTTCCTTACGAAGATTCCCGTGCTACGGCACAAATAGTCTACTTCCCCTGGTGTACAGCAAGCCATCCTGCAACCAAAACCGCCTAGTCTTACCTTGCTGGGCGTACTCCATCAAAGCCTTGGCTGTAGGATCATGGACAATTCGTTCCTTGATGTACGGCACTAGTGACCCCTCTAGTTGGCTAATGGCAACAAGGTTAGCCTTTCTGCTCAGGGCATCTGCCACTAGGTTCACCCACCCCAGCTTGTACTCCATCTGGAAATCAAATTTCGTAAGAAAATCTTGCCATCTCATCTGCTTGAGGGATAGCTTCTTCTACGTCTGGAAGTAGCTGGTCACCACATTGTTCATCCTAACCATGAACCTCGACCCCAACAGGTAATGGCACTAAGTGTGCAAGGAGTGCACCACTGCAATCATCTCGTTCTCTTGGATCATGTACTTGTGCTCAGTCTCATTCAGCTTCCTGCTCTCAAACGTGACTGGACGTCTCTCCTGCATCAACATGCCCCCTATGGCAAAGTCTGATGCATCCGTATGCACCTTATACGGCTTGGCATGGTCTGGCAAGGCCAAGACTGGCTACTCGATCATAGCCTGCTTCAACCTATTAAAGGCTTCCTGGCACCGTGCGCTCCACTCCCATGCTTTCCCTTTCTTGAGCAAGTCAGTCAATGGCGTGGCTATTGCTGAGTGACCTTTGATGAAGCGCCTGTAGTAGTTGACCAGCCCAAGGAACGATCTCAACTCATTGACCTTGGCTGGTGGTTGCCACTCCAGGATGGCATGTATCTTACCTTCATCCATGCGTATCCTGCCACCTCCCACTATGTGGCCAAGGAACGGGATCTCTTGCTGGGCAATTGAGCACTTCTCCCTCTTGACAAACAGCTTGTGTGCTCGCAACACCTCGAACACCTATCTCAAGTGGTCTACATGCTCTCCCAAAGTCTGGCTATAGATCACAATGTCATCCAAATAAACCACAATAAGTCGATCAAGGAATGACCGAAGTACCTTGTTCATAAGGGTACAGAATGTTGCTGGGGTGTTCGTGAGTCTGAAAGGCATCACCAAGAACTCATACGAACCATACCGAGTGACACATGCTATCTTTGGCTCATCTCCCTCTGTGATCCTGACTTGATAGTAGCCTGACCTCAAATCCAGCTTGGTGAACCACCTTGCGCTCCCAAGTTGATCGAACAAGTTCGCAATGAGTGGGATGGGGTACTTGTTCTTGATGGTCAGCTTGTTCAAAGCCCAGTAGTCTATGCATAGCTATAACAACCCATCATGCTTGCACTGAAATAGAACCGGTGCACCATAGGGTGCCTTCGATGGCCTGATGAAGCCAGCATCAACTAACTCTTTGAGCTGCTTCCTCAACTCCTCTAACTATGGTGGAGACATTCGATAAGGGGCTCTAGCTGGTGGCTTGGCCTCAGACACCAGCTCGATCTTGTGGTCCACCTCCCTCTTAGGTGGTAGCTTGCTAGGTAACTTTGCGGGCATCACATCACTAAAGGTCTTTAGCACCTTTAGCACCTCCAAGGGTGACTCGATCTCCTTCTCCCTTGGCTCATCATATTTTAGGGCTGCCAAGAAGGTGTCTTCTTGTCTACTTATCACCTGGCAAATTGGATGGTTGACACCACCTGCGACCCAACTCTAGACCCTCTCCTTAATGACACTAGGCATTGGCACCGTGCATCCAAGATGCAAACACAATTGGCAAAAGGCACAAGGAGGGCGTTAATCCGAACAAGGAAATCCAACCCAATCATAAACTCATAGTCATCAAGGGGTATTACCTCAATGGTCTCCTTGCCTTTCCAGTCTCCAAGCTGTAACTCCACTCCTCGCATACTCTAATGGCTGGAACTTCCTTGGAGTTCACCATTTTGATGGTACCAGTCCCTTTTTGCACCTATAGTCTGAGCTTTTGGGCTCTATCACCTGAAATAAAAAGATGTGAGGCACCTGTGTCCACCAGTGCGCTCACTTTCTGACCCGCAACCATCAGATCCGTAAACATCAAGCCCTTTGCTGCCCCTGACTCTGGCTCCTCATCAGACTCTTTGTCTACAGCAGCCAGCTTGCCCTTCTGCGGGTAATTACGTGCTATGTGGCTCCCTCTACATAAGTAGCATGCTAGTGGCTCTCGGTCCCCCTTTGCTTTCCACTTTCCTGCTGGTGGCTTCCTCTCGCCAACCTTGGTTAAACGATCTCGGTCTCCATCCTTGGACTCCTGATCACGATCCTTCCCCTTAGACTACTTCTTTCGATCTCTATCATCCCTGCCCTTACCTTTGGCTTGGTAGACTCAAACTTGTTCAGAGGCTTGAACTCTATCAAGGCCTTGGCAGTAGTCATGGCTTTAGCCAAGTCATGAACTCCTCTCCTTTATAGCTCATGCTTCACCCATGGCTTCAGCCCATCCATGAAAGCAAATAAGGCATCCTTCTCACCTAGATCCGAGATCTATAGCATCAGTTCAGAGAATTTTTAGACATACTCCCTTATGTCCCCTTGCTGGCTTAACCTGCGCAACTTTGCCTGTGCCTCATCATCAACATACTCTGGGTAAAATTGTTCTCTGAACTCCTTTTGGAACTCTGCCCAGGTTCCAATCTTGGCGCTCCCATGCTTGACATCATCACACCTATGCCTCAACCACAATAAGGCTACATCAGTGAGATACATAGCAGCGATGCTTACCTTTATCGCCTAATCTTGCATGCCCATGGCTTGGAAGTACTGCTCCATACCCCAAAGATAGTTATCTACTTCCTTGGCTGCCCTAGTCCCCTTGAACTCCTTAGGCTTGGGGACATCCAATCTGGACTTGGACACTCCAGCAAACATGCCATTCCCAATGGCAGTCTTGCAAGCAACGAGCTCACTGGTAAGCTCCTCCATCCGCTGGAGCATTGCCTCCATGCCATCGTGCAAGGTCAGCACTTCAGTCTCCAAGGTCTGATTCTTTTGGGTGAACACGTCCAAGCCTTTGTTGAGAGTAGTTTGTAGCTCACTTTGGATCTCCTCCCCTATGGAGTCTAGCAATGCAATGTGAGTCTCTACCCCCTCAAGCTTCTCCCCCATGTCGCCCATGGTCACCTCCACCTTGGCCATTCTACCGTCCATGGTAGACCAGATATCTCTAAAACTGGCTTTCCTCCCTCTTCCAAGCCCATGCTCCTGGGCCTTTGGTTGTTGGTTAGCAGCGTCACTTTGGGATGCCATCTCCTCTAACATGCACAACACAAACACGCAGAATCAAACTTGCTCTGATACCAACTGTCACGGGCTCTGACCTTAGACTCAGAAACCGTGTGGCCTTAGGCTTAGAATCTCCTCCTTTATGCCTAAGTCAGCCTAAAACACAAGCGTACGAGCACTAGAACAATAGGAAGGGCTGATTACGCAAGTTAAAGAGATACAGGATAAGAAGGCAGAATTCTAGAAATGCTCTTGTATTCACTGAAACAGAAGTGTTTAATGGCGTACAAATGAGGGAAGAGCAGCCCTCTATTTATAGTTGAGGCTCCAACTTACACTTAATGGCAATATCCCTAGAATAAAGGCTAAAATCATGAGATTATACAGATTACAATCAATCAAGATGCTAACACCTGATTTTTAAGGTCAACCAAATCTGCCAGGATGCTGCTGCAGATCCTGCCTGCTTCCAGAAGCTTCCCTTGCATGTCCAGCACCTTGGGCCCTTTTGGATGTCATGCGGGAAGCTTGTATGCCAGGTCTTGGTCTCACGGGCTGGCCTGCAAGTTGGGCGGGCGTTCTGAACTCGTTTGCTAGGCTTTGCGCGGACATACCCTCCAGCACGCCTGGTCTGCGGGCCTCAACCTCTGGCTCACCTGTTGGTGCACCTGATGTGCCTAGTGCACCCACCTAGGGTGTGACACTTGGCCCTTATAATGGCTCATCAAACCTCGAGAACTCACACCCCCTTAAAGAGCATTTGAGATTTTATAGGTTTGCTGCCAGTAGCCATTAAAGTGTCTGAAATGGGGACACTTTTTTCAAATGATCACAAAATCTTCCCCACTTCGAGTTTTTAGCTGAATTCTTTTGTGCATGCCAACAAAAATACAAGGATCACCTCTACCAAATTTGGGGACAAAACTCTTTCCTAAAAAATTTAAAAAAATCCTGAACCGTAAAAAGTTTTAAAAATCATGAAAAATAGAAAACGAGTTGTCTTGCCACAAAACTTCACATGAAGGCTTAGGGGAAAATTGTATGAATTTACAAGCCATAAAAATGGCATTGGCAGGGCTGAAATATGAAGATGTGCTTGAACCCACCTACCACCCGCTCGATCCCCGGCTTACGCATCCTGTCTCTTGGTCGGTTGAGCGCCCGTATGCTCATTTCGTGGGTTGACTTAGGCATACGGAGTTTATCCCCAGTCTATGCATACAGAGTTCATTCCCAGTCGAAGATCAGACCAGACCGAGGGTTGTGACAACAGGATCGACAGCACGCAGGGGGGATCAGACCAATCCCTGGCTTGCGCATTCTGCCTCTCCGACCGGTCGAGCACCCGCACACCCGTTTCGTGGGTTGGCTTAGGCATAGGGAGTTCATTCCATGTCTAAGCCGTAGCCGGACCGACGCTTGTGGCAGCAAGACCGACAGCACATAAAGAGAGATCGGGCCGATCCCTGACTTGCACATTATGCCTCTACGGCCGGCTCAGCGCCCGCACGCTTGTTTCGTGGGTTGACTTAGGCATACGAAGTTCATTCCCAGTCTAAGATCGGACCGGATCGAGGGTTGCGACAGCAAGATCGACAGCACGCAAGGGGGATCAGGCCGATCCCTGGCTTACGCATTTTACCTCTCGGGTCGGGTGAGTACCCGCACGCTCGTTTCATGGGTTGGCTTAGGCATGCGGAGTTCATTCCATGTCTAAGCATACGAAGTTCATTCCCAGTCTAAGATAGGATCGGATCGAGGGTTACGGTAGTAGCACCAGCAGCAGGATCGACAGCATGCATGGGGGGACCAGGCCGATCCCTGGCCTGTACATTCTGCCTCTTCGATCGGCTGAGCACTCGCACGCTCGTTTCATGGGTTGGCTTAGGCATACAAAGTTCATTCCATGTCTAAGCCCCAGCTGGACCGAAGGTGGCAGCAGGACCGGCTGTGGGATCAACAGCATGCAGAGGGGGACCGGGCTGATCCCCGATTTGTGCATTATGCCTCTCCGACTGGCTGAGGGCCCACACGCTCATTTTATGGGTTGACTTAGGCATACGAAGTTCATCCCCAATCTAAGCATACGGAGTTCATTCCCAGTCTAAGATCAAACCAGATCGAGGGTTACGGTAGCAGGATCGGCAGCACGCAGGGGGAATCAGGCCGATCCCCAGCTTGCGCATTCTGCCTCTCCGGCTGGTTGATCGCCCTGAACGCCCGTTTCATGGGTTGGCTTAGTCATAGGGAGTTCATTTCATGTCTAAGCCCCAGCTGGGCCAAGGGTTGTGGCGGCGAGATCGATGGCACATCGGGGGGACCAAGCCGATCCCTGGCTTGCGCATTCTGCCTCTTCGGTCGGCTGAGCGCCCGCACGCCCATTTCATGGGTTGGCTTAGGCATAGGGAGTTCATTCCATGTCTAAGCCCCAGCTGGATCGAGGGTTGTGGCAGCGAGACCGGCAGCAAGCAGTGGAGGATCGAGCTGATCCCTGGCTTACGCATTATGCCTCTTTGGTCGGCTCAGTGCCCACAAGCTTGTTTCATGGGTTGACTTATGCATATGAAGTTCATTCCCAGTCTAAGATTGGACTGAACCGAGGGTTGCGGTAGCAGGATCGACAGCACGCAGGAGGGACCGAGCGGATCCCTAGGTTGTGCATTCTGCCTCTCCGATCGGCTGAGCGCCTGCACGCTCGTTTCGTGGGTTGACTTAGGCATACGGAGTTCATCCCCAGTCTAAGCATACGGAGTTCATTCTCAATCTAAGATCGGATCAGACCGAGGGTTGTCGCAACGGGATCGGCAGCACGCAGAGGGGGATCGGGCTGATCCCCACATTGCGCATTATGCCTCTCCGGTCGACTTAGTGCCCGCATGCTCATTTCGTGGGTTGACTTAGGCATACGGCGTTCATTCCTAGTCTAAGATTGGATCGGATAAAGGGTGACAGTAGCAGGATCGACAGCATGAAGGGGGGATCGGGTCGATCCTCAGCTTGCGTATTCTGCCTCTCGGCCGACTGAGCGCCCGCACGCTCGTTTCGTGGGCTGGCTTAGGCATACAGAGTTCATTCCATGTTTAAGCATACGGAGTTCATTCCCAGTCTAAGATCAGATCGGACTGATGGTTGTGGCAGCCAGACCAGCAGCAGGATCGACAGCATGCAGGGGGGACCAAGCTGATTCTCGACTTGCGCATTCTGCATCTCCGGTCGGCTGAGCGCCCGCACGCTCATTTCATAGGTTGGCTTAGGCATACGGAGTTCATTCCATGTCTAATCCCCAACCGGACCGAGGGTTGTGGCAGCAGGACTGACAACGGGATCGACAGCACGGAGAGGGGGACCTTGCTGATCCCCGGCTTACGCATTATGCCTCTCCGACTGGCTGAGCGCTCGTATGCTCGTTTCATGGGTTGACTTAGGCATATGGAGTTTGTCCCCAGTCTAAGCATACGGAGTTCATTCCCAGTCTAAGATCGGATCGGACCGAGGGTTGCGACAGTAGGATCGGCAGCACGTAGGGGGGACCAGGTCGATCCCCGGCTTGCGCATTCTACCTCTCCGGCCAGCTGAGTGCCCGTACGCCCGTTTGATGGGTTGGCTTAGGCATAAGGAGTTCATTCCATGTCTAAGCCCCGACCGGATCGAGGGTTATGGCAGCGGGACCGGCAGCATGCAGAGGGGCATCGAGCCGATCCTCGGCTTGCACATTATGCCTCTTCGATCGGCTCAGTGCCCGCACGCTCGTTTCATGGGTTGACTTATGCATACAGAGTTCATTCCCAGTCTAAGATCGAACCAGACCGAGGGTTGCAGCAGCAGGATCGACAGCACGCACGGGGGGATCGAGTCGATCCCCGGCTTACGCATTCTGCCTCTCCGACTGGCTGAGTGCCCGCATGCTCGTTTCGTGGGTTGGCTTAGGCATATGGAGTTCATTCCATGTCTAAGCCCCAATCGGACTGAGGGTTATGGCAGCAGGATCGGCAGTGGGATCGACAGCACGCAGAGGGGGACCGGGCTAATCCCCAGCTTGCACATTATGCCTCTCCGATCGGCCTCTCCGACAGGCTGAGCTCCCGTATGCTCGTTTTATGGGTTGATTTAGGCATACGGAGTTCATCCCCAGTCTAAGCATACGAAGTTCATTCCCAGTCTAAGATCAGATCGGACCGAGGGTTGCGGCAGCAGGATCGGCAACAAGTAAGGGGGATCAGGTCAATCCCCAGCTTGCGCATTCTGCCTCTTCGACCAGCTGAGCGCCCGCACGCCCGTTCCATGGGTTGGCTTAGGCATAGGGAGTTCATTCCATGTCTAAGCCCCAGCCGGACCAAGGGTTGTGGCAGCTGGATCGGCAACATGTAGAGGGGGACCGGGCTGATCCCCAGCTTGCACATTATGCCTCTCCGGTCGGCTCAGTGCCCAGACGCTCATTTTATGGGTTTACTTAGGCATACGGAGTTCATTCCTAGTCTAAGATCAGATCAGACCGAGGGTTGCGTAGCAAGATCGACAGTACGCAGGGGGGGATCGGGTCGATCCTCGGCTTGCACATTCTGCCTCTCCAGTCGACTGAGCGCCCGCACGCTCGTTTCATGGGTTGGCTTAGGCATATAAAGTTCATTCCATGTCTAAGCTTACGGAGTTCATTCCTAGTCTAAGATCGAACCGGACTGAGGGTTGCGACAGCAGGACCAGCAGTAGGATCGACAGCATGCAGGGGGCGACTGGGTTGATCCTTGGCTTACGCATTATGCCTCTTCGGTCAACTGAGTGCCCGCACGCTCGTTTCATGGGTTGACTTAGGCATACGGACTTCATCCCCGATCTAAGCATACAGAGTTCATTGCCAATCTATGATCGGACTGGATCGAGGGTTGCGGCAGCAGGATCTGTAGCACGCAGGGGGACCTGGTCGATCCCCGGCTTGTGCATTCTGCCTCTCCGGCCGGCTGAGCGCCCACACGTCCGTTTCGTGGGTTGGCTTAGGCATAGGGAGTTCATTCCATGTCTAAGCCCTAGCCAGACCAAGGGTTGTGGCAGCGGGACCGGCAGCACGTAGAGGGGGACCGGGTCGATCCCTGGCTTGCGCATTATGCCTCTTCGACTGGGTCAGTACCCACACACTTGTTTCGTGGGTTGACTTATGCATACGGAGTTCATTCCCAATGTAAGATCGGACCGGACCAAGGGTTGCGGCAGCAGGATCGATAGCACATAGGGGGGCACCGGGCTGAACCCCGGCTTGCTTATACTGCCTCTCCGGTCGGTTAAGCACCCGCACGCTCGTTTCGTGGGTTGGCTTAGGCATACGGAGTTCATTCCATGTCCAAGCATACGGAGTTCATTCACAATCTAAGATTTTGAGCCACGGTGCACATGTTGGGCTCGGGCATGTGCTGGTGCCACATTTTTTTCACCTCGGGCACCATCGTCGGAGCATCACCGAAGCACCGCAAGAGAGCCTAACCGGCGGCATTGGGGGTTTCGATGATTGGGGGGCCGGGGGGTTGTGCGCACATGATGTGCGATGGGTGCTGGTACTTGGCCCTTATATTGGCCCCCTATCTCTCATCAAACCTCGAGAACTTACGCCCCCTTAAAGAGCATTTGAGATTTTATAGGTTTGCTGCCAATAGCCATTAAAGTGTCTGAAATGGGGACACTTTTTTCAAACGGTCACAAAATCTTTTTGTGCATGCCAACAAAAATACAAGGATCACCTCTACCAAATTTGGGGACAAAACTCTTTCTAAAAAAATTTTAAACAATCCCGAACAGCAAAAAGTTTCAAAAATCATGAAAAATAGAAAACGGTCATCTTACCATGAAACTTCACATGAAGGCTTAGGGGACCATTGTATGAATTTACAAGCCATAAAAATGGCATTGGCATGGCAGAAATATGAAGATGTGCTTGAACCTGCCTACCACCCATTCGATCCCCGGCTTACGAATCTTGCCTCTCTGGTCAGCTGAGTGCCCGCACGCTTGTTTCATGGGTTGACTTACGCAGACGGAGTTAATACCCTATCTAAGCATACGGAGTTCATTCCCAGTCTAAGATTGGACCGGACCGAGGGTGGCGACAGCAGGATCGGCAGCATACAGGGGGGACCGGACGATCCCCGACTTGCGCTTTCTACCTCTCTAGCTGGCTGAGCGCCCGCACGCCCGTTTCATGGGTTGGCTTAGGCATAGGGAGTTCATTCCATGTCTAAGCCTTGGCCAGACCAAGGGTTATGGCAGCGGGACCGGCAGCACGCTGAGGGGGACCGAGCCGATCCCCGGCTTGCGCATTATGCCTCTCTGACCGGCTCAGCACCCGTATGCTCGTTTTGTGGGTTGACTTAGGCCTGCGGAGTTCATTCCCAATCTAAGATTAGATCGGACCGAGGGTTGCGATAGCAGGATCGACAGCACGCATGAGGGGATCGGGTCGGTCCCCGACTTGCGCATTCTACCTCTCCGACCGATTGAGCGCCCACATGCTCGTTTCATGGGTTGGCTTAGGCATACGGAGTTCATTCCATGTCTAAGCATACGGAGTTTATTCCCAGTCTAAGATCAAACCAGACCGAGGGTTACGACAGTAGGATCGATAGCACACAGGGTGACCAGGCCGATCCTCAGCTTGCGTATTCTACCTCTACGCCCGGTTGAGCGCCTGCACGCCTGTTTCGTGGGTTGGCTTAGGCATAGGGAGTTCATTCCATGTCTAAACCCCAATTGGACTGAGGGTTGTGGCAGCGAGATCGGTAGCACGTAGAGAGGGATCGAGCCGATCCCCGGCTAGCGCATTATGCCTCTCCGGTCGGCTCAGCACCCGCACACTCGTTTCATGGGTTGGCTTAGGCATATGGATTTCATTCCCAGTCTAAGATCAGACCGGACCGAGGGTTGCGACAGCAGGACAAGCAGCAGGATCGACAGCACGCGGGGGGATCGGGCTGATCCCCGGCTTGCGTATTCTACCTCTCCGACCTGCTGAGCGCCCGTGTCACTCCCTAGGTGGGCATGCCAGGCACATCAAGTGCACCAGCAGGTGAGCCAGAGGTTAAGGCCCGCAGACCAGGCTTGCTGGCGGGTATCTATGCACAAAGCCTAGCAAACAAGTTCATAACACCCGCCCAACTTGCAGGCCAACCCGTGAGACCAAGGCCTGGCATACAAACTGCCCGCACCACATCCAGAAGTGCCCAAGGTGCTGGACACACAAGGGAAGCTTCTGGAAGCAGGCAGGATCAGCTGGAGCATCCTGGCAGATTTGGTTGACCCTGAAAATCAAGAGTTAGCATCCTGATTGATTGTAATTTGTATAATCCCATGATTTTAGCCTTTATTCTAGGGATATGCCATTAAGTTGTAGCTGGAGCCTCGACTATAAATAGAGGGCTGCTCCACCCTCATTTGTACACCATCAAACACTTCTGTTTCAGTGAATACAAGAGCATTTCCAAAATTCTGTCTTCTTATCTTGTTTCTCTTTAACTTGCGTAATCAGCCCTTCCCATTGTTCTAGTGCCCGCATGCTTGTGTTTTAGGCTGACTTAGGCATAAAGGAGGAGATTCCAAGCCTAAGGCCGCATGATTTTTTGAGTCTAAGGTGGGAGCCCGTGACAGTTGGTATCAGAGCGAGTTTGATTCTGCGTGTTTGTGTTATGCAGGTTAGATCATGATTGAGGAGATGGCATCCCAAAGTGACGTTGCTAGCCAACAACCAGAGGCCCAGGAGCATGGGCATGGAAGAGACAAGAAAGCCAGTTCTAGAGATATCTGGTCTACCATGGATGGTAGGCTGGCCAAGGTGGAGGTAACCGTAGGCAACATGGGGGAGAAGCTTGAGGAGGTAGAGACTCACATTACATCGCTAGACTCCATGGGGGAGGAGATCCAAAGTGAGCTGGAAGCTGCTCTCAACAAAGGCATGGACGTGTTCACCCGAAAGAATCAAACCTTGGAGGCTGAAGTGCTGACCTTGCACGATGGCATGGAGGCCATGCGCCAACGGATGAAAGAGCTTGCCAGTGAGCTCGTTGCTTGCAAGACTGCCATTGGGAATGGCATGTTTGCTGGAGTGTCCAAGTCCAAATTGGATGTCCCCAAGCCTAAGGAGTTCAAGGGGACTAGGGCAACTAAGGAAGTAGACAACTACCTATAGGGTATGGAGCAGTACTTCCAGGCCATGGGCATGCAAGACGAGGTGATAAAGGTAAGCACCGTTGCTATGTATCTCACTGATGTAGCCTTATTGTGGTGGAGGCGCAGGTGTGATGATGTCAGGTGTGGGAGCACCAAGATTGGAACCTAGGTAGAGTTTCAAAAGGAGTTCAGAGAACAATTTTACCCGGAGTATGCTGATGATGAGGAACGGGCAAAGTTACGCAGGCTGAGCCAGCAAGGGGACATAAGGGAGTATGTCCAGAAATTCTCTGAATTGATGCTACAGATCTCGGATCTAGGCGAGAAGGATGCCTTATTTGCTTTCATGGATGGGCTAAAACCGTGGGTGAAGCATGAGCTACAAAGGAGAGGAGTTCATGACTTGGCTAAAGCCATGACTACTGCTGAGGCCTTGATAAAGTTCAAGCCTTTGAACAAGTTCGAGTCTACCAAGCCCAAGGGTAAGGGCAGGGACAATAGGGATCGAAAGAAGCAGTCCAAGGGAAGGATCGTGACCAGGAGTCCAAGGATGAAGACCGAGACCATTCGACCAAGGATGGCAAGAGGAAGCCACCAGCAGGCAAGTGGAAAGCAAAAGGGGACCGAGAGCCACTAGCATGCTACCTATGTGGAGGGAGCCACATAGCACGCAATTGCCCGCAGAAGGGCAAACTGGCTGCTATAGACAAGGAGTTTGACGAGGAGCCAGAGTCAGGGGTAGCAAAGCTTGGGTCGTTGGTGCTCAATGCTGTCCAGAGTAAGGGGAGCCGTAAGCCAACGGGCTTGATGTTTATGGATCTAATGGTTATGGGTCAGAAGGTGAGCACACTGGTGAACACAGGTGCCTCACATCTTTTTATTTCAGGTGATAGAGCCTGGAAGCTCAGACTAAAGGTGCAGAAAGGGACTGGTACCATCAAAACAGTGAACTCCAAGGAGGTTCCAGCCATTGGAGTAGCACGGGGAGTGGAGTTGCAGCTTGGAGATTGGAAAGGCAAGGAGACCATAGAGGTAATACCCCTTGACGACTATGAGTTTGTGATTGGGTTGGATTTCCTTATTCAGATTAATGCCCTCCTTGTGCCTTTTGTCGATTGTGTTTGCATCTTGGATGCACGGTGCCAATGCCTAGTGCCATTGAGGAGAGGGTCCGGAGTTGGGTCACGGATGGTGTCAACCATCCAATTTGCCAAGGTGGTAAGCAGACAAGAAGGCACCTTCTTGGTAGCCCTGAAATATGATGAGCCAAGGGAGAAGGAGACTGAGTCACCCTTGGAGGTGTTAAAGGTGCTGAAGACCTTTAATGATGTGATGCACGCAAAGCTGCCTAGCAAGCTACCACCTAAGAGGGAGGTGGACCACAAGATCGAGCTGGTGTCCGAGGCCAAGCCACCAGCTAGAGCCCCTTATCGAATGTCTTTACCAGAGTTGGAGGAGTTGAGGAAGCAGCTCAAAGAGTTAGTTGATGCTGGCTTCATCAGGCCATCGAAGGCACCCTATGGTGCACCGGTTTTATTCCAGCACAAGCATGATGGGTCGTTGTGGCTGTGCATAGACTACCGAGCTTTGAACGAGCTAACCATCAAGAACAAGTACCCCATCCCACTCATTGTGGACTTGTTCGATCAACTTGGGAGCGCAAGGTGGTTCACCAAGCTGGATTTGAGGTCGGGCTACTATCAAGTCAAGATCGCAGAGGGAGATGAGCCAAAGACAGCATGTGTCACTTGGTATGGTTCGTATGAGTTCTTGGTGATGCCTTTCGGACTCACGAATGCCCCAGCAATATTTTGCACCCTTATGAACAAGGTACTTCAGTCGTTCCTTGATCGATTTGTTGTGGTTTATTTGGATGACATTGTGATCTACAGCCAGACTTTGGGAGAGCATGTAGACCACTTGAGACAGGTGTTCGAGGTGTTGCGGGTGCACAAGCTGTTTGTCAAGAGGGAGAAGTGCTCATTCGCCCAGCAAGAGATCTCGTTCCTAGGCCATATAGTGGGAGGTGGCAGGATACTCATGGATGAAGGCAAGATACATGCCATCCTGGAGTGGCAACCGCCAGCCAAGGTCACTGAGTTGAGATCGTTCCTTGGGCTGGTTAACTACTACAGGCGCTTCATCAAAGGTCACTCAGCAATAGCCATGCCATTGACTGACTTGCTCAAGAAAGGGAGAGCATGGGAGTGGAGCGCAGGGTGCCAGGAAGCCTTTGATAGGTTGAAGTGGGCTATGACCGAGGAGCCACTCTTGGCCTTGCCCAACCATGCCAAGCCGTATGAGGTACATACGGATGCATCAGACTTTGCCATAGGGGGCGTGTTGATGCAGGAGGGACGTCCAGTCGCGTTCGAGAGCAAGAAGCTAAATGAGACTGAACATAAGTACACGATCCAAGAGAAGAAGATGACTGCAGTGGTACACTACTTGCGTACTTAGTGCCATTACCTGTTGGGCTTGAGGTTCGTGGTGAGGATGGACAATGTGGTGACCAGCTACTTCCAGACGCAGAAGAAGCTATCCCCCAAGCAAGCGAGATGGTAAGATTTTCTTGCAAAAAGTTTGATTTTTAGATGGAGTACAAGCTAGGACGGGCGAACCTAGTGGCAGACGCCCTGAGCAGAAAGGCTAACCTTGCTGCCATTAGCCAACCAGAGGGGTCACTGGTGCCACGCATCAAGAAGGGACTTGCGCATGATCCTACAGCCAAGGCTTTGATAGAGTACGCCCAGCAAGGTAAGACTAGGCGGTTTTGGTTGCAGGATGGGTTGCTGTACACCAGGGCAGTAGACTATTTGTGCCACAGCATGGGAAACTCACAAGGAAGTTTTGCAAGAATGCCATGATTCAAGATGGGCTGGACACCCCAGAGTGAGCCGCACCCTAGCGCTGATCGAGGATCGGTACTACTGGCCGCACATGAGGAATGATGTGGAGGCCTATGTGAAGACTTGTCTTGTGTGCCAATAGGACAAGGTGGAGCTCAAGAAACTAGGGGTCTCTTAGAGCCATTGCCAGAGCGACCATGGGAGAGTGTTTCTCTAGACTTTATAGTCGGTCTACCCAAAGCAAAAGGGTTTGGAAGCATCATGGTAGTGGTGGACAGGTTTTCCAAGTATGGAATCTTCATTCCAGCAACCAAGAAGTGCCCAGCCGAGGAGGCAGCTCGATTGTTCCTAAAGAACATGGTTAAGTACTGGGGAGTGTCGAGGACCATTGTTAGTGATCGGGATAGGCGTTTCACGGGCAGGTTCTGGACTGAGTTGTTCAAGCTGTTGGGGTCAGACTTGAACTTTTCCACCAGCATGCATCTACAGACTGATGGCCAGACAGAGTGAGTAAATAGACTATTGGAGATCTACCTCAAGCACTATGTGAATGCCACACAAAGGGACTGGCCAAAGCTGCTAGATATTGCACAATTTTCCTACAACTTGCAAAGGAACGAGGCAACGAACCAGAGCCCATTTGAGGTTGTGATAGGGCAACAACCACTAACACCCGATTCAATTGCTACAGGTTATATAGGGCTGAATCCAGCAGCATACAAGTTTGCCAAGGCATGGCAGGAGCAAACTGACTTGGCCAGAGTTTGTCTACACAAGGCGGCCAAGAGGTCGAAGAAGTGGGCAGACCAGAATAGGCAGAACGTGCAGTTCTAGGTTGAAGACTTGGTGTTGGTGAAGCTGCATCCCATTGTGCGCCATAGGGGGCTGCACAAAGGCCTAGTCCAGAGGTATGAGGGACCTTTCTGAGTAGTCAAGAGGGTAGGCAAGGTTACCTACAAGCTGGATATGCCACCCAAGCCGAGGGTATACCCGATGTTCCATGTGAGCATGCTCAAGCCATTCCATAAGGATGAGGGAGATCCAGGACAGGCAGAGTCAAAGCGTGCACCATTGGGAGCAAGGGCCTCATATGAGAAGGAGGTCCACAGCATCATAGCTGACCGAGAGGTGAGACGAAAGAATTATCAGCCAAGACAAGAGTACTTGGTGCACTGGAAGGGACTTCCAGACAGTGAGGCAAGCTGGGAACCAGTAGATGACTTAGGGCAGTTTAGGGACCAGATCAGGTAGTACCATGCAGAAGACGTAACGAAGGCGTTACGCAATCATGTGGGGGAGAATGTCACACCCTGGACGGGCGCGCCAGGCACATCAGGTGCACCAGCAGGCGAGCCAGAGGTTAAGGTCCGTAGACCAGGCGTGCTGGCGGGTATCTGTGCGCAAAGCCTAGCAAATGAGTTCAGAATGCCTGCCCAACTTGTAGGCTACCCCATGAGACCAAGGCCTGGCATACAAGCTGCCCATACCACATCCAGAAGGGCCCAAGGTGCTGGACACGCAAGGGAAGCTTCTGGAAGCAAGTAGGATCAGCTGGAACATCCCGGTAGATTTGGTTGACCCTGAAAATCAGGAGTTAGCATCCTGGTTGATTGTAATCTGTATAATCCCATGATTTTAGCCTTTATTCTAAGGATATGCCATTAAGTTGTAGCTAGAGCCTTAACTATAAATAGAGGGCTACTCCACCCTCATTTGTACACCATCAAACACTTCTATTTCAGTGAATACAAGAGCATTTCCAGAATTCTATCTTCTTATCCTGTTTCTCTTTAACATGCGTAATCAGCCCTTCCCATTGTTTAGTGCCCGCACGCTTGTGTTTTAGGCTGACTTAGGCATAAAGGAGGAGATTCCAAGCCTAAGGCCACACGGTTTCTGAGTCTAAGGTCAGAGCCCGTGACAGTTGGTATTAGAGCAAGTTTGATTCTGCGTGTTTGTGTTGTGTAGGTTAGATCGTGATTGAGGAGATGGCATCCCAAAGCGACATTGCTAGCCAACAAATAGAGGCCCAAGAGCATGGGCGTGGAAGAGGCAAGAAAGCCAGTTTGCACACGTAGGATCGGACTGGACCAAGGGTTACGGTAGCAAGATCAGCAGCATGTAGGTGGGACCGAGCCGATCCCCAGCTTGGGCATTCTGCCTCTCCGGCCGGCTGAGTGCCCGTACACCCGTTTCGTGTGTTAGGTTAGGCATAGGGAGTTCATTCTATGTCTAAGACCTAGCCGGACCAAGGGTTATGGCAGAAGGACCGGAGCACGCAGAGGGGGACCGGGCCAATCCCCCAGCTTGCTCATTCTGCCTCTCTGGCCGGCTGAGCGCCCACACACTCGTTTCGTGGGTTGGCTTAGGCATACGGAGTTCATTCCATGTCTAAGCATATGAAGTTCATTTGCAGTCTAAGAGTTTGAGCCACAGTGCGTATGCTGGGCTAGGGCATTTGCTGGTGCTGCATTTTTTTCGCCCGGGGCACCATCACCAGAGCATCATCGGAGAGCCTAACCGACGGCATTGGGGTTCCGGTGATTAGGGGGTCGGGGGGTGTGCACACATGATGTGTGATGGGTGCTGGTACTTGACCCTTATATTGGCCCCCTATCCCTAATCAAACCTCAAGAACTCACACCCCCTTAAAGAGCATTTGAGATTTTATAGGTTTGCTGCCAGTAGCCATTAAAGTGTCTTAAATGGGACACTCTTTTCAAACGGTCACAAAATCTTCTTCGCTTCAAGTTTTTAGCTGAATTTTTTTGTGCATGCCAGCCAAAATGGAAGGATCACCTCTACCAATTTTGGGGACAAAAATCTTTCGAAAAAAATTTTAAAAAATCCCGAACTGTAAAAAGTCTCAAAAATCGTGAAAAATACAAAACGGGTCGTCTTGCCACGAAATTGCACATGAAGGCTTATCGGACCATTGTATGAATTTACAAGCCATAAAAATGGCATTGGAAGGGTAGAAATATAAAGATGTGCTTGAACCCACCTACCACCCGTTCGATCCCTGGCTTGCGCATCCTGCCTCTCTGGTTGGTTGAGCGTCCGCACGCTCATTTTGCGGGTTGACTTAGGCATACGGAGTTCATCCCCAGTCTAAGCATACGTAGTTCATTCCCAGTCTAAGATTAGACCAGACCGAAGGTTGCGACAACAGGATCGGCAGCACGCAAGGGGGACCGAGCCGATCCCTGGCTTGCACATTCTACCTCTCTGATCGGCTGAGCCCCCTCACGCCCGTTTCGTGGGTTGGCTTAGGCATAGGGAGTTCATTCCATGTCTAAGCCCCAACCGGACCAAGGGTTGTGCCAACGGGACCGACAACACGCAGCGAGGGTCTGGGTCGATCCCCGACTTGCGCATTATGCCTCTCCGACCGGCTCAGCGCCCGAATGCTCGTTTCGTGGTTTGACTTAGGCATACGGAGTTCATTCCCAGTCTAAGATTGGATCAGATCGAGGGTTACGGCAGCAGGATCGACAGCACGCAGGGGGGATCGGGTCGGTCCCCGACTTACGCATTCTGCCTCTCCGCCGGCTGAGCACCTGCATGCTCGTTTCGTAGGTTGGCTTAGGCATACAGAGTTCATTCCATGTCTAAGCATATGGAGTTCACTCCCAGTCTAAGATCAGATCGAACTGAGGTTCGGAGAGGACTAGTAGTAGGATCGACAGCACGTAGAGGGGATCGGGTCGATCCCCGGCTTGCTCATTCTACCTCTCTGGCCTGCTGAGTGCCCACACGCTAGTTTTGTGGGTTGACTTAGCATACGGAGTTCATCCCCAGTCTAAGCATATGGAGTTCATTCCCAGTCTAAGATCGGACGAGATCGAGGGTTGCGATAGCAGGATCGACAGCACACAGGGAGGACTGGGCTGATCCCCGGCTTATGCATTCTACCTCTCCGACCGGCTGAGCGCCCGCACGCCTGTTTCGTGGGTTGGCTTAGGCATAGGGAGTTCATTCCATGTCTAAGCCCCAACCGGACCGAGGGTTGTGGCCGCTGGACCCACAACACGTAGAGGGGGACCGGCCCTATCTCTGACTTGTGCATTATGCCTCTCCGATCGGCTGTGCGCTTGCACGCTCATTTCGTGGGTTGGCTTAGGCATACGGAGTTCATTCGCAGTCTAAGAGTTTGAGCCATGGTGCACATGCTAGGCTCGGGCATGTGCTGGTGCCGCATTTTTTTCGCCCGGGGCACCATCATCGGAGCATCGTTGGAGAGCCTATCCGGCGGCATTGGGGGTTCCGACGATTGGGGGGGCCGGGGGTGTGCGCACATGATGTGCGATGGGTGCTGGTACTTGGCCCTTATATTGACCCCCTATCTCTCATCAAACCTCAAGAACTCACACCCCCTTAAAGAGCATTTGAGATTTTATAGGTTTGCTGCCAGTAGCCATTAAAGTGTCTAAAATGGGGACACTTTTTTCAAATGGTCACAAAATCTTCTCCACTTCGAGTTTTTGGCTGAATTTTTTTGTGCATTCCCAAAAAAATACAAGGATCACCTCTGCCAAATTTGGGGACAAAAATCTTTCTAAAAAAATTTTAAAAAATCCCGAACCGCAAAAAGTTTCAAAAATCATGAAAAATAGAAAACGGGTCGTCTTACCACGAAACTTCACGTGAAGGTGAAGGGGACCATTGCATGAATTTACAAGCCATAAAAATGGCATTGGCATGGCAGAAATATGAAGATGTGCTTGAACCCACCTACCATCCGTTCGATCCCTGGCTTGCGCATCCTGCCTCTCTGGTCGGCTGAGCGTCCGCACGCTCATTCTGTGGGTTGACTTAGGCATACGGAGTTCATCCCTAGTCTAAGCATATGGAGTTCATTCCCAGTCTAAGATCGAACCGGACCGAGGGTTGCAGCAGTAGGACCGACAGCACGTAGGGGGACCGGGCCGATCCCCAACTTGTGTATTCTGCCTCTCCGGCCGGCTGAGCGCCCGCACGCCCGTTTCGTGGGTTGGCTTAGGCATAGGGAGTTCATTCCATGTCTAAGCCCTAGCCAGACCAAGGGTTGTGGCAGCGGGACTGACAGCATGCAGAGGGGGATCGGGCTGATCCCCCGCTTGCGCATTATGCCTCTCCGGCCGGCTCAACGCCCGCACGCTCATTTCATGGGTTAACTTAGGCATACGGAGTTCATTCCTAGTCTAAGATCAGACTGGACTGAGGCTTGTGGCAGCAGTATCGACAGCACGCAGGGGGTGACTAGGGCAGTCCCTGGCTTGCGCATTCTGCCTCTCCGGTCGGCTGAGCGACCGTACGCTCATTTCGTGTGTTGGCTTAGGCATACGAAGTTCATTCAATGTCTAGGGCCCAGTCGGACTGAGGGTTGTAGTAGCAGGATCGACAGCCCACACGCTCGTTTTGTGGGTTGACTTAGGCATACGGAGTTCATCCCCAGTCTAAGCATATGGAGTTCATTCCCAGTCTAAGATCGGATCGAACTGAGGGTTGCGACATTAGGATCGGTAGCATGCAGGGGGACCGGGCCGATCCCTGGCTTACGCATTCTACCTCTCCGATTGGCATACCGGCCGCACGTCCGTTTCGTGGGTTGGCTTAGGCATAGGGAGTTCATTCCATGTCTAAGCCCCAGCTGGATTGAGGGTTGTGGCAGCGGGGCCGACAGCACGCAGAGGGGGACCGGACCGATCCCCGGCTTGTGCATTATGCCTCTCTGGCCGACTCAACGCCCGAACGCTCTTTTCGTGCGTTGACTTAGGGATACAGAGTTCATTCCCAGTCTAAGATCAGATCGGATCGAGGGTTGCAACAGCAAGATCGACAGCACGCACGGGGGACCGGGTCGGTCCCCAGCTTGCACATTCTGCGTCTCCGATCGGCTGAGCGCTTGCACGCTCATTTCGTGGGTTGTCTTAGGCATACGAAGTTTATTCCATGTCTAATCATACGGAGTTCATTCCTAGTCTAAGATTGGAGCAGACCAAGGCTTGCGGTAGCAGGACCAGCAGCAGGATCGACAGCATGCAGGGGGACCGGGCTGATCTACCAAATAAATAGAAGGATCCCATCTACCAAATTTGGCGACAAATAGAAGGATCCCATCTACCAAATTTGGCAACAAAACTCATTCTAAAAAAATTTTAAAAAATCTCGAACCGTAAAAAGTTTCAAAAATCATGAAAAATAGAAAACAGGTTGTCTTGCCACGAAAGTTCACATGAAGGCTTAGGGGACCATTGTATGAATTTACAAGCCATAAAAATGGCATTGGCATGGCAAAAATATGAAGATATGTTTGAACCCACCAACCACCCGTTCGATCCCCGGCTTGCGCATCCTGCCTCTCTGGTCGGCTGAGCGCCTGCACGCTCGTTTCATGGGTTGACTTAGGCATACGGAGTTCATCCCCAATCTAAGCATAAAGAGTTCATTCCCAGTCTAAGATCGGATCGGACCGAGGATTGCGACAGCAGGATCAGTAGCATGCAGGGGGGACCGGGCCGATCCCTGGCTTGCGCATTCTGTCTCTCCGACCGGTTGAGCGCCCGCATGCCTGTTTCGGGGGTTGGCTTAGGCATAGGGAGTTCATTCCATGTTTAATTCCCAGTCAGACCGAGGGTTGTGGCAGCAGGATCGGTAGCACGTAGAGGCAGATCGGGCCGATCCCCAGCTTGCGTATTATGCCTCTCCGGTCGATTCAGTGCCTGCACGCTCATTTCATGGGTTGACTTAGGCATACGGAGTTCATTCTCAGTCTAAGATCAACCAGATTGAGGGTTGCAGCAGTAGGATCGATAGCACGCAGGGGGGATCGAGCCGATCCCCGACTTGCGCATTCTGCCTCTCCGGTCGGCTGAGCGCCTGCACGCTCGTTTCGTAGGTTGGCTTAGGCATATGGAGTTCATTCCATGTCTAAGCATACAGAGTTCATCCCCAGTCTAAGATCAGACCGGACCAAGGGTTGTGGCAGCAGGACCAGCAGGAGGATTGACAGCACGTAGGGAGGATTGGGCCGATCCCCGGCTTGCGCATTCTGGCTCTTCGGTCGGCTGAGCGCCCGCACGCTCGTTTCGTAGGTTGGCTTAGGCATACGGAGTTCATTCCATGTCTAAGCCCCAGTCAGACCGAGGGTTGTGGTAGCAGGACCGGCAGCGGGATCGGTAGCACGCAGAGGGGGGCCAGGCTAATCCTCGGCTTACGCAGTATGCCTCTCCGGTCGGCCTCTCCGATCGGTTGAGTACCCGTACGCTTGTTTCATGGGTTGACATAGGCATACGGAGTTCATCCCCAGTCTAACCATAGGGAGTTCATTCCCAGTCTAAGATCAGACCGAATCGAGGGTTACGGCAGCAAGATCGGTAGCACGTAGGGGGGACCGGGTCGATCCCTGGCTTGCGCATTCTGCCTCTCTGATCGGCTGAGTGCCCGCACGTCCATTTTGTGGGTTGGCTTAGGCATAGGGAGTTCATTCCATGTCTAAGCCCCAGCCAAATCGAGGGTTGTGGCAGCATGACCGATAGCACGTAAAGGGGGATCGGGCCGATCCCTAGCTTACGCATTATGCCTCTTCGGCCAGCTCAGTGCCTGCACTCTCATTTCATGGGTTGACTTCTGCATACGGAGTTCATTCCCAGTCTATGATCAGACCAGACTGAGGGTTGTGGTAGCAAGATCGACAGCACGCAGGGGGTATCAGGTCGATCCCCAACTTGAGTATTCTACCTCTTCGGCCAGCTGAGCACTCGCACGCTCATTTCGTGGGTTGGCTTAGGCATACGGAGTTCATTCCATGTCTAAGCATATGGAGTTCATTCCCAATCTAAGATCAGATCGGATCGAGGGTTGTGGCAGCAGGACCAGTAGCAGGATCGGTAGCACGCAGGGGGGATCGGGCCGATCCCCGACTTACGCAGTTTGCCTCTCCGACCGACTGAGCGCACGTACGCTCATTTCGTGGGTACTGGTACTTATGTCACGGGCTCCAACCTTAGACTCAGAAATCGTGCGACCTTAGGCTTGGAATCTCCTCCTTTATGCCTAAGTCAGCTTAAAACACAAGCGTACATGCACTAGAACAACGAGAAGGGCTGATTATGCAAGTTAAAGAGAAACAGGATAAGAAGGTAGAATTCTGGAAATGCTCTTGTATTCACTGAAACGGAAGTGTTTGATGGTGTACAATGGAGGGAGGAGCAGCCCTCTATTTATAGTTGAGGCTCCAGCTTACACTTAATGGCAATATCCTTAGAATAAAGGCTAAAATCATGGGATTATACAAATTACAATCAATCAGGATGCTAACTCTGATTTTTAGGGTCAACCAAATCTGCCAAGATGCTACTGCTGATCCTGCCTGCTTCCAGAAGCTTCCCTTGCATGTCCAGCACCTTGGGCCCTTTTGGATATGGTACGGGCAGCTTGTATGCCAGGCCTTGGTCTCACGGGCTGGCCTGCAAGTTGGGCGGGCGTTCTGAACTCGTTTGCTAGGCTTTGCGCGTAGATACCAGCCAGCACGCCTGGTCTGTGAGCCTCAACCTTTGGCTCACTTGCTGGCTCACCTGATGTGCCTGGCGTGGCCGCCCAGTGCATGACATTCTCCTTCACCTGATTGTGCAATGCCCTCATTGCATCTTCTGCATGGTACTACCTGATCTAGTCCTTAAACTGCCATAAGTCATCTGCTGGTTACCAGCTCACCTCACTATCTGGAAGTCCCTTCCAGTGCAGTAAGTACTCTTGTCTTGGCTGATAGTTCTTCTGTCTCACCTCTCAATAAGCTATGATACTGTGGACCTCCTTCTCATATGAGGCCCTTGCTACCAATGGCACACGCTTTGACTCTGCCCATCCTAGATCTCTCTCATCCTCATGGAACGGCTTGAGCATGCTCACATGGAACACCAGGTGTACCCTTAACTTGGGTGGCAAATCTAGCTTGTAAGCAACCTTGCCTACGCTCTTGACTACTCGAAAAGGTCCCTCATACCTCCGGACTAGGCCTTTGTGCAGCCCCCTATGGCACACAATGGGATGCAGCTTCACCAATACCAAGTCTCTAACCTAGAACTACATGTCCCGCCTATTCTGGTCTGCCCACTTCTTCGACCTCTTGGCTGCCTTGTGTAGACAAACTCTGGCCAAGTCAGTTTGCTCCTGCTATGCCTTGGCAAACTTGTATGCTACTGGATTCAGCCCTGTATAACCTGCAGCAATCGAACTGGGTGTTAGTGGTTGTTGCCCTACCACAACCTCAAATGGGCTCGGTTTGTTGCCTCGCTCCTTTGCAAGTTGTAGGAAAACTGTGCAATATCTAGCAGCTTTGGCCAGTCCCTTTGTGTGGCACTCACATAGTGCCTGAGGTAGACCTCCAATAGTCCATTCACTCATTCTGTCTGCCCATCGATCTACGGATGCATGCTGGTGGAAAAGTTCAAGTCTGACCCCAAGAGCTTGAACAACTCAGTCCAAAACCTGCCCATGAAACGGCCATCCCGATCACTAACAATGGTCTTCGGCACTCCCCAGTACTTAACCATGTTCTTCAGGAACAATCGAGTTGCCTCCTCGACTGGGCACTCCTTGGTTGCTGGAATGAAGATTCCATACTTGGGAAACCTATCCACCACTACCATGATGCTTCCAAACCCTTCTGCTTTGGGTAAACCGATTATAAAGTCCAGAGAAACACTCTCCCATGGTCACTCTGGCACTGGCAATGGCCCCAAGAGATCATCTGGTTTCTTGAGCTCCACCTTGTCCTATTGGCACACAAGACAAGTCTTCACATAGGCCTCCACATCGTCCCTCATGTGTAGCCAGTAGTACTGGTCCTCGATCAACGCCAAGGTACGGCTCACTCTGGGGTGTCCAGCCCACCTTGAATCATGGCATTCTTGCAAAACTTCCTTACGGAGCTTTCCGTGCTGCGGCATAAACAGTCTACTTCCCCTGGTGTACAGCAAGCCATCCTGCAACCAAAATCACCTAGTCTTACCTTGCTGGGCGTACTCCATCAAAGCCTTGGCTGTAGGATCATGCACAAGTCCCTCCTTGATGTACGGCACTAGTGACCCCTCTGGTTGGCTAATGGCAGCAAGGTTAGCCTTTCTGCTCAGGGCGTCTACCACTAGGTTCACCCGTCCCGACTTGTACTCCATCTGGAAATCAAATTCTACAAGAAAATCTTGCCATCTCTCCTGCTTGAGGGACAACTTCTTCTACGTCTGGAAGTAGCTGGTCGCCACATTGTCCGTCCTAACCACAAACCTTAACCCCAACAGGTAATGGTGCCAAGTGCGCAAGCAGTGCACCACTGCAGTCATTTCCTTCTCTTGGACCGTGTACTTGCGCTCAGTCTCGTTCAGCTTTCTACTCTCGAACGCGACTGGACGTCCCTCCTGCATCAACACACCCCCTATGGCAAAGTCTGATGCATCCGTATGCACCTCATATGGCTTGGCATGGTCTGGCAAGGCCAAGACTGGCTCTTCGGTCACAGCCCGCTTCAACCTGTCAAAGGCTTCCTGGCACCCTGCGCTCCACTCCCATGCTTTCCCTTTCTTGAGCAAGTCAGTCAATGGCGTGGCTATTGCTGATTGACCTTTGATGAAGCGCCTGTAGTAGTTGACCAACCCAAGGAATGATCTCAACTCAGTGACCTTGGCTGGCGGTTGCCACTTCAGGATGGCATGTATCTTGCCTTCATCCATGCATATCCTGTCACCTCCCACTATATGGCCAAAGAACGGGATCTCCTGCTGGGCGAATGAGCACTTCTCCCTCTTGACAAATAGCTTGTGCGCCCGCAACACCTTGAACACCTGTCTCAAGTGGTCTACATGCTCTCCCAAAGTCTGGCTATAGATCACAATGTCATCCAAATAAACCACAACAAACCGATCAAGGAATGACTGAAGTACCTTGTTCATAAGGGTGCAGAATGTTGCTGGGGCATTCAGAGTCTGAAAGGCATCACCAAGAACTCATACGAACCATACCGAATGACACATGCTATCTTTGGCACATCTCCCTCCACGATCTTGACTTGATAGTAGACTGACCTCAAATCCAACTTGGTGAACCACCTTACGCTCCCAAGTTGATCGAACAAGTTCGCAATGAGTGGGATGGGGTACTTGTTCTTGATGGTCAGCTTGTTCAAAGCTCGGTAGTCTATGCACAGCCGCAACAACCCATCATGCTTGCGCTGAAATAGAACCGGTGCACCATAGGGTGCCTTCGATGGCTTGATGAAGCCAGCATCAACTAACTCTTTGAGCTGCTTCCTCAACTCTTCCAACTCTGGTAGAGACATTCGGTAAGGGGCTCTAGCTGGTGGCTTGGCCTCGAACACCAGCTCGATCTTATGGTCCACCTCCCTCTTAGGTGCTAGCTTGCTAGGTAGCTTTATGGGCATCACATCACTAAAGGTCTTTAGCACTTTTAGCACCTCCAAGGGTGACTCGATCTCCTTCTCCCTTGGCTCATCATATTTCAGGGCTGCCAAGAAGGTGTCTTCTTGTCTGCTTACCGCCTTGGCAAATTGGATGGCTGACACCACCCGCGACCCAACTCCAGACCCTCTCCTCAATGGCACTAGGCATTGGCACCGTGCATCCAAGATGCAAACACAATCGACAAAAGGCACAAGGAGGGCATTAATCCGAACAAGGAAATCCAACCCAATCACAAACTCATAGTTGTCAAGGGGTATTACCTCAATGGTTTCCTTGCCTTTCCAGTCTCCAAGCTGCAACTCCACTCCCCGCGCTACTCCAATGGCTGGAACTTCCTTGAAGTTCACCGTTTTGATGGTACCAGTCCCTTTCTGCACCTTTAGTCTGAGCTTTCAGGCTCTATGACCTGAAATAAAAAGATGTGAGGCACATGTGTCCACCAGTGCGCTCACCTTCTGACCCGTAACCATCAGATCCACAAACATCAAGCCCTTTGGCTTGCGGTTCCCCTTACTCTAGATAGCATTGAGCACCAATGACCCAAGCTTTGCTGCCCCTGACTCTGGCTCCTCACAAACTCCTTGTCTATAGTAGCCAGCTTGCCCTTCTGCAGGTAATTACACACTATGTGGCTCCCTCTACATAGGTAGCATGCTAGTGGCTCTCGGTCCCCCTTTGCTTTCCACTTGCCTGCTAGTGGCTTCCTTTCACCATCCTTGGTTGAACGATCTCGATCTCCATCCTTGGACTCTCGATCATGGTCTTTCCCCTTGGATTGCTTCTTCCGATCCCTATCATCCCTGCCCTTACCCTTGGGCTTGGTAGACTCGAACTTGTTCAGAGGCTTGAACTCTATCAAGGCCTCGGCAGTAGTCATGGCTTTAGCCAAGTCATGAACTCCTCTCCTTTGTAGCTCATGCTTCACCCACGACTTCAGCCTATCCATGAAAGCAAATAAGGCATCCTTTTCACCTAGATTCAAGATCTGTAGCATCAGTTCAGAGAATTTTTGGACATACTCCCTTATGTCCCCTTGCTGGCTCAGCCTGCGTAACTTTGCTCGTGCTTCATCATCAGCATACTTCAGGTAAAATTGTTTTCTGAACTCCTTTTGGAACTCTGCCAAGGTTCCAATCTTGGCGCTTCCATGCCTGACATCATCATACCTGCACCTCTACCACAATAAGGCTACATCAGTGAGATACATAGCAGCAGTGCTTACCTTTATCGCCTCGTCTTGCATGCCCATGGCCTGGAAGTACTACTCCATACCCCAAAGGTAGTTATCTACTTCTTTGGCTGCCCTAGTCCCCTTGAACTCCTTAGGCTTGGGGACATCCAATCTGGACTTGGACACTCCAGCAAACATGCCATTCCCAATGGCAGTCTTGCAAGCAACGAGCTCACTAGTAAGCTCCTCCATCCGCCGACGCATGGCCTCCATGCCATCGCTCAAGGTCAGCACTTCAGCCTCCAAGGTCTGATTCTTTTGGGTGAACACATCCAAGCCTTTGTTGAGAGCAGCTTGTAGCTCACTTTGGATCTCCTCCCTCATGGAGTCTAGCGATGCAATGTGAGTCTCTACCCCCTCAAGCTTTTCCCTCATGTCGTCCATGGTCACCTCCACTTTGGCCAGCCTACCGTCCATGGTAAACCAGATATCTCTAGAACTAGTTTTCCTCCTTCTTCCATGCCCATGCTTCTGGGCCTCTGGTTGTTGGTTAGCAGCATCACTTTGGGATGCCATCTTCTCTAACCTTCACAACACAAACATCCAGAATCAAACTTGCTCTGATACCAACTGTCACGGGCTCTGACCTTAGACTCAGAAACCGTGTGGCCTCAGGCTTCGAATCTCCTCTTTTATGCCTAAGTTAGCCTAAAACACAAGCGTACAAGCATTAGAACAACAGGAAGGGCTGATTACACAAGTTAAAGATAAATAGGATAAGAAGGTAGAATTTTGGAAATGCCCTTGTATTCACTGAAACAGAAGTGTTTGATGGTGTACAAATGATGAAGGACCAGCCTTCTATTTATAGTTGAGGCTCCAGCTTACACTTAATGGCAATATCCCTAGAATAAAGGCTAAAATCATGGGATTATACAGATTAAAATCAATCAGGATGCTAACTCTTAATTTTCAGGGTCAACCAAATCTGCCAAGATGATGCTGCTGATCCTACCTGCTTCCAGAAGCTTCCCTTGCGTGTCCAGCACCTTGGGCCCTTCTGGATGTGGTGCGGCCAGCTTGTATGCCAGGCCTTGGTCTCACGGGCTGGCTTGCAAGTTGGGCAGGCATTCTGAACTCGTTTGCTACACTTTGCGTGCAGATACCCGTCGGTACGCCTGGTCTGCGGGCCTCAACCGCTAGCTCACTTGCTAGTGCACCCGATGTGCCTGGCACGCCCGCCCAGGGTGTGACACTTGGCCCTTATATTGGCCCCCTATCCCTCATCAAACTTGGAGAACTCACACCCCCTTTAAAGAGCATTTGAGATTTTATAGGTTTGCTGCCACTAGCCATTAAAGTGTCTAAAATGGGGACACATTTTTCAAATGATCACAAAATCTTCTCCACTTCGAGTTTTTAGCTGAATTTTTTTGTGCATGCCAACAAAAATACAAGGATCACCTCTACCAAATTTGGGGATAAAACTCTTTCTAAAAAATGTTTAAAAAATCCCGAACCGTAAAATGTTTTGAAAATCATGAAAAATAGAAAATGGGTCGTCTTAGGGAAAAATTGTATGAATTTACAAGCCATAAAAATGGCATTGGCACGGTAGAAATATGAAGATGTGCTTGAACCCACCTACCACCCGTTCGATCCCCGGCTTGCGCATCCTACCTCTCTGGTCGGCTGAGCGCCCGCACGCTCATTTCGTGGGTTGACTTAGGCTATACGGAGTTCATCCCCAGTCTAAGCATACGGAGTTCATTCCCAGTCTAAGATCGAACCAGACCGAGGGTTGCGGCAGCAGGATCTGCAGCACGCAGGGGGGGACAAGGCCAATCCTCGGCTTACGCATTCTACGTCTTCGATCGACCGAGCGCCTGTACGCTCGTTTCATGGGTTGTCTTAGGCATAGGGAGTTCATTCCTTGTCTAAGCCCCAGCTGGACCAAGGGTTGTGGGCAGTGGGATCGGTAGCATACCGAGAGGGATCGAGCCGATCCCTGACTTGCGCATTATGCCTCTCTGACCGGCTCAGCACCCGCACGCTCATTTCGTGGGTTGACTTAGGCATACGGAGTTCATTCCCAGTCTAAGATCAGACCGAACCGAGGGTTATGACAGCAGGATCGATAGCACGCAGGGGGGATCGGGTCGATCCCTGGCTTGCACATTCTACCTCTCTGACCGGCTGAGCACCTGCACGCTTGTTTTGTGGGTTGGCTTAGTTATACGAAGTTCATTCCATGTCTAAGCATATGGAGTTCATTCCCAGTCTAAGATCAGATCAGACTGAAGGTTGCGACAGCAGGAACAGCAGCAAGATTGGCAGCACGTAGGGAGGGACCGGGCCGATCCCCGGCTTGCGCATTCTGCCTCTCCGACAGGCTGAGCGCCCGCATGCTCGTTTCATGGGTTGGCTTAGGCCTACGAAGTTCATTCCATGTCTAAGCCCCAGCCGGATCCAGGGTTGTGGCAACAGGACCAGCAGCGGGATCGACAGCATGCAGAGGGGGATCGGGCTGATCCTCAGTTTGTGCATTATGCCTCTTCGACTGGCCTTTTCGGTCGGTTGAGCGCCCGCACGCTCATTTCGTGGGTTGACTTAGGCATACGAAGTTCATCTCCAATCTAAGCATATGGAGTTCATTCCCAGTCTAAGATTGGACCGGACCGAGGGTTGCGGTAGTAGGATCGGCAGCATACAGGGGGGACCGAGCCGATCCCTGGCTTGTGCATTCTGCCTCTCCGGTCGACTGAGCACCCTACACGTCCATTTTATGGGTTAGCTTAGGCATGGGGAGTTCATTCCATGTCTAAGCCCTAGCCAGACCGAGGGTTGTGGCAGCAGGATCTGCAACACGCAAGGGGATCGGGCCGATCCTCGACTTGCGCATTCTGCCTCTCTGACCGGTTGAGCGCTCACATGTTGTTTTTGTGGGTTGGCCTAGGCATAGGGAGTTCATTCCATGTCTAAGCCCCAGCTGGACCGAGGGTTGTGGCAGCGAGACCGGTAACACGCAGAGAGGGATCGGGTTGATCCCCGGCTTGCGCATTATGCCTCTTCGACCGGCTCAGTGCCCGTACACTCATTTCATGGGTTGACTTATGCATACGGAGTTCATTCCCAGTCTAAGATCAGACCGGATCGAGGGTTGCGACAGTCGGATCGACAGCACGCAAGGGGGACTGGGCTGATCCCCTGCTTGCGCATTTTGCCTCTCCGGTCGGCTGAGTGCCCGCAGGCTCGTTTCGTAGGTTGGCTCAGGCATACGGAGTTCATTCCATGTCTAAGCCCCAGTAGGACCGAGGGTTGTGGTAGCGGGACTGGCAGCACGTAGAGGGGGACTAGGTCGATCCCCGACTTGCACATTATGCCTCTCCAATCGGCTCAGTGGCCGCACGCTAAATTTCGTGGGTTGACTTAGGCATACGGAGTTCATCCCCAGTCTAAGCATACGGACTTCATTCTCAGTCTAAGATCGGAATCGGACCGAGGGTTGCGACAGCAGAACCAGTAGTAGGATCGACAGCACGCATGGGGGGATCGGGTCGATCCCCAGCTTGTGCATTCTACCTCTCTGACCGACTGAGCGCCCGCCCGCTCGTTTCATGGATTGGCTTAGGCATAGGGAGTTCATTCCATGTCTAAGCCCCAACCGAACTGAGGGTTGTGGCAGCGGGAATGATAGCACTCAGAGATGGACTGGGTCGATCCTCGGCTTGCGCATTATGCCTCTCTGGCAAGCTCAGCACCCGAACGCTCATTTCGTGGGTTGACTTAGGCATACGGAGTTCATTCCCAGTCTAAGATCGGATCGGACCGAGGGTTGCGGTAGCAGGATCGACAGCACGCAGGGGGGACCGGGCCGCTCCCCGGCTTGCCGCATTCTGCCGCTCCGACCGACTGAGCGCCCGTACGCTTGTTTCGTGGGTTGGCTTAAACATACGGAGTTCATTCCATGTCTAAGCATACTGAGTTCATTCCCAATCTAAATCGGATCGGACTGAGGGTTGCAGTAGCAGGACCGACAGTAGGATCGACAACACGTAGGGGGACCAGGCCAATCCCCGGCTTGCCTATTTTGCCTCTCTGACCGACTAAGCTTCGGTAGGCTTGTTTCATGGGTTGACTTAGGCATACGGAGTTCATCCCCAGTCTAAGCATACGAAGTTCATTCCAAGTCAAGATCAAACTGGATCGAGGGTTGCGGCAGCAGGATTGGCAGCACGCTGAGCGCCCGCACCTCCGGTTCGTCGGTTGGCTTAGGCATAGGGAGTTCATTCCATGTCTAAGCCCCAGCCGGACCGAGGGTTGTGGCAGCGGGACCGGCAGCATGCAGAGGGGGATTGAGCCAATCCCCGACTTGCGCATTCTGCCTCTTCGACCTACTGAGCGCTCGCACGCTCGTTTCATGGGTTGGCTTACGCTTACGGAGTTCATTCCATGTATAATCATATGGAGTTCATTCCCAGTCTAAGAGTTTGAGCCACGACAGCAGGATCGACAGCATGCAGGGGGGACCAAGCCGATCCCAGGTTGCTCATTCTGCTTCTCCGATTGACTAAGTGCTCGCATGCTCGTTTCATGGGTTGGCTTAGGCATACGGAGTTCATTACATGTCTAGGCATACGGAGTTCATTCCCAGTCTAAGATCAGATCGGATCGAGGTTTATGGCAGTAGGACCAGCAACAAGATCGACAGCACGCAAGGGGGACCAGGTCGATCCCCAGCTTGTGCATTCTGCCTCTTCAGTCGGCTGAGCGCCTGCACGCTCGTTTCGTGGGTTGGCTTAGGCATACAGAATTCATTCCATGTCTAAGCCCCAGCTGAATCGGGGGTTGTGACAGCGGGACAGATAGCACGCGGAGGGGGATCGAGTCGATCCCCGACTTGCGCATTATGCCTCTCCGACCGACTTAGTGCTCGCACGCGCATTTCATGGGTTGACTTAGGCATACGGAGTTCATTCACAATCTAAGATCAGATCAGATCGAGGGTTGCAGCAGCAGGATCGACAGCACGCAGGGGGGACCGAGCCGATCCTCGGCCTGCACATTCTACCTCTTCGACCGGCTGAATGCCCGCACACTCATTTCGTGGGTTGGCTTCGGCATACAGCGTTTATTCCATGTCTAAGCATATGGAGTTCATTCCCAGTCTAAGATCGGACTAGACCGAGGGTTGCGGTAGTAGGACCAGTAGCAGGATCGGTAGCACACAGGGAAGGATCGGGCCGATCCTCGGCTTGCTCATTCTGCCTCTCCGGTCGGTTGAGCGCCCGTACGCTCGTTTTGTGGGTTGGCTGAGGCATACGGAGTTCATTCCATGTCTAAGCCCCAGCTGGACCGAGGGTTGTGGCAGTAGGACCGACAGCGGGATCGACAGCACGCAGAGGGGGACCAGGTTAATCCCCGACTTACGCATTATGCCTCTTCGATCGACTGAGCGCCCCCACGCTCGTTTCGTGGGTTGACTTAGGCATACGGAGTTCATCCCCAGTCTAAGCATACGGACTTCATTCCCAGTCTAAGATCCGATCGGACTGAGGGTTATGGCAGCAGGAACTACAGCATGCAGGGAGGACGGGTCGATCCCCGGCTTGCACATTCTGCCTCTCCAGCCAGCTGAGTGCCCGCATGCCTGTTTCGTGGGTTGGCTTAGGCATAGGGACCAGTCGGAATGAGGGTTATGGCAGCGGGACCGGTAGCACGTAGAGCGGGACCGGGTCGATCCTTGGCTTGCGCATTATGCCTCTCCGGCTGGCTCAACGCCCAAACGCTCGTTTCATGCATTGACTTAGGCATACGAAGTTCATTCCTAGTCTAAAATCAAACCAGACTGAGGGTTGCGGCAGCAGGATTGACAGCACGTAGGGGGGATCGGGCTGGTCTCCGCATTATGCATTCTACCTCTCCAGTCAGCTGTACGCCCGCACGCTCGTTTCGTGAGTTGGCTTAGGCATACGGAGTTCATTCCATGTCTAAGCATACGGAGTTCATTCCCATTCTAAGATCGGATCGGATCGAGGGTTGAGATAGTAGGACCAGCATCAGGATCGGTAGCACGCAGGGGGGACCGAGTCGATCCCCAGCTTGCGCATTCTGCCTCTCTAGCTGGATGAGCGCCCGCATGCCCGTTTCATGGGTTGGCTTAGGCGTAGGGAGTTCATTCCATGTCTAAGCCCCAACCGGACCGAGGGTTGTGGCAGTGGGACCGACAGCACACAGAGGGTGACCGGGTCGATCCCCGGCTTGTGCATTATGCCTCTCCGATTGGCTCAGTGCCTGAATGCTCGTTTAGTAGGTTGACTTAGGCATACGGAGTTCATTCCCAATCTAAGATCGGATCGGATCGAGGGTTGTGGTAGCAGGATCGACAGCACGTAGAGGGGATCGGGCCAGTCTTCGGCTTGCACATTCTGCCTTTTCGGTCGGTTGAGCGCCCGCTCGCCCGTTTCATGGGTTGGCTTGGGCATAGGGAGTTCATTCCATGTCTAAGCCCCAGTCGGACCGAGGGTTGTGGCAACGGGACCTACAGCACGCAGAGGGGGATCGGGCCGATCCCCGGCTTGTGCATTATGCCTCTTCGGCCGGCTCAGCACTCGCACGCTCATTTCGTGGGTTAACTTCTGCATACGGAGTTCATTCCCAGTCTAAGATCAGACCAGACCGAGGGTTGTGGCAGCAGGATTGACAGCACGCAGGGGGGACAGGGTCGATCCCTGGCTTGCAATCTGCCTCTCTGACCGGCTAAGCACCTGCACGCTCGTTTCGTGGGTTGGCTTAGGCATAGGGAGTTCATTCCATGTCTACGCATATCAAGTTCATTCCCAGTCTAAGATTTTGAGCCACATTGCACATGTTGGGCTTGGGCATGTGCTGGTGCCGCAATTTTTTTGCCCGGGGCACCATCATCGGAGCATCGTCGGAGAGCGTAACCAGCGACATTAGGGGTTTCGAGGATTGGGGGGCCGGGGGGTGTGCACACATGATGTGCGATGGGTGCTGGTACTTGGCCCTTATATTGGCCCCCTATCCCTCATCAAACCTTGAGAACTCACACCCCCTTAAAGAGCATTTGAGATTTTATAGGTTTGCTGCCAATATCATTAAAGTGTCTGAAATGGGGACACTTTTTTCAAACGGTCACAAAATCTTCTCCACTTCGAGTTTTTAGCTGAATGTTTTTATGCATGCCAAAAAAAATACAAGGATCACCTCTACCAAATTTGGGGACAAAATTCTTTCTAAAAAAATTTTAAAAAATCCTGAACAGCAAAACATTTCAAAAATCATGAAAAATAGAAAACGGGTCATCTTGCCACGAAACTTCACATGAAGGCTTAGGGGACCATTGTATGAATTTAAAAGTCATAAAAAAGGCATTGGCATGGCAGAAATATGAAGATGTGCTTGAACCCACCTACCACCCATTCGATCCTCGGCTTGCGCATCCTGCCTCTCTGGTTGACTGGGTGCCCGTACGCTCGTTTCACGGGTTGACTTAGGCATACGGAGTTCATCCCCAGTCTAATCATACGAAGTTCATTCCCAATCGAAGATCTGACTAGACCAAGGGTTGCGACAATAGGATTGGCAGCACGCAGGGGGACTGGGTCGATCCCCGGCTTGTGAATTCTGCCTGTTCGACCGACTGAGCCCCCGCACACCCGTTTCATGGGTTGGCTTAGGCCTAGGGAGTTCATTCCATGTCTAAGCCCCAGTTGGACTGGGGGTTGTGGCAGTGGGACCGACAGCACGTACAGGGGGACCGGGCCGATCCCCAGCTTGCGCATTATGCCTCTTCGATCGGTTCAGCGCCTGCACACTCGTTTCATGGGTTGACTTAGGCATATAGAGTTTATTCCCAATCTAAGATCGGATCAGACCGAGGGTTGCGACAGCAGGATCGACAGCACATAGGGCGGACCGGGTCGATCCTTGATTTACGCATTCTGCCTCTCCGATCGGCTAAGCGCCTGCATGTTCGTTTCATGGGTTGGCTTAGTCATACGAAATTCATTCCATGTCTAAGCATACAGAGTTCATTCCCAGTCTAAGATCGAACCGGACTGCGGGTTACGGAAGTAGGACCAACAACAGGATTGACAGCATGAAGGGGGGACCGGGCTGATCCCTGGCTTGCTCATTTTGCCTTTTCAATCGACCACTCCGACCGGCTGAGCACCCACACACTCGTTTAGTGGGTTGACTTAGGCATACAGAGTTCATCCCCAGTCTAAGCATACGGAGTTCATTCACAGTCTAAGATCGGACCAGACCAAGGGTTGCGGTAGCAGATCGACAAAACGCAGGGGGGACCGGGTCGATCCCTGGCTTGCGCATTCTGCCTCTCCAGCCATTTGAGCGCCCGCACGCCCATTTCGTTGGTTGGCATAGGCATAGGGAGTTCATTCCATGTCTAAGTCTCAGTCGGACCAAGGGTTGTGGCAGCAGGACCGACAGCACGCAGAAGGGGATCGGGCCAATCCATTGCTTGCGCATTAGGCCTCTCCGGCGGGCTGAGTGCCCGCACGCCCGTTCCGTGGGTTGGCTTAGGCATAGGGAGTTAATTCCATGTCTAAGCCCCAACCGGACTGAGGGTTGTGGCAGCGGGTCTGATAGCATGCAAAGGAGGACCGGGCCAATCCCCAGCTTGCGTATTATGCCTCTCCGGTGGGCTCAGCGCCTGCACGCTCATTTCGTGGGTTGACTTAGGCGTATAGAATTAATTCCCAATCTAAGATCGGACCAGATCGAGGGTTGCGGTAGTAGGATCGACAGCACGTAAGGGGGCACAGGGCAGGTCCCCGACTTATGCATTCTACCTCTCCGGCCATCTGAGCGCCCGCATGCTCGTTACGTTGGTTGGCTTAGGCATACGGAGTTCATTCCATGTCTAAGCATACGGAGTTCATTCCCAGTCTAAGATCGGACCGGACCTAGGGTTGTGATGGCAGGACCAGCAGTAAGATCGGTATCACACAGTGGGGGATCGGGCCGATCCTTGGCTTGCGCATTCTGCCTCTCCGATCGGCTGAGCACTCGCACGCTCATTTCGTGTGTTGGCTTAGGCATACAGGGTTCATTTCATGTCTAAGCCCAAGCCGGACCGAGGGTTGTGGCAGCAGGATCGGTAGCGGGATTAGCAGCACACAGAAAGGGATCAGGCTGATCCCCGGTCGGCTGAGCGCCAGCATGCTCGTTTCATGGGTTGACTTAGGCATACGGAGTTCCTCCGTAGTCTAAGCATACGGAGTTCATTCCCAGTCTAAGATCGGATCAGACCGAGGGTTGAGGTAGCAGGATTGGTAGCGCACAGGGGGGATCGGGCCGATCCCCGGCTTGCGCATTCTGCCTCTTCGATCGGCTGAGCCACCGCACGCCCGTTTCATTTGTTGGTTTAGGCATAGGGAGTTCATTCCATGCCTAAGCCCCAGTCGGACCGAGGGTTGTGGCAGCGGGATCGGCAACACGTAGAGAGGGACCGTGCCGATCCCCGGCTTGCGCATTATGCCTCTTCGATCGGCTCAGCACCCGCACGCTCGTTTTGTGGATTGATTTATGCATACGGAGTTCATTCCCAGTCTATGATCGGACCGGACCGAGGGTTGGGGCAGCAGGATCGACAGCACGTAGGGGGCACCGGGCCGATCCTCTGCTTGCGCATTCTGCCTCTCCAGCCGACTGAGCACCCGCATGCTCGTTTCATGGGTTGACTTAGGCATACAGAGTTCATTCCATGTCTAAGCATATGAAGTTCATTCCCAGTCTAAGATCGGACCAGAGCGAGGGTTGCAACAGTATGACCAGCAGTAAGATCGATAACACGCAAGAGGGGATCGGGCCAATCCCTGGCTTATGCATTCTGCCTCTTCGCTCGGCTGAGCGCCCACACGCTCGTTTCGTGGGTTGGCTTAGGCATAGGGAGTTAATTCCATGTCTAATCCCCAGTCAGACCGAGGGTTGTCGCAGCGGGATTGACAGCACGCAGAGGGGGACCAGGCCGATCCCCAGCTTACGCATTATGCCTCTCCAACCGGCTCAGCGCCCGTACTCTCATTTCGTGGATTGACTTAGGCATACAGAGTTCATTCCCAGTCTAAGATCAGACCGGACTGAAGGTTGCTGTAGCAGGATCGATAGCGCGCAAGGGGGCACCAGGAAGGTCTCCGGCTTGCGCATTCTGCCTCTCTGGTCGGCTAAGCGCCCGCATGCTCGTTTCGTGGGTTGGCTTAGGCATACGGAGTTCATTCCATGTCTAAGCATATGGAGTTCATTCCCAGTCTAAGATCGTACCAGACTGAGGGTTGCGACAGCAAGACCAGCAGCAAGATCGGTAGCACGCAGGGGGGACTGGGCCGATCCTTGGCTTGCGCATTTACTTCTCCGGCTGGCTGAGCACCCGCACGCTTGTTTCATGGGTTGGCTTAGGCATATGGAGTTCATTCCATGTCTATGCCCAGTCGGACCAAGGGTTGTGGTAGCATGGCTGGCAGCGTGATTGGTAGCACGCAGAGGGGGATCGGGCTGATCCTCGACTTGCGCATTATGCCTCTCCGGTCGGACTCTCCGGTCGGCTGAAAGCCAGCACGCTCATTTTATGGGTTGGCTTAGGCATACGGAGTTCCTCCCCAGTCTAAGTATATGGAGTTCATTCCTAGTCTAAGATCAGACCGAACCGAGGGTTGCGGCAGTAGGATCAGCAGCACACAGAGGGGACCAGGCCTATCCCCGACTTGCGCATTGTACCTCTCCGGCCAGCTGAGCGACCGCACACACATTTTGTTTGTTGGCTTAGGCATAGGGAGTTCATTCAATGTCTAAGCCCCAGTCGGACCGAGGGTTTTGGCAACGGGACTGATAGCACGTAGAGAGGGACCGGGCTGATCCCCGACTTGCGCATTATGCCCCTTCAGCCAGCTCAGCGCTCGCACACTCGCTTCGTGGGTTGACTTATGCATACGGAGTTCATTCCCAGCCTAAGATTGGATCGAAATGAGGTTTGCAATAGCAGGATCGACAGTACGCAGGGGGGACCAGGCCGATCCCTGGCTTATGCATTCTTCCACTTCAATCGGCTGAGCACCCGCATGCTCGTTTCGTGGGTTGGCTTAGGCATACAGAGTTAATTTCATGTCTAAGCATGCAGAGTTCACTCCCAGTCTAAGATTTTGAGCCACGGTGCACATGATGGGCTCGAGCATGTGCTGGTGCCGCATTTTTTTTGCCTGGGGCACCATCACCGGAGCATTGTCGGAGAGCCTAATCGGCGGCATTAGGGGTTCTGACAACTGGGGGGACGGGCGGGTGTACGCACATGATGTGCGATGGGTGCTGGTACTTGGCCTTTATATTGGCCCCCTATCCCTCATCAAACCTCAAGAACTCACACCCCCTTAAAGAGCAATTGAGATTTTATAGGTTTGCTGCCATTAGCAATTAAAGTGTCTGAAATGGGGAGACTTTTTTCAAACGGTCACAAAATCTTCTCCACTTTGAGTTTTTAGCTGAATTTGTTTGTGCATGCCAACAAAAATACAAGGATCACCTCTACAAAATTTGGGGACAAAACTCTTTCTAAAAAAATTTTAAAAAATCCCGAACCATAAAAAGTTTCAAAATTGATGAAAAATAGAAAATGGGTTGTCTTGCCACCAAACTTCACATGAAGGCTTAGGGGACAATTGTATGAATTTACAAGCCATAAAAATGGCATTGGCATGGCAGAAATATGAAGATGTGCTTGAACCCACTTACCATCCGTTCGATCCCCAGCTTGCGCATCCTGCCTCTCTTGTCGGCTAAGCGTCCGCATGCTCGTTTTGTGCGTTGACTTAGGCATTCGGAGTTCATCTCCAGTCTAAGCATATGGAGTTCATTCCCATTCTAAGATCAAACCAGACCGAGGGTTGCGGTAGCAGGATCGATAGCATGTAGGGGGACTGGGTCGATCCCCGGCTTGCGCATTCTGCCTCTCCAGCTGGCTGAGCGCCCGCACGCCCGTTTCATGGGTTGGCTTAGGCATAGGGAGTTAATTCCATGTCTAAGCCCCAGCTGGATCGAGGGTTGTGGCAGCGGGACCGGTAGCACGTAGAGGGGGACCGGGCCGATCCCTCGCTTGCGCATTATGCCTCTTCGACCGACCTCTCCGGTCGGCTTAGCGCTCGCACGCTCGTTTTGTGGGTTGACTTAGGCATACGGAGTTTATCCCTAGTCTAAGCATACGGAGTTCATTCAAAGTCTAAGATCAGACCAGACCGAGGGTTGCGGCAGTATGATCAATATCACGCAGGGGGGACCGGGTTGATCCCCGACTTGCGCATTCTACCTCTCCGGCCGGCTGAGCACCCGCGCGCCCGTTTCATGGGTTGGCTTAGGCTTAGGGAGTTCATTCAATGTCTAAGCCCCAGTTAGACCGAGGGTTGTGGCAGCGAGACCGACAGCACGTAGAGGGGGACCGAACTGATCCCCGACTTACGCATTATGCCTTTCTGGCCGGCTCAGTGGCCGAACGCTCATTTCGTGGGTTGACTTAGGCATGTGGAGTTCATTCCCAGTCTAAGATCAGATCAGACTGAGGATTACGACAGCAAAACCAATAGCAGGATCGACAGCACGCAGGGGGGGACCGGGTCGATCCCCGACTTGCGCATTTTACCTCTCCGACCGACGGAGCACCTGCACGCTCGTTACGTGGGTTGGCGTAGGCATACGGAGTTCATTCCATGTCTTAGCCCCAGCCGGACCGACGTTTGTGGTGGCAGGACCGATAGCGGGATCGACAGAGAGGGGGACTAGGCTGATCCTCGGCTTACGCATTATGCCTCTCCGACTGGCCTCTCCGACCAGTTGAGCGCCTGCACGCTCATTTTATGGGTTAACTTAGGCATACGGAGTTCATTCCCAGTCTAAGATCGGATCGAAACGAGGGTTGTGGTAGCTGGATCTACAGCACGCAGGGGGTATCGGGTCGGTCCCTGGCTTACACATTTAGCCTCTCCGGCCGACTGAGCTCCCGTACGCTTGTTTCATGGGTTGGCTTAGGCATACGGAGTTTATTCCATGTCTAAGCATACAGAGCTCATTTCCAATCTAAGATCAGACAGGGCCCGAGGGTTACGGCAGCAAGACCAGCAGCAGGATTGGCAGCAGGCCGATCCTCAACTTGTGCATTCTACCTCTCCGACCGGCTGAGTGCCCGCACGCTCGTTTCATGGGTTGGCTTGGGCATACGGAGTTCATCCCCAGTCTAAGTATACGGAGTTCATTCCCAGTCTAAGATCAGAAGGGACTGAGGGTTGCGGTAGCAGGATCGACAGCACGCAGGGGGGACCGAGCTGATCCCCAGCTTGCGCATTTGCCTTTCCGACCAGCTGAGCGCCCGCATGCCCATTTCGTGGGTTGGCTTAGACATAGGGAGTTCATTCCATGTCTAAGCCCCAGCCAGACCGAGGGTTGTGGCAGCGGGACCAGCAGCATGCAGAGGGGGATCGAGCCGATCCCTGGCTTACGCATTCTGCCTCTTCGGTCGGCCTCTCCGACTGGCTTCTCCGACCGACTGAGGGCCTGCATGCTCGTTTCATGGGTTAACTTAGGCATACGGAGTTCATCCCTAGTCTAAGCATATGGTGTTCATTCCCAGTCTAAGATCAAACTGGACCACAGGTTGTGGCAGCAGGATCGACAGTACGTAGGGGGGACCGGGCCTGTCCTCGGCATACGCATTCTGCCTCTCCGGCCGACTGAGCACTCGAACGCCCGTTTCATGGGTTGGCTTAAGCATAGGGAGTTCATTCCATGTCTAATCCCCAGTCGGACTGAGGGTAGTGGCAGTGGGATCAGCAGCACGCAGAGGGGGACTGAGCCAATCCTCAGCTTGCGCATTCTACCTCTCCGGCAAGCTGAGTGCCCGCCCGCTCGTTTCGTTGGTTGGCTTAGGCATACGGAGTTCATTCCATGTCTAAGCATACAGAGTTCATTCCCATTCTAAGAGTTTGAGCCACGGTGCACATCCTGGGCTCGGGCATGTGCTGGTGCAGCATTTTTTTCACCCGGGCCACCATCGTCGGAGCATCGTCGGAGAGCCTAACCGGTGGCATTGGGGGTTCCAACGATTGGGGGGCCGGGGGGTGTGCGCACATGATGTGCGATGGCTGCTTGTACTTGGCCCTTATATTGGGCCCCTATCCCTCATCAAACCGCAAGAACTCACACCCCCTTAAAAAGCATATGAGATTTTATAAGTTTGCTGCCAGTAGCCATTAAAGTGTCTGAAATGGGGACACTTTTTCAAACGGTCACAAAATCTTCTCCACTTCGAGTTTTTAGCTGAATTTTTTTGTGCAAGCCAACAAAAATACAACGATCACCTCTACTAAATTTGGGGACAAAAATCTTTCTAAAAAAAATTAAAAAAAATCTCGAACTGTAAAAAGTTTTGAAAATCGTGAAAAATAGAAAATGGATCGTCCTGCCACGAAACTTCACATGAAGGTGTAGGGCATCGTTGTTTGAATTTACAAGCATAAAAATGGCATTGGCACGGTAGAAATATGAAGATGTGCTTGAACCCACCTACCAGTCGTTTGATCTTCGGCTTGCACATCCTGTCTCTCTGGTCGGTTGAGCGTCCGCATGCTAGTTTCGTGGGTTGACTTAGGCATACGGAGTTCATTCCCAGTCTAAGATCGGGACTGGATCGAGGGTTGTGGCAGCAGGATCGACAGAACACAGGGGGGACCAGGGTCGATCCCCGATTTACGCATTCTACCTCTTCGGCCGGCTAAGCGCCCGCACGCCTGTTTCATGGGTTGGCTTAGGCATAGGGAGTTCATTCGATGTCTAAGCCCTAGCCAGACCGAGGGTTGTGGCAGCGGGACCGGCAGCACACAGAGGGGGATCAGGCTGATCCCCGGCTTGCGCATTATGCCTCTCCGACCGGCTCAACGGCTGCATGCTCATTTTGTGGGTTGACTTAGGCATATGGAATTCATTCCCAGTCTAAGATCGAAACCAGACCGAGGTTACGACAGCAAGATCGACAGCACGTAGAGGGGACTGGGTCGGTCCTCAGCTTGCGCATTCTGTCTCTCCGGCCGGCTGAGTGCCCGTAGCTTGTTTCATGGGTTGGCTGAGTCATACGGAGTTCATTCCATGTCTAAACATACGAAGTTCATTCCCAGTCCAAGATCAGACCGGACCGAGGGTTGCGACAGTAGGACCAGCAGCAGGATCGACAGCACACGATGGGGGACCTGGTCGATCCCCGGTGTGCACATTCTACCTCTCCGACTGACTGAGCACCCGCACGCTCGTTTCGTGGGTTGACTTAGGCATACGGAGTTCATTCCCAGTCTAAGATCTAACCAGACCAAGGGTTGTGGCAGGAGGATCGACAGCACGCCTGGGGGACTAAGCTGATCCCCGACTTGCGCATTCTGCCTCTCCGGCCAACTAAGCGCCCACACGCCCATTTCGTGGGTTGGCTTAGGCATAGGGAGTTCATTCCATGTCTAAGCCCCAGCTAGACCGAGGGTTATGGCAGCGGGATCGGTAACACGCAGAGGGGGATCGGGCCGATCCCCGACTTGCGTATTATGCCTTTTCGATCGGCTAGCACCCAAACTATCGTTTTGTGGGTTGACTTAGGCATATGGAGTTCATCCCTAGTCTAAGCATATGGAGTTCATTCTCAGTCTAAGATCTAACTAGATCAAGGGTTGCGGCAGCAGGATCGACAGCACACAGGGGGACCGGGCCGATCCTCGGCTTGTGCATTCTGCCTTTTCGGTCGGCTGAGCGCCCACACGCTCGTTTCATGGGTTGGCTTAGGCATACGGAGTTCATTCCATGTCTAGGCATATGGAGTTCATTCCCAGTCTAAGAGTTTGAGCCACGGTGCACATGCTGGGCTCGAGCATGTGTTGATGCTGCACTTTTTTCGCCTGGGGCACCATCGTCGAAGCATCGTCGAAGTTCCGACGATTGGGGGGGCCGGGGTGTGCGCACATGATGTGTGATGGATGCAGGTACTTGGCCCTTATATTGGCCCCTATCCCTCATCAAACCTTGAGAACTCACACCCCCTTAAAGAGCATTTGAGATTTTATAGGTTTTCTGCCAGTAGCCATTAAAGTGTCTAAAATGGGGACACTTTTTTCAAACGATCACAAAATTTCTCCACTTCGAGTTTTTAGCTGAATTTTTTTGTGCATGCCAACAAAAAATACAAGGATCACCTCTACCAAATTTGGGGACAAAACTCTTTCTAAAAAAATTAAAAAAAATCCCAAACCGTAAAATGTATTGAAAATCATGAAAAATAGAAAACGGGTCGTCTTGCCACGAAACTTCACATGAAGGCGTAGGGGACCATTGTATGAATTTACAAGCTATAAAAATTTTATTGGCATGACAGAAATATGAGGATGTGCTTGAACCCACCTACCACCCGTACGATCCCCGACTTGTGCATCCTGCCTCTCTAGTTGGCTGAGCATCCGCACGCGCGTTTCATGGGTTGACTTAGGCATACAAAGTTCATCCCCAGTCTAAGCATACAGAGTTCATTCCCTGTCTAAGATCAGACCGGATCATGGGTTGCGGTAGTAGGATCGACAGCATGGAGGGGCGATCGGGTCGATCCCCGGATTGCGCATTCTGCCTCTCCGACCGACTGAGCGCCCGCACGCCCGTTTCGTGGGTTGGCTTAGGCATAGGGAGTTCATTCGATGTCTAAGCGCCAGTCGGACCTAGGGTTGTCATAGCTGGACCGACAGCACGGGGAGGGGGATCGAGCCGGTCCCCGGCTTGTGCATTATGCCTCTCCGTCGGCTCAGCGCCCGCACGCTCGTTTCGTGGGTTGACATAGGCATACAGAGTTCATTCCTAGCCTAAGATCATACCGGACCAAGGGTTGCAGCAGCAGGATCGATAGCACGTAGGGGGGACCAGGTCGGTCCCAGGCTTGCGCATTCTATGTCTCCGACTGACTGAGTGCCTGCACGCTCGTTTCATGGGTTGGCTTAGGCATATGGAGTTCATTCCATGTCTAAGCATACGGAGTTCATTCCCAGTCTAAGATTGGATCGGACCGAGGGTTACGACAGAAGTACCAGCAGCAAGATTGACAACACGTAGGGGGGATCGGGTCGATCCTCGACTTCCGCATTATGCCTCTTTCGTCGGCTCAGCGTCCGTACGCTCGTTTCATGGGTTGACTTAGGCATATGGAGTTCATTCCTAGTCTAAGATCGGATCAGATCGAGGGTTGTGGCAGCAAGATCGATAGCACACAGGGGGGGTCAGACCTGTCGTCGGCTTGCGCATTTTGCCTCTCCGACTGGCTGAGTGCCCGCACGCTCGTTTCGTGGGTTGGCTTAGGTATACGGAGTTCATTCCATGTCTAAGTCCTAGCCGGACCGAGGGTTGTGGTAGCAAGACCGGTAGTGGGATCGACAGCAGGTAGAGGGGGACCGGGCTAATCCTCGCCTTGCGCATTATGCCTCTCCGACCGACCTCTTCGACCGAATGAGTGCCTGCACACTCATTTCATGGGTTGACTTAGGCAAATGGATTTCATCCCCAGTCTAAGCTTATAGAGTTCATTCCCAGTGTAAGATCAGATCGGACCGATGGTTACGGTAGCATGCAGTGGGGACCAGCCCGATCCCTGACTTGCGCATTCTACCTCTCCGGTCGATTGAGCGCCTGCATTCCCGTTTCATGGGTTGGCTTAGGCATAGGGAGTTCATTCCATGTCTAAGCCCCAGCCAGACCGAGGGTTGTGGCAGCGGGACTGACAGCACATAGAGGGGTGTCGGGCCGATCCCCGGCTTGCGCATTATGCCTCTCTGGCCAGCTCAACGCTCGCACGCTCGTTTCGTGGGTTGACTTAGGCATACGGAGTTCATTCCCAGTCTAAGATCAGATCGGACCGAGGGTTGCACAGCAGGATCGATAGCACGCAAAGGGGGATCGGGCTGGTCCCTGACTTACGCATTCTACCTCTCCGATAGGTTGAGCGCCCGCACGCTCGTTTCGTGGTTTGGCTTAGGCATACGGAGTTCATTCGATGTCTAAGCATATGGTGTTCATTCCCAGTCTAAGATTGGACCGGACCGAGGGTTGCGGTAACAGGATCGACAGCACGCAGGGGGGATCAGGCTGATCCCCAGCTTACGCATTCTGCCTCTCCGGTAGGCTGAGCGCCCACACGCTTGTTTCATGGGTTGGCTTAGGCATACGGAGTTCATTCGATGTCTAAGCATATGGGGTTCATTCCCATCCTAAGATTGGATCGAACCGAGGGTTGCGGCAGTAGGATCGGTAGCACGCAGGGGGACCAGGCCGATCCTCGGCTTACGCATTCTACCTCCCTGGCCGGCTAAGCACCCACACGCTCGTTTCGTGGGTTGGCTTAGGCATACGGAGTTCATTCCATGTCTAAGCATACGAAGTTCATTCCCAGTCTAAAATCAGATCGGACCGAAGGTTGTGGCAATAGGACTAGCAGCAGGATCGACCGCACACAGGGGGGACCGGGCTGACCCCCGACTTGCGTATTTTGCCTCTCCGACCAGATGACTGCCCCGCACGCTGTTTCGTGGGTTGGCTTAGGCATACGGAGTTCATTCCATGTCTAAGCCCCAGCCGGACAGAGGGTTGTGGCAGCAGGGTCGGCAGCGAGATCAGTAGCACGTGGAGGGTGACCTTACTGATCCCCAGCTTGCGCATTATGCCTCTCCGGCCGGCCTCTCCGGTCGGTTGAGCGCCCGCACGCTCCTTTCGTGGGTTGACTTAGGCATACGGAGTTCATCCCCAGTCTAAGCATACGAAGTTCATTCCCAGTCTAAGATCAGACCAGACCGAAGGTTACGACAGCAGGATCGGTAGAACGTAAGGGGGACTAGGCCGATCCTCGACTTGTGCATTCTGCCTCTCTGGCCGGCTGACCGTCCTGACACCCGTTTTGTGGGTTGGCTTAGGCATAGGGAGTTCATTCCATGTCTAAGCCCCAGTCAGACCGAGGGTTGTGGCAGTGGGACCAGCAGCACGCAGAGGGGATCGGGCCAATCCTCGGCTTACGTATTATGCATCTCCGGCCAGCTCAGCGCTAGAATGCTCATTTCATGGGTTGACTTAGGCATACGGAGTTCATTCCCAGTCTAAGATCGGATCGGACCAAGGGTTGTGGCAGCAAGATCGACAGCACGCAGGGAAGGACCGGGTCGATCCTTGGCTTATGCCTTCTGCCTCTCCGGTCGGCTGAGAGCCCGCACGCTGGTTTCGTTGGTTGGCCTAGGCATAAGGAGTTCATTCCAAGTCTAAGCATACGAAGTTCATTCCCAGTCTAAGATCAGACCGAATCAAAGGTTGCGACATCAAGACCAGAAGCAAGATCGGCAGCACGTAGGGGGGACCAGGCCGATCACCGACTTACGTATTCTGCCTCTCTAACCGGCCTCTCTGGCCTGTTGACTACCCGCACACTCGTTTCGTGGGTTGACTTAGGCATACGGAGTTCATCCTCAGTCTAGGCATACGGACTTCATTCCCAATCTAAGATCGAATCAAACCGAGGGTTACGGTAGCCGGATCGGCAGAACTCAGGGGGACTGGGCCGATCCCTAACTTTTGCATTCTGCCTCTTCGGCCGACTGAGCGCCCGCATGCCCGTTTCATGGGTTGGCTTAGGCATAGGGAGTTCATTCCATGTCTAAGCCCCAGTCAGACCGAGGATTGTGGCAGCGGGATCGGCAGCAAACAGAGAGGGATCGGGCTGATCCCCGGCTTGCGCATTCTACCTCTCTGGCTGGCTGAGCGCCCGCGCGCTTGTTTCGTGGGTTGGCTTAGACATACGGAGTTCATTCCCAGTCTAAAAGTTTGAGCCATGGTGCACATGCTGGGCTCGGGCATGTGCTGGTGCCATTTTTTTTTCGCCCGGGGCACCATCGTCAGAGCATCGTCGGAGTGCCTAACCGGTGGCATTGGGGGTTCCGGCGATTGGGGGGCCGGGGGGTGTGCGCACATGATGTGCGATGGGTGCTGGTACTTGGCCCTTATATTGGCCCCCTATCCCTCATCAAACCTCGGGAACTCACACCCCCTTAAGGTGCATTTGAGATTTTACAGGTTTACTGCCAGTAGCCATTAAAGTGTCTGAAATGGGACACTTTTTTCAAATGGTCACAAAATCTTCTCCACTTCGAGTTTTTAGCTGAATGTTTTTGTGCATACCAACAAAAATACAAGGATCACCTCTACAAAATTTCGGGACAAAACTCTTTCTAAAAAAATTTTAAAAAATCCCGAACCGCAAAAAGTTTTGAAAATCGTGAAAAATAGAAAATGGGTCGTCTTGCCACGAAACTTCACAGGAAGGCTTAGGGGACCATTGTATGAATTTACAAGCCATAAAAATGGCATTGGCATGGCAGAAATATGAAGATGTGCTTGAACCCACCTACCACCCGTTCGATCCCCGGCTTACGCATCCTGCCTCTCTGGTCGGCTGAGCATCCGCACGCTCGTTTCATGAGTTAACTTAGGCATACAGAGTTCATCCCTAGTCTAAGCATACGGAGTTCATTCCCAGTCTAAGATCGAACCGAATCAAGGGTTGCGGCAGCAGGATCGGTAGCACTCAGGGGGGACCGGGTCGATCCCTGACTTGTGCATTTTGCCTCTCCGACCGGCTTAGTGCCCGCACGCCCGTTCCATGGGTTGGCTTAGGCATAGGGAGTTCATTCCATGTCTAAGCCCCAGCCGGATCGAGGGTTGTGGAAGCGGGACCGGCAGCACGTAGAGGGGGACCGGACCGATCCTCGACTTGCGCATTATGCCTCTCTGACCGGCTCATTGCCCGCACGCTCGTTTCGTGCGTTGACTTAGGCATACGGAGTTCATCCCCAGTCTAAGCATACGGAGTTCATTCCTAGTCTAAGATCAGACCGGATCGAGGGTTGCGGCAGCAGGATCGGCAGTACTCAGGGGGGACCAGGTCGATCCTCGGCTTGCGCATTTTACCTCTCTGGTATGCTGGGCACCCGCACGCCCGTTTCGTGGGTTGGCTTAGGCATAGGGAGTTCATTCCATGTCTAAGCCCTAGCCGGACCGAGGGTTGTGGTAGCGGGACCGACAGCATCTAGAGGGGGACCGGGTCGATCCTCGACTTGCGCATTCTGCCTCTTTGTTCGGTTGAGCGCCCGCATGCTCATTTTGTGGGTTGGCTTAGGCATACAGAATTCATTCCCAGTCTAAGATTTTGAGCCACGGTGCGGGCATGTGCTGGTGCTGCATTTTTTTCTCCCGGGGCACCATCGCCGAAGCATTGTCGGAGAGCCTAACCGGCGACATTTGGCATTCTGATGATTGGGGGGGCCAGGGGGTGTGCGCACGTGATGTGCGATGGGTGCCGGTACTTGGCCCTTATATTAGCCCCCTATCCCTCATCAAACCTCGAGAACTCACACCCCCCTTAAAGAGCATTTGAGATTTTATAGGTTTGCTGCCAGTAGCCATTAAAGTGTCTAAAATGGGGACACTTTTTTCAAACAGTCAGAAAAGCTTCTCCATTTCGAGTTTTTAGCTAAATGTTTTTGTGCAAGCCAACAAAAATACAAGGATCACCTCTACTAAATTTGGGGACAAAAATCTTTCTAAAAAAATTTTAAAAAATCCTGAGCCGCAAAAAGTTTTGAAAATCATGAAAAATAGAAAACGGGTCATCTTGCCACGAAACTTCACATGAAGGCTTAGGGGACCATTGTATGAATTTACAAGGCATAAAAATGGCATTGGAATGGCAGAAATATGAAGATGTGCTTGAACCCACCTACCACCCGTTCGATCCCCGGCTTCCGCATCCTACCTCTCTGGTCGGCTGAGCGTTCGCACGCTCGTTTTGTGCGTTGACTTTGGCATACGGAGTTCATCCCCAGTCTAAGCATACAGAGTTCATTCCTAGAAAAAGATTAGATCGGACTGAGGATTGTGGCAGCAGGATCGACAGCACGCAGGGGGAACCGGGCCGATCCCCGGCTTACGCATTCTCCCTCTCCGGCAGGTTGAGCCCTCGCACGCCCGTTTCGTGGGTTGGCTTAGGTATAGGGAGTTCATTCCATGTTTAAGACCCAGCCGGATCGAGGGTTGTGCAGCGGGACCGGCCAACTCAACGCCCGCACGCTCGTTTCATGGGTTGACTTAGGTGTACAGAGTTCATTCCCAGTCTAAGATCAGATCGAACCGAGGATTTTGGTAGCAGGATCGACAGCACACAGGGGGGACCGAGCTGATCCTCGGCTTGTGCATTCTGCCTTTCCGATTGGCTAAGCGCCCACACGCTCATTTCATGGGTTGGCTTAGGCATACGGAGTTCATTCCATGTCTAAGCATACGGAGTTCATTCCCAGTCTAAGATTGGACGGACCGAGGGTTGCGGCAGTAGGACCAGTAGCAAGATCGACAGCACGTAGGGGGATCAGGCTTGCGCATTCTGCCTCTCTGGCCGACTAAGTGCCCGCACACTCGTTTCGTGGGTTGGCTTAGGCATATGGAGTTCATTCCATGTCTAAGCATGCAGAGTTCATTCTCAGTCTAAGATCAGAATGGACCGAGGGTTGCGGTAGCAGGACCAGTAACAGGATCGGTAGCACGCAGGGGGGATCGGGCCGATCCTTGACTTTCGCATTCTGCCTCTCCGTCAGTTGAGCGCTCGCACGCTCGTTTCATGGGTTGGCTTAGGCATACGGAGTTCATTCCATGTCTAAGCCTCAGTCAGACCGAGGGTCGACAGCATGCAGAGGGGGACTGGGCCGATCCCCGGCTTGAGCATTATGCCTCTCTGGCCGACCTCTCCGGTCGGCTGAGTGCTCGGACGCTCGTTTCATGGGTTGACTTAGGCATACGGAGTTCATCCCTAGTCTAAGCATATAGAGTTCATTCCCAGTCTAAGATCAGACCAGACCAAGGGTTGCGACAACAGGATCGATAGAAAACAGGGGGGATCGAGCCAATTGCCGACTTGCCCATTCTGCCTCTTCGACCGACTGACTGCCCGTCTTGTTTTATAGGTTGCCTTAGGCATAGGGAGTTCATTCCATGTCTAAGCCCCAGCCGGACTGAGGGTTGTGGCAACGGGACTGGCAGCACGTAGAGGGAGATCGGGCAGATCCCCTGTTTGTGCATTATGCCTCTCTGGTCGGAGCATCGTCGGAGAGCCTAACTGACGACATTGGGGGTTCCGACGATTGGGGGGCCGGGGGGTGTGCGCACATGATGTGCGATGGGTGCTGGTACCTGGCCCTTATATTGGCCCCCTATCCCTCATCAAACCTTGAGAACTCACACCCCCTTAAAGAGCATTTGAGATTTTATAGGTTTGCTACCAGTAGCCATTAAAGTGTCTGAAATGGGGCCACTTTTTTCAATTGATCACAAAATCTTCTCCACTTCGAGTTTTTAGCTAAATTTTTTTGTGCAAGCAAAAAAAAAAATACAAGGATCACCTCTACCAAATTTTGGGACAAAACTCTTTCTAAAAAAATTTTAAAAAATCCCAAACCGTAAAAAGTTTTGAAAATCATGAAAAATAGAAAACGTGTCGTCTTGCCATGAAACTTCACATGAAGGCTTAGGGGACCATTGTATGAATTTACAAGCCATAAAAATGGCATTGGCATGGCAGAAATATGAGGATGTGCTTGAACCCACCTACCACCCGTTCGATCCCCGGCTTGCGCGTCCTGTCTCTCTGGTCGGCTCAACGTCCTCACGCTCGTTTCGTGGGTTGACTTAGTTATATGGAGTTCATCCCCAGTCTAAGCATACGGAGTTCAATCCCAGTCTAAGATCAGACCGGACCGAGCATTGCGATAGCAGGATCGACAGTACGCAGGGGGGACCGAGTCGATCCCCGACTTACGCATTCTGCCTCTCCGACCAACTGAGCGCCCGCACGCTTGTTTCGTGGGTTGGCTTAGGCATACGGAGTTCAATCCATGTCTAAGCATACAGAGTTCATTCCCAGTCTAAGATCGGACCAGACCGAGGGTTGCGACAGTAGGACCAGTAGCAGGATTGGCAGCACGCAGGGGGGGACCAGGTCGATCCCCGGCTTACGCATTCTGCCTCTCCGATAGGCCTCTTCGGCGGGCTGAAAGCCCACGCGCTCATTTTGTGGGTTGACATAGGCATACGAAGTTCATCCCCAGTCTAATATCGGATCGGATCGGGGGTTACGGCAGCAGGATCGACAGCACGCAGGGGGACCGGGCCGATCCTCAGCTTGCACATTCTGCCTCTCCGATTGGCTGAGCACTCGCACGCCCGTTTCGTGGGTTTGCTTAGGCATAGGGAGTTCATTCCATGTCTAAGCCCTAGTCGGACCGAGGGTTGTGGCGGTGGGACCGGCAGCAAGTAGAGGGGGACCGGGCCGATCCCCAACTTGCACATTCTGCGTCTCCGACTGGCTGAGCGCCCGCACGCTCGTTTCGTGGGTTGGCTTAGGAATACGGAGTTCATTCCATGTCTAAGCATACAGAGTTCATTCCCAGTCTAAGAGTTTGAGCCATGGTGCACATGCTAGACTCGGGCATGTGCTGTTGCCACACTTTTTTCGCCCAGGGCACCATCGTCGGAGCATCGCCGGAGAGCCTAACCGATGGCATTGGGGTTCCGATAATTGGGGGGCCGGGGGAGTGTGCGCACAAGATGTGCCATGGGTGCTGGTACTTGGCCCTTATATTGGCCCCTTATCCCTCATCAAACCTCGAGAACCCACACCCCCTTAAAGAGCATTTGAGATTTTATAGGTTTGCTGCCAGTAGCCATTAAAGTATCTGAAATAGGGACACTTTTTTCAAATGGTCAGAAAATCTTCTCCACTTTGAGTTTTTAGCTGAATTTTTTTATGCGTGGCAAAAAAAATACAAGGATCACCACTACCAAATTTGAGGACAAAAATCTTTCTAAAAAAATTTTAAAAAATCCCGAACCGTAAAAAGTTTCAAAAATCATGAAAAATAGAAAACGGGTTGTCTTGCCACGAAACTTCACATGAAGGCTTAGGGGACCATTGTATGAATTTACAAGCCATAAAAATGGCATTGGCATGACAGAAATAGGAAGATGTGCTTGAACCCACCAACCACCCACTCGATCCCCGACTTGCACATCCTGCCTCTCTGGTCGACTGAGCGTCCGCACGCTCATTTCGTGGGTTGACTTAGGCATACGGAGTTCATCCCCAGTCTAAGCATATGGAGTTCATTCCCAGTCTAAGATCACACTGGACTGAGGGTTGCGACAGCAGGATCGACAGCATGTAGGGGGATCGAACCGATTCCCGGCTTGCGCATTCTACCTTTCCGCCCGGCTAAGCACCCGCATGCCCATTTTGTGGCTTGGCTTAGGCTAGGGAGTTTATTCCATGTCTAAGCTCCAGTCAGATCGAGGATTGTGGCAACAGGACCGGCAGCACGCAGAGGGGGACCGGGCCGATCCCCGACTTATGCATTATGCCTTTTCGGTCGACTCAGTGCCCGAACGCTCGTTTCGTGGGTTGACTTAGGCATACGGAGTTCATCCCCAGTCTAAGCATATGGAGTTCATTCCCAGTGTAAGATCAGACCGGACCGAGGGTTACGACAGCAGGATCGGCAGCACGCAGGGGGGACCGGGCCAATCCCTGGCTTGCGCATTCTGCCTATCTGACCGGCTGAGCGCCCGCACACCCGTTTCGTGGGTTGGCTTAGGCATAGGGAGTTCATTCCACTTCTAAGCCCCAGCGGGACCGAGGGTTGTGGCAACGGGACCGGCAGCATGCAAAGGGGAATCGGGTCGATCCCTGGCTTGCGCATTATAACTTTTCGACCTGCTCAGCGCCCGTACGCTCATTTAGTGGGTTGACTGAGGCATACGGAGTTCATTCCCAATCTTAGATCAGACCAGACCGAGGGTTACGGCAGCAGGATTGACGGCACGAAGGGGGGACTGGGTCGGTCCCCGACTTGCGCAATCTGTCTCTCCGATCGACTGAGTGCCCACACGCTCGTTTCATGGGTTGGCTTAGGCATACGGAGTTCATTCCATGTCTAAGCATACGGAGTTCATTTCCAATCTAAGATCAGACCAGACTGAGGGTTGCGATAGTAGGACCAACAGCAGGATCGACAGCACGCAGGAGGGATCGGGCTGATCCCCAGCTTGCGCATTCTGCCTCTCTGGCTGGCTGAACGCCTGTACGCTCGTTTTGTGGGTTGGCTTAGGCACACGAAGTTCATTCCATGTCTAAGCCCCAGCTGGACCGAGGGTTGTGCCAGTAGGACCGGTAGCAGGATCGACAGCACGTAGAGGGGGGCCGAGGTGATCCTCAGCTTACGCATTATATCTCTTCGACCGACCTCTTCGATCGGCTGAGCACCCGTACGCTCGTTTCATGGGTTGACCAAGGCATACGGAGTTCATCCCCAGTTTAAGCATATGGAGTTCATTCCCAGTCTAAGATCGGATCGGACCGAGGGTTGCAGCAACAAGTTCGGCAGCACGCAGGGGTACCGGGCTGATCCCCGGCTTACGCATTCTGCCTCTTCGTTCGGCTGAGCACCCGTACGCCTGTTTCATGGGTTGGCTTAGGCATAGGGAGTTCATTCCATGTCTAAGCCCCAACCGGACCGAGGGTTGTGGCAGCGGGATCGGATGCACGCAGAGGGGGATCGGGCCGATCCCCGACTTGTGCATTATGCCTTTTCGATTGACTCAGTGCCCGCACATTCATTTCGTGGGTTGACTTATGCATACGAAGTTCATTCCTAGTCTAAGATCAGATCGGACTGAGGGATGCAGTAGCAGGATCGACAGCATGTAGGGCGGGATCAGGCCGATCCCCGACTTGCGCATTCTGCCTCTCCGATCGATCGAGCACCCGTACGCTCGTTTTGTGGGTTGGCTTAGGCATACGGAGTTCATTCCATGTCTAAGCATACGGAGTTCATTCTCAGTCTAAGATTTTGAGCCACAGTGCACATGCTGGGCTCGGGCATGTGTTGGTGTCGTATTTTTTTCACCTGGGGCACCATCGTCGGAGCATCATCGGAGAGCCTAACCAGCGACATTTGGGGTTCCTGTGATTGGGCCGACCGGGGGGTGTGCGCACATGATGTGCAATGGGTGCTGGTACTTGGCCCTTATATTGGCCCCCTATCACTCATCAAACCTCGAGAACTCACACCCCCTTACAGAGCATTTGAGATTTTATAGGTTTACTGGCAGTAGCCATTAAAGTGTCTGATATGGGGACACTTTTTTCAAACGATCACAAAATCTTCTCCACTTCAATTTTTTGGCTGAATTGTTTTGTGCATGCCAACAAAAATACGAGGATCACCTCTACCAAATTTGGGGACAAAAAGCTTTCTAAAAAAATTTTAAAAAATCCTGAACCACAAAAAGTTTTGAAAATCATGAAAAATAGAAAACGGGTTGTCTTGCCACGAAACTTCACATGAAGGCTTAGGGGACCATTGTATGAATTTACAAGCCATAAAAATGGTATTGGCATGGCAGAAATATGAAGATGTGCTTGAACCCACCTACCACCCGTTCGATCCCCGACTTTCACATCCTGCCTCTCTGGTTAGCTGAGCGTCCGCACGCTCATTTCATGGGTTGACTTAGGCATACGGAGTTCATCCCCAGTCTAAGCATACGAAGTTCATTCCTAGTCTAGGATCGGACCGAACCGAGGGTTACGGCAGCAGGATCGACAACACGCAGGGGGACCAGGCCGATCCCCGGCTTGCGAATTCTGCCTCTCCGGCCGACTGAGTGCCCGCACGCCTATTTTGTGGGTGGGCTTAGGCATAGGGAGTTCATCATGTCTAAGCCCCAGTCAGACCGAGGGTTGTGGTAACGGGACCGACAACACGCAGAGGGGGACCGGGTCGATCCTCGTCTTGCGCATTATGTCTCTTCGGTCGGCTCAACACCCGTATGCTCGTTTTATGGGTTGACTTAAGCATACGGAGTATTCCCAGTCTAAGATCGAATCAGTTTGAGGGTTGTGGTAGTAGGATCGACAGCACGTAGGGGGGATCGGGTCGGTCCCCGGCTTGCGTATTCTGCCTCTCCGACTGGCTGAGCGCCTGCACTCTCATTTCGTGGGTTGGCTTAGGCATACGTAGTTCATTCCATGTCTAAGCATACGGAGTTCATTCTGAGTCTAAGATCAGACCAGCTGAGGGTTACGGCAACAAGACGAGCAGCAGCATCGGCAGAATGTAGGGGGGGTCAGGCCAATCCCCAGCTTGCGCATTCTGCCTCTCCGACCAGCTGAGCGCCCACACACTCTTTTCGTGGGTTGGCTTAGGCATACAGAGTTCATTCCATGTCTAAGCCCCAGCTGGACCGAGGGTTGTGGTAGTAGGACTGGTAGTGGGATCGACAGCTCACAGAGGGGGATCGGGTTGATCCACGGCTTGTGTATTATGCCTCTTCGGTCGCCCTCTCCGGTCGGCTCAGCACCCGTAAGCTCCTTTCGTGGGTTGACATATACATATGGAGTTCATTCCTGGTCTAAGATCAAACCGGATCGAGGGTTACAGTAGCAGGATCGACAGCACGCAGGGGGGATCGGGCCAATCCCCAGCTTGCGCATTCTGCCTCTTCGACCGGCTAGTGGGTTGGCTTAGGCATACAGAGTGGGTTGGCTTAGGCATACAGAGTTCATTCCATGTCTAAGCATACAGAGTTCATTCCCAGTCTAAGATTTTGAGCCACGGTGCACGTGTTGGGCTTGGGCATGTGTTGGTGCTGCATTTTTTTTGCCCGAGGCACCATTGTCAGAGCATCGCCGGATCATCATCGAAGAGCCTAACCGGTGGCATTGGGGTTTCCGATGATTGGGGGGGCCGGGGGTGTGCACACATGATGTGCGATGGGTGCTGGTACTTTTCCCTTCTATTGGCCCCCTATCCCTCATCAAACCTCAAGAACTCACACCCCCTTAAAGAGCATTTGAGATTTTATAGGTTTGCTGCCAGTAGCCATTAAAGTGTCCGAAATAGGGACACTTTTTTCAAACGGTCAAAAAATCTTCTCCACCTTGAGTTTTTACCTGAATTTTTTTGTGCATGCCAACAAGAGTACAAGGATCACCTCTACCAAATTTGGGGACAAAACTCTTTCTAAAAAAAATTTAAAAAATCTTGAACCGTAAAAAGTTTCAAAAATCATGAAAAATAGAAAATGGGTCGTCTTGCCACGAAACTTCACATGAAGGCTTAGGGGACCATTGCATGAATTTACAAGCCATAAAAATGGCATTGGCATGGCAAAAATATGAAAATGTGCTTGCACCCACCTACCACCCGTTTGATCCCCAGCTTGCGCATCCTACCTCTTTGGTCGGCTGAGTGCCCGTACGCTCATTTCGTGGGTTGACTTAGGCATACGGAGTTCATTCCCAGTCTAAGATCGGATCAGACCGAGGGTTGCGGTAGTAGGATCGATAGCACGTAGGGGGGACCAGGCCGATCCTCGGCTTACGCATTCTGCCTCTCTGACCTGTTGAGCGCCCGCACGCTCATTTCGTGGGTTGGCTTAGGTATTGGAGTTCATTCCATGTCTAAGCATACAGAGTTCATTCCATGTCTAAGATCAGATCGGACCGAGGGTTGCGGTAGTAGGACTAGCAATAGGATCAGCAGCATGCAGGGGCGACCGGGTCGATCCACGGCTTGTGCATTTTGCCTTTACAGCTGACCTTTTCGACCGGCTGAGTGCCCGTACGCTCGTTTCGTGGGTTGACTTAGGCATACGGAATCATCCCTAGTCTAAGCATACAAAGTTCATTCCTAGGTCTAAGATTAGATCGGACTCGAGGGTTGCCGATATGTCAGGATCCGGCAGCAAGCAGGAGGGGACCGTGCCCGATCCCGGCTTGCGCATTCTGCCTTTACGGCCGGTGAGCGCCCGCACGCCCGTTTCGTGTGTTGGCTTAGGCATAGGGAGTTCATTCCACGTCTAAGCCTCCAACCCCGGATCTGAGGGATGTGGGCAGCCGAGGACTGGGCAAGCCAAAAATAAGGGGGACGGGCCAATCCCCGGCTTGCGTATTCTGCCTCTTCGACCGGCCGAGCGCCCGCACGCTCGTTTTGTGGATTGGCTTAGGCATACGGAGTTCATTCCATGTCTAAGCATACGGAGTTCATTCCCAGTCTAAGAGTTTGAGCCACGGTGCACATGTTGGGCTCAGGCATTGCTGGTGCTACATTTTTTTTGCCCGGGGCACCATCGCCAGAGCATCGCCGGAGAGCCTAATCGATGGCATTGGGGGTTCAGGTGATTGCGGGGGCCGAGGGGTGTGCGCACATGATGTGCTATGGGTGATGGTACTTGGCCCTTATTTTGGCCCCCTATCCCTCATCAAACCTCGAGAACTCACACCCCCTTAAAGAGCATTTGAGATTTTATAGGTTTGCTACCAGTAGCCATTAAAGTGTTTGAAATGGGGACACCTTTTTCAAATGGTCACAAAATATTCTTCACTTCGAGTTTTTAGCTGAATTTTTTTGTGCATGCCAACAAAAATACAAGGATCACCTCTACCAAATTTGGGGACAAAAATCTTTCTAAAAAAATTTTAAAAAATCCCAAATCGTAAAAAGTTTCAAAAATCGTGAAAAATAGAAAACGGGTCGTCTTGCCACGAAACTTCACATGAAGGCTTAGGGGACCATTGTATGAATTTACAAGCCATAAAAATGGCATTGGCATGGCAGAAATATGAAGATGTGCTTGAACCCACCTACCACCCGTTCGATCCCCGGCTTGCGCATCCTGTCTCTCTGGTCGGCTGAGCGTCTGCACGTTCGTTTCGTGGGTTGACTTAGGCATATGGAGTTCATCCAGTCTAAGCAGATAGAGTTCATTCCCAGTCTAAGATCAAACCAGACCAAGGGTTGTGGTAGTAGGATCGGTAGCATGCAGGGGGGACGGGGTCGATCCCCGGCTTGTGCATTCTGCCTCTCCGACTGGCTGAGCGCCCGCACACCCGTTTCGTAGGTTGGCTTAGGCATAGGGAGTTCATTCCATGTCTAAGCCCTGGCCGGACCGAGGGTTGTGGCAGCCAGACCGGCAGCAAGCAAAGGGGGATCGGGCCGATCCCCGACTTGTGCATTCTACCTCTCCGGCCGGCTGAGCGCCTGCACGCTCATTTCATGGGTTGGCTTATGCATACAGAGTTCATTCCATGTCTAAGCATACAGAGTTCATTCCCAGTCTAAGAGTTTGAGCCAGGGTGCACATGCTGGCCTTGGGCATGTGCTGGTTCCACATTTTTTGCGCTCGGGGCACCATCACCGGAGCATCGTCGGAGCATCGCCGGAGAGCCTAACAGGCGGCATTGGGGTTCCGGCGATTGGGGGGGCTGAGGGGGTGTGCGCACATGATGTGTGTGGATGCTGGTACTTGGCCCTTATTTTGGCCCCCTATCCCTCATCAAACCTCAATAACTCACACCCCCTTAAAGAGCATTTGAGATTTTATAGGTTTGCTGCCAGTAGCCATTAAAGTGTTTGAAATGGGGACACTTTTTTCAAACAGTCACAAAATCTTCTCCGCTTCGAGTTTTTTGCTGAATTTTTTTGTGCATGCAAAAAAAATGCAGGGATAACCTCTACCAAATTTGGGGACAAAAAGCTTTCTAAAAAAAGTTTAAAAAATCTCAAACCGTAAAAAGTTTCAAAAATCATAAAAAATAGAAAACGGGTCGTCTTGCCACGAAACTTCACATGAAGGCTTAGGGGACCATTGTAAGAATTTACAAGGCATAAAAATGGCATTGGCATGGCATAAATATGAAGATGTGCTTGAACCCACCTACCACCCATTCGATCCCCGGCTTGCGCATCCTGCGTCTCTGGTCGGTTGAGCGTCTGCACGCTCGTTTCATGGGTTGACTTAGGCATACGGAGTTCATCCCTAGTCTAAGCATACGGAGTTCATTCCCAGTCTAGGATCGGATCGGGCCGAGGGTTGCGACAGCAGGATCGGTAGCACGCAGGCGTGACTGGGTCGATCCCCGGCTTGCACATTCTGCCTCTCCGACCGGCTGAGCACCCGCATGCCTGTTTCATGGGTTGGCTTAGGCATAGGGAGTTCATTCCATGTCTAAGCCCCAGTCGAACCGAGGGTTGTGGCAGCGAGATCTGCAGCACGCAGAAGGGGATCGGGTCGATCCCCGGCTTGCACATTATGCCTCTCTGATCAGCTCAGTGCCCGCACATTAGTTTTGTGGGTTGACTTAGGCATACGAAGTTCATTCCCAGTCTAAGATCGGACCGAACTGAGGGTTGCGATAGCAAGATCGACAGCACGTAGGGGGGATCGTGTCGGTCCCCGGCTTGCACATTCTGCCTCTCCGACCGGCTGAGCGCCCACACACTCGTTTCATGGGCTGGTTTAGGCATACAGAGTTCATTCTATGTCTAAGAATACGGAGTTCATTCCCAATCTAAGATCAGACCGGACCGAGGGTTGCGGCAGCAGGACCAGCAGCAGGATTGGTAGCACGCTGGGGGGGATCGGCCCAATCCTCGGCTTGCGCATTCTACCTCTCCGACCGGCTGGGCGCCTGCACGTTCGTTTCATGGGTTGGCTTAGGCGTACAGAGTTCAATCGATGTCTAAGCCCCAACCAGACTGAGGGTTGTGGTAGTAGGACCAGTAGCAGGATCGACAGCACATAGAGGGAGACCAGGCTGATCCCCGACTTGCACATTATGCCTCTCCGGCCGACCTCTTCAGTCGGTTCAACGTCCGCACGCTCGTTTCATGGGTTGACTTAGGCATACGGAGTTCATCCCCAGTCTAAGCTTACAGAGTTCATTCCCAGTCTAAGATCAGATCGACTGAGGGTTGTAGCAGTAGGATCGACAAAACGTAGGGGGGATCGAATTGATCCTCGGCTTGCTCATTCTACCTCTCTGGCAGGCTAAGTGCCCACATGCTCGTTTTGTGGGTTGGCTTAGGCATACGGAGTTCATTCCTTGTCTAAACCCCAATCGAACCAAGGGTTGTGGCAGCAGGACCGACAGCGAGATTGGTAGCACATAGAGGGGGATCAGGCTAATCCTCAGCTTACGCATTATGCCTCTCCGATCGGCCTTTTCGACCGGCTGAGCGTTTGCACGCTCATTTCGTGGGTTGACTTAGGCAAACAGCGTTCATCTCTAGTCTAAGCATATGGAGTTCATTGCTAGTCTAAGATCAGACCGGACGAGAGTTGCAGCAGTAGGATTGGTAACACACCTGGGGGATCGGGCCGATCCTCGGCTTGCCCATTCTGCCTCTCCGACCGGCTAAATGCTCGTACGCCCGTTTCGTGGGTTGGCTTAGGCATAGGGAGTTCATACCATGCCTAAGCATACGAAGTTCATTCCCAGTCTAAGATTAGATCAGACCAAGGGTTGGGTAGCAAGTCCAGCAGTCGGATCGGTAGCACCAGGGGGGGATCGGGCCGATCCCCGACTTGTGCATTTTGCCTCTCCGGTCGGCCTCTACGGTTGGCTGAGTGCTCGCACGCTTGTTTCGTGGGTTGACTTAGGCATACGGAGTTCATCCCTAGTCTAAGCATATGGAGTTCATTCCCAGTCTAAGATCAGGCCGGATCGAGGGTTGCGATAGCAGGATCGATAGCACGCAGGGGGGAAGGGGCCGTTCCCTGGCTTGCGCATTCTGCCTCTCTGACCGACTGAGTGCCCACACGTCTGTTTCGTGGGTTGGCTTAGGCTTAGGGAGTTCATTCCATGTCTAAGCCCCAACCAGACCGAGGTTTATGGCAGCGGGACTAGCAGCATGCAGATGGGGACCAGGCTGATCTTCGGCTTGTGCATTCTACCTCTCTGGCCGACTGAATGCCTGCACGCTCGTTTCGTGCATTGGCTTAGGCATATGGAGTTCATTCCATTTCTAAGCATACGGAGTTCATTCCCAGCCTAGGAGTTTGAGCGACGGTGCACATGCTGGGCTCGGGCATGTGCTGGTGCCGCATTTTTTTCACCCAGGGCACCATCGTCAGAGCATCGCCGGAGAGCCTAACCGACGGCATTGGGGGTTCCGGCGATTGAGGGGGCCGGGGGGTGTGCGCACATGATGTGCGATGGGTGCTGGTACTTGGCCCTTATATTGGCCCCCTATCCCTCATCAAACCTCGAGAACGCACACCCCCTTAAAGAGATTTGAGATTTTATAGGTTTGCTGCCAGTAGCCATTAAAGTGTCTGAAATGGGGACACTTTTTTCAAACGGTCTCAAAGTATTCTCCACTTTGAGTTTTTAGCTGAATTTTTTTGTGCATGCCAAAAAAAATACAAGGATCCCCTCTACCAAATTTGGGGACAAAACTCTTTCTAAAAAAATTTTAAAAAATCCTAAACCTCAAAAAGTTTCAAAAATCATGAAAAATAGAAAACGGGTCGTCTTGCCACGAAACTTCACATGAAGGCTTAGGGGACCATTGTATGAATTTACAAGCCATAAAAATGGCATTGGCATGGCAGAAATATGAAGATGTGGTTGAACCCACCTACCACCCATTTGATCTACCGCTTGCGCATCCTGCCTCTCTGGTCGGCTAAGCGTCTGCATGCTCGTTTCATGTGTTGACTTAGGCATATGGAGTTTATCCCAGTCTAAGCATACGGAGTTCATTCCCAGTCTAAGATTGAACTGGATCGAGGGTTGCGGCAAGAGGATCGATAGCATGCAGTGGGGACCAGATCGATCCCTCGCTTGCGAATTTTGCATCTTCGACCGACTGAGCGCCTACACTCCCGTTTTGTAGGTTGGCATAGGCATAGCAAGTTTATTCCATGTCTAAGCCCCAACCGGATCGAGGGTTGTGACAGCAGGACCGACAGCACGCAGAGGGGCACCGGGCCAATCCCCGACTTCGCATTATGCCTCTCCGACTGGCTCAGCTCCCGCACGTGCATTTCATTGGTTGGCTTAGGTATACGGAGTTCATTCCCAATCTAAGATTGGATAGGACCGAGGGTTGCGGCAGTAAGATCGACAGCACGCAGGGGGGATCGGGTCGATCCCCGGCTTGCACATTCTGCCTCTCCGGCCAGTTGAGCGCCTGCACGCTCATTTTATGGGTTGGCTTATGCATATAGAGTTCATTCCATGTCTAAGCGTACGAGTTCATTCCCAGTCTAAGATCAGACCAGATCAAGGGTTGTGACAGCAGGACCAAACAGTATCGGCAGCAGGTAGGGGGATTGGGCTGATCCCCGGCTTGCGCATTCTGCCTCTCTGACTGGCTGAGCGCCCGCACGCTCATTCCGTGGGTTGGCTTAGGCATACAGAGTTCATACCATATCTAAGCCCAGTCGAACCAAGGGTTGTGGCAGTAGGACCGACAGCGGGATCGACAGCACATAGAGGGGGATCAGGCCGATCCCCGACTTACGCATTATGCCTCTTCAGTCGGCTCAGCGCCCACACACTCATTTCGTGGGTTAACTTATGCATACGGAGTTCATTCCTAGTCTAAGATTGGACCGGACCAAGGGTTGTGGCAGCAGGATTGAGAGCATGCAGGGGGGACCGAGTTGATCCCCGACTTACGCATTCTGCCTCTCCGACCGACTGAGCACCCGCACTCTTATTTTTAGGGCTGGCTTAGGCATACGGAGTTCAATCCATGTCTAAGCATACGGAGTTCATTCCTAGTCTAAGATTTTGAGCCACGGAGCACATGTTGGGCTCGGGCATGTGCTGGTGCCACATTTTTTTTGCCCGGGGCACCATCACCGGAGCATCACCGGAGAGCCTAACCGGTGACATTGGGGGTTCTAGTGATTGGGGGGCCGGGGGGTGTGTGCACATGATTTGTGATGGGTGCTGGTACTTGGCCCTTATATTGGCCCCCTATCCCTCATCAAACCTCGAGAACTCACACCCCCTTAAAGAGCATTTGAGATTTTATAGGTTTGCTGCCAATAGCCATTAAAGTGTCTAAAATAGGGACACTTTTTTCAAACGATCACAAAATCTTCTCCACTTTGAGTTTTTAGCTGAATTTTTTTATGCACGCCAAAAAAAATACAAGGATCACCTCTACCAAATTTGGGGACAAAACTCTATCCAAAAAAAGTTTAAAAAATCCCAAACCGCAAAAAGTTTTAAAAATCATGGAAAATAGAAAACGGGTTGTCTTGCCTCGAAACTTCACATGAAGGCTTAGGGGACCATTGTATGAATTTACAAGCCATAAAAATGGCATTGGCATGTCAGAAATATGAAGATGTGCTTCAACCCACCTACCACCCGTTTAATCCCCAGCTTGTGCATCCTGCCTCTCTGGTCGACTGAGCGTCCGCACACTCGTTTCACGGGTTGACTTAGGCATACGGAGTTCATCCCCAGTCTAAGCACATGGAGTTCATTCCTAGTCTAAAATCAGACCGGACCGAAGGTTGCGACAGCAGGATCAACAGCACGCATGGGGGGACCAGGCCGATCCCCGGCTTGCGCATTCAGCCTCTTCGGTGGGCTAAACGCCCACATGCTCATTTCATGGGTTGGCTTAGGCATACGGAGTTCATTCCATGTCTAAGCATATGGAGTTTATTCCCAGTCTAAGATTTGACTAGACCGAGGGTTGTGATAGCAGGACCAGCAGCAGGATCAGTAGCACGCAGAGGGAGACCGGATCAATCCCTGACTTACGTATTCTGCCTCTTCGGCCAGCTTAGCGCCCGCACGCTCGTTTTATGGGTTGGCTTAGGCATACGGAGTTCATTCCATGTCTAAGCCCCAGTTAGACCGAAGGTTGTGGCAGCAGGACCGATAACAAGATCGACAGCACATAGAAGGGGACCGAGCTGATCCTCGACTTACGTATTATGCCTCTTCGATCGGCCTCTCTGATCGGTTCAGCGCCCGCATGCTCATTTTGTGGGTTGACTTAGGCATACGGAGTTCATACCTAGTCTAAGGAAACAAAGTTCATTCCCAGAGGGTTGTGGCAGCGAGACCGACAGCAGGCAGAGGGTGACTGGGCTGATCCTCGACTTGTGCATTATGCTTCTCCAACCGGCTCAATGCATGCATGCTCGTTTCATGGGTTGACTTAGTCATACTGAGTTCATTCCCAGTCTAAGATTGGACTGGACCGAGGGTTACGGTACCAAGATCGATAGCATGCAGGGGGGATCGGGCCGATCCCCAGCTTGCACATTCTGCCTCTCTGACGGGCTGAGTTCCCACACGCTCGTTTCGTGGGTTGGCTTAGGCATACGGAGTTTATTCCATGTCTAAGCATACAGAGTTCATTCCCAATCTAAGATCGAACTGGATCGAGGGTTGCGATAGCAGGACCAGTAGCAGGATTGACAGCATGCAGGGGGGATTGGGTCGATCCCCGACTTGTGCATTCTGCCTCTCTGGCCAGCTGAGCGCCTGTACGCTCGTTTCGTGGGTTGGCTTAGGCATACGGAGTTCATTCTATGTCTAAGCCCCAGCGGGACCGAGGGTTATGGTAGCAGGACCGATAGCGAGATTGGCAGCACGTAGAGAGGGATCGGGCTGATCCTCGACTTACACATTATGCCTCTCCAACCGGCCTCTTCGGCTGGCTGAGCGCCCGCACGCTCATTTCGTGGGTTGACTTAGGCATACGGAGTTCATCCACATGATGTGCGGTGGGTGCTGGTACTTGGCCCTTATATTGGCCCCCTATCCCTCATCAAACCTTAAGAACTCACACCCCCTTAAAGAGCATTTAAGATTTTATAGGTTTGCTACCAGTAGCAATTAAAGTGTTTGAAATAGGGACACTTTTTTCAAATGGTCACAAAATCTTCTCCACTTTGAGTTTTTAGATGAATTTTTTTGGACATGCCAACAAAAATACAAGGATCACCTCTACCAAATTTAGGGACAAAACTCTTTCTAAAAAAATTTAAAAAAATCCCGAATCGTAAAAAGTTTCCAAAATCATGAAAAATAAAAAACGGGTCGTCTTGCCACGAAACTTCACATGAAGGCATAGGGGACCATTGTATGAATTTACAAGCCATAAAAATGGCATTTACAAGGCAAAAATATAAAGATGTGCTTGAACTCACCTACCACCCGTTCGATCCTCGACTTGCGCATCCTGCCTCTCTGGTCGGTTGAGCGTCCGTACGCTCGTTTCGTGGGTCGATTTAGGTATACGAAGTTCATCCCCAGTCTAAGCATATGGAGTTCATTCCCAGTCTAAGATCGGATCGGACCAAGGGTTGCGACAGCAGGATTGGCAACACGCAGAGGGGACCGAGCTGATCCCCGGCTTGTGCATTTTGCCTCTTCGACCGGCTGAGTGCCCACACACCCGTTTCGTGGGTTGGCTTAGGCGTAGGGAGTTCATTCCATGTATAAGCCCCAGCAGGACTGAGGGTTGTGGCAGTGGGACTGGCAGCACGCAGAGATTGATCCGACCGATCCTTGACTGGCATATTATGCCTCTCTGGTCAGCTCAGCACCCGTACGCTTGTTTCATGGGTTAACTCAGGCATATGGAGTTTATTCCTAGTGTAAGATCGAACCGAAATGAGGGTTGCTGTAGCAGTATCGATAACACGTAAGGGGAACCAGCCAGTCCCCAGCTTGTGTATTCTGCCTTTCCGGTCGGCTGAGCGCCCGCACGTTCGTTTCGTGGGTTGGTTTAGGCATACAGAGTTCATTCCATGTCTACGCATAGGGAGTTCATTCCCAGTCTAAGATTGGACCAGACCGAGGGTTGGGGTAGCAAGACCAGCAGCAGGATCGACAGCACAAAAGAGGGATCGGGCTGTTCCCCCGGCTTACACATTCTACCTCTCCGATCGGCCTCTCCGGTCGGCTGAGTGCCCGCACGCTCGTTTTGTGGGTTGACTTAGGCATACAGAGTTCATCCCCAGTCTAAGCATACGGAGTTCATTCCCAGTCTAAGATCGGACCAGATCGTGGGTTGCGGTAGAAGGATCGACAGCACGCAGAAGGGGACCGAGCCGATCCCCGGCTTGCGCATTATGCCTTTCTGGCTGGCTCAACATCCGAATGCTCATTTCGTGGGTTGACTTAGGGATACAAAGTTCATTCCTAGTTTAAGATCGGACTAGACCGAGGGTTGCGGTAGTAGGATCGACAGCACGTAGGAAGGGATTGGGTAGGTCCCCGGCTTGCACATTCTGCCTCTCCAAATGGCTGAGTGCCCATACACTCATTTCGTGGGTTGGCTTAGGCATACAGAGTTCATTCCATATCTAAGCATACGGAGATCATTCCCAATCTAAGATTGGATCGGACCGAGGGTTGCGGTAGCAGGACCAGCAGCAGGATCGGTAGCACGTTGGGAGGGATTGGGCTAATCCCTGACTTACGTATTCTACCTATCCAACCGACCTCTCTGGCTGGTTGAGCACTCAAACGCTCATTTCGTGGGTTGACTTGGGCATACGGAGTTATTCCCAGTCTAAGCATAAGATCAAATCAGACCAGGGTTGCGATAGCAGCATCAACAGCATGTAGGGGGACCGGGCCGATCCCCGGCTTGTGCGTTCTGCCTCTCCGCCGGTTGAGCACCCTACGCCTGTTTCATGGGTTGGTTGAGGCATAGGGAGTTCATTCCAAGTCTAAGCCCCAGCCGAATCGAGGGTTGTGGCAGTGAGACCGACAGCATGCAGAGGTGGACCAGGCCGATCCCCGACTTGCGCATTCTACCTTTTCGGCCGGTTGAGCGCCCGCATGCTCGTTTCATGGGTTGGCTTAGGCATATGGAGTTCATTCCGTGTCTAGGCATACGGAGTTCATTCCCAGTTGAAGGGTTTGAGCCACGGTGCACATGCTGAGCTCGGGCATGTGCTGGTGCCGTATTTTTTTTCGCTCGGCGCCATCGTCGGAGTATCACCAGAGAGGCTAACCGACGGCATTGGGGGTTTCAATGATTGGAGGGGCCGGGGGGTGTGCACACATGATGTGTGATGGGTGCTGGTACTTGGCCCTTATATTGGCCCCCTATCCCTCATCAAACCTCGAGAACTCACACCCCCTTAAAGAGCATTTGAGATTTTATAGGTTTGCTGCCAGTAGCCATTAAAGTGTCTGAAATGGGGACACTTTTTTCAAACGGTCACAAAATCTCCTCCACTTTGTGTTTTTAGCTGAATTGTTTTATGCATGCCAGCAGAAATACAAGGATCATCTCTACCAAATTTGGGGACAAAACTCTTTCTAAACAATTTTTAAAAAATCCTGAATCGTAAAAAGTTTCACAAATCATAAAAAATAGAAAACGGGTCATCTTGCCATGAAACTTCACATGAAGGTGTAGGGGACCATTATATGAATTTACAAGCCATAAAAATGGCATTGGCATGGCAGAAATATGAAGATGTGCTTGAACCCACCTACCACCCGTTCGATCCCCGACTTGCACATCCTGCCTCTTTGGTCGACTGAGCATCTGCACGCTCATTTCGTGGGTTGACTTAGGCATACGGAGTTCATCCCTAGTCTAAGCATATGGAGTTCATTCCCAGTCTAAGATCAGACTAGACAGAAGGTTGCGACAGCAAGATCGACAGCACGCAGAGGGGACCGGGTCGATCCTCGGCTTGCGTATTCTGCCTCTTCGATCGCCTGAGCACCCGTTCGCTCGTTTCATCGGTTGGCTTAGGCATAGGGAGTTCATTCCATGTCTAAACCCCAGCCAGACCGAGGGTTGTGGTAGCGAGACCGGCAGCACGCAAAGGGGGACTAGCTGATCCCCGGCTTGCGTATTATGTCTCTCCGACTGACTCAGTGCCCGAACGCTCGTTTCGTGGGTTGACTTAGGCATACGGAGTTCATTCCCAGTCTAAGATTGAATCGAACCGAGGGTTACGATAGTAGGATCGAGAGCACATAGGGGGGACCGGGTCGGTCCTCGACTTACGCATTCTGCCTCTCCAGCTGGTTGAGCACCCGCACGCTCATTTCGTGGGTTGGCTTAGGCATACGGAGTTCATTCCATGTCTAAGAATATGGAGTTCATTCCCAGTCTAAGATCGGACCGGACCAAGGGCTGCGGTAGCAGGACCAACAGCAGGATCGGTAGCATGCAGGGAGGGATCGGACTGATCCCCGGCTTGGGCATTTTGCCTCTCTGGCCGACTGAGCACCCACACCCCTTTCATGGGTTGGCTTAGGCGTAGGGAGTTATTCCATGTCTACACCCTAGCCGGACTGAGGGTTGTGGCAGCGGATCGACAACATGCAGGGGGGAGCGGGTCGATCCTCGGCTTGCGCATTCTGCCTCTCCGGTGGGGTGAGCACCCACACACTCGTTTTGTGGGTTGGCTTAGGCATACAGAGTTCATTCCAAGTCTAAGCATATGGAGTTCATTCCAAGTCTAAGATCAGACCGGACCGAGGGTTGCGGTAGTAGGACCAACAGCAGGATCGATAGCACACAGGAGGGACCGGGTCGATCCCCGGCTTGTAAATTCTTCCTCTTCGACTGGCTGAGTGCCCGCACGCCCATTTCATGGGTTGGCTTAGGCATAGGGAGTTCATTCCATGTCTAAGCCCCAGTCGGACCGAAGGTTATGGCAACAGGACTGACAGCACGCAGAGGGGGCCCGGGCTGATCCCCGTCTTGCGCATTCTGCCTCTTCAGACGGCTGAGCGCCCGCGCGCCCGTTCATGGGTTGGCTTAGGCATAGGGAGTTCATTCCATGTCTAAGCCTCAGCTGGACTGAAGGTTGTGAGAGCGGGACCAGCAGCACGCAGAGGGGGATCAGGCCGATCCCCGGCTTGCCATTATGCCTCTACGATCGGCTCAGGCATACGAAGTTCATTCCCAGTCTAAGATCAGACCAGATCGAGGGTTGCGGTAGCAGGATCAACAGCACGAAGGGGGGACCGGGCTGGTCCTCGGCTTACACATTTTGCCTTTCTGGCCGGCTGAACACCCTAAAGCTCGTTTCACGGGTTGGCTTAGGCATACGAAGTTCATTCCATGTCTAAGCATATAGAGTTCATTCCCAATCTAAGATCGGATCGGACCGAGGGTTGCGGTAGCAGGACTAGCAGCAGGATCGATAGCAGGCAGGGGGGACCGGGTCGATCCTCGGCTTGCGCATTCTACCTCTCTGGTTGATTGAGCACCCGCACGCTCCTTCCGTGGGTTGGCTTGGGCATATGGAGTTCATTCCATGTCTAAGCCCAAGCCGGATCGAGGGTTATGGCAGCAGGACCGGCAGCGGGATCGACAGCATGCAAAGGGGGACCGGGCTGACCCCCTACTTACGCATTATGCCTCTCCGATTGACTGAGCACCCGTCCGCTCGTTTCGTGGGTTGACTTAGTCATATGGAGTTCATCCCCAGTCTAAGCATACGAAGTTCATTCCCAGTCTAAGATCAGATCGGAGAGAGGGTTGCGGCAGCAAGATCGATAGCACGTAGGGGGAACTGGGCTGATCCCCAAATTGCGTATTCTGCCTCTCCGGCTGGTTGAGCACTCGCACACCCATTTCGTGGGTTGGCTTAGGCATAGGGAGTTCATTCCATGTCTACACCCCAGCCGAACCGAAGGTTGTGGCAGCGGGATCGATAGCACACAAAAGGGGAGGGGGCTGATCCCTGGCTTGCACATTCTACCTCTCTGGTCGGCTGAGTGCCCACACCCTCGTTTCGTGGGTTGGCTTAGGCATACAGAGTTCATTCCATGTCTAAGCTTACGGAGTTCATTCCCAGTCTAAGAGTTTGAGCCACGGTGCACATGCTGGGCTCGGGCATGTGCTGGTGCCGTATTTTTTTCGCCCGAGGTACCATCGTCGGAGCATCACCAAAGAGCCTAACCGACGGCATTGGGGATTCTGACGATTGGGGGGTTGGGGGGGTGTGCACACATGATGTGCGATGGGTTGGCTTAGGCATACGGAGTTCATTCCATGTCTAAGCCCCAACCGGACCAAGGGTTGTGGCAGCAGGATCGACAGCAAGATCGACAGCACATAAAAGGGGACCGGATTGATCTCCGGCTTGTGCATTATGCCTCTCTGGTTGACTGAGCACTCGCACGCTCGTTTCATGGGTTGACTTAGGCATATGAAGTTCATCCCTAGTCTAAGAATACGGAGTTCATTCCCAGTCTTAGATCAGACCGGACCGAGGGTTGCGGCAGCAGGATCGACAGCACACAGGGGGGACTAGGGCGATCCTTGGCTTGCGCATTCTGTCGCTCCAGCCGGCTAAGCGCCCGCACGCCCGTTTCATGGGTTGGCTTAGGCATAGGAGTTCATTCCATGTCTAAGCCCCAGCCGGACCGAGGGTTGTGGCAACGGCACCGATAGCACACAGAGGGGGACTGGGCCGATCCCCGGCTTGCGCATTATTCCTCTTCGACCAGCTCAACGCCCGCACGCTTGTTTAGTGGGTTGACTTAGGCATACAGAGTTCATTCCCAGTCTAAGATCAGACCAGACTGAGGGTTGCGGTAGCAGGATCAACCGCACGCAGGAGGCATCGGGTCGGTCCCCAACTTGTGCATTCTGCTCTCCGGCCGACTGAGCACCCGCACGCTCGTTTCGTGGGTTGGCTTAAGCATAAGGAGTTCATTCCATGTCTAACCCTCAGCCGGACCGAGGGTTGTGGCAGCGGGACCGACAGCACGCAGAGGGGGACTGAATCGATCCCCGGCTTGCGCATTCTCTCTCTCTGGCTAGATGAGCGCTCGCACGCTCATTTTGTGGGATGGCTTAGGCATACGGAGTTCATTCCAAGTCTAAGCCCCACCTGTACCGAGGGTTGTGGCAGCAGGACCGACAGCCAGATCGATAACACGCAGAGGGGTACCGGGCTGATCCCTGACTTGCACATTATGCCTCTCCAGTCAGCCTCTCCTACCGGTTGAGCGCCTGCACGCTTGTTTCATGGGTTGACTTAGGCATATGGAGTTCAACCCCAGTCTAAGCATACGGAGCTCATTCCTAGTCTAAGATTGAAACAGACTGAGGGTTACGATAGCAGGATCGACAGCAGGATCGACAGCATACAGGATGGAGCAGGCCGATCCCCGGCTTGCACATTTTGCCTCTCCAGCCGGTTGAGCGCCCGCACGCCCGTTTCGTGGGTTGGCTTAGGCATAGGGAGTTCATTCCATGTCTAAGCCCCAGCCAGACCGAGGGTTGTGGCAGTGGGATCAGCAGCATGCAGAGGGGGACCGAGCTGATCCCCGACTTACGCATTATGCCTTTTCAACCGGCTCAGCACTCACACGTTCATTTCATGGTTTGACTTATGCATACGGAGTTCATTCCCAGTCTAAGATCGGATCGGACTGAGGGTTACGGCTGATCCTTGGGTTGTAGATGATCCTTGACAACAGGATCGACAGCACGCAGGGGCAACCGGGCTGATCCCCAGCTTGTGCATTCTGCCTCTCCGGACGGCTGAGCACTCGCACGTTCGTTTTATGGGTTGGCTTAGGCATACGGAATTCATTCCATGTCTAACGATACGGAGTTCATTCCCAGTCTAAGATTTTGAGCAACGGTGCACATGTTGGGCTTGGGCATGTGCTGGTACCACATTTTTTTCGCCCGAGGCACCATCGTCGAAGCATCGTCGGAGAGCCTAACCGGCGGCATTGGGGGTTCCGGTGATTGGGGGGCCGGGGTGGTGTGCGCACATTGATGTGCGATGGGTGCTGGTACTTGGCCCATATATTGGCCCCCTATCCCTCATCAAACCTCGATAACTCACAACCCCTTAAAGAGCATTTGAGATTTTATAGGTTTGCTGACAGTAGCCATTAAAGTGTTTGAAATGGGGATACTTTTTTTGAAATGGTCACAAAATCTTCTCCACTTCGAGTTTTTAGCTGAATTGTTTTATGCATGCCAACAAAAATACAAGGATCACCTCTACCAAATTTGGGAACAAAACTCTTTCTAAAAAAATTTTAAAAAATCCTGAACCGTAAAAAGTTTTGAAAATCGTGAAAAATAGAAAACGGGTCGTCTTGCCATGAAACTTCACATGAAGGCTTAGGGGACCATTGTATGAATTTACAAGCCATAAAAATGGCATTGGCATGGCATAAATATGAAGATGTGCTTGAACCCACCTACCACCCGTTCGATCCCCGGCTTGCGCATCCTGCCTCTCTGGTCGGCTGAGCGCCCATACGCTCGTTTCATGGGTTGACTTAGGCATACGGAGTTCATCCCCAGTCTAAGCATAATAAGTTCATTCCCAATCTATGATCAAACTGGACTGAGGGTTACGGCAGTAGGATCGACAGCACCCGGGGGGACCGGGCTGGTCCCCGACTTGCGCATTCTTCCTTTCCGATCGACTGAGCAGCCGTACTCCCGTTTCGTGGGTTGGATTAGGCCTAGGGAGTTCATTCCATGCCTAAGCCCCAACTGGACCAAGGGTTGTGGCAGCGAGATCGGCAGCACGTAGAGGGAGACCAGGCTGATCCTTAGCTTACGCATTATGCCTCTCCGATCGGCTCAATGCCCGCACGCTTGTTTCATGGGTTGAATTAGGCATACGAAGTTCATTCCCATTCTAAGATCAGACCAGACCGAGGGTTGCGGTAACAGGATTGACAGCACGCAGGGGGGACCGGGTCAGTCCCCGTCTTGTGCATTCTGCCTCTCAGACTGACTGAGCGCTTGTACGCTAGTTTTGTGGGTTGGCTTAGTCATACGGAGTTCATTCCATGTCTAAGCATACGGAGTTGATTCCCAGTCTAAGATCAGACCAGATCGAGGGTTGCCGCAACAGGATTAGCATAGGATCGATAGCATGCAGGGGGGACCAGGCCGATCCGTGGCTTGCGCGTTCTGCCTCTTCGGTCGATTGAGCGCCCGTACGCTCGTTTCGTGGGTTAGCTTAGGCATACGAAGTTCATTCCATGTCTAAACCCCAGCTGAACCGACGGTTGTGGCAGTAGGACCGACAATGGGATCGGCAGCTCATAGAGGGGGATCGAGCTGATCCCCGGCTTGCGCATTATGCCTCTTCGATCGACTGCTCCGGCCGATTGAGCGCCCGTACGCTCGTTTCGTGGGTTGACTTAGGCATATGGAGTTCATCCCCAGTCTAAGCATACGAGTGCATTCCCAATCTAAGATCAGATCGGACTGAGGGTTGCGATAGCAGGACCAGTAGCAGGATCGACAGCAGGCAGGGGGGCCCGAGCTGATCCCCTACTTGCGCATTCTGCCTCTCCGAACGGCTGAGCACCGCACGCTTGTTTTGTGGGTTGGTTTAGGCATACGGAGCTCATTCCATGTCTAAGCTTAAGGAGTTCATTCGCAGTTTAAAATTTTGAGCCACGGTGCACATGCTGGGCTCGGGCATGTACTGGTGCCACTTTTTTTTCGCCTAGGGCACCATCATTGGAGCATCACCGGAAGCATCGTCGGAGAGCCTAACCGGCAGCATTGGGGGTTCCGGTGATTGAGGGGTCGAGGGGGTGTGCGCACATGATGTACGATGGGTGCTGGTACTTGTGTCACGGGCTCCGACCTTAGACTCAGAAATCGTGAGGCCTTAGGCTTGGAATCTACTCCTTTATGCCTAAGTCAGCCTAAAACACAAGTGTACGGGCACTAGAACAACGGGAAGGGCTGATTTGGCAAGTTAAAGAGAAACAGGATAAGAAGGTAGAATTCTAGAAATGCTCATGTATTCACTGAAACGGAAGTGTTTGATGGTGTACAAATGAGGGAAGAGCAGCCCTCTATTTATAGTTGAGGCTCTAGCTTACACTTAATGGCAATATCCCTAGAATAAAGGCTAAAATCATGGGATTATATAGATTACAATCAATCAGGATGCTAACTCCTGATTTTCAGGGTCAACCAAATCTGCCAGGATGCTGCTGCGATCCTGCCTGCTTTCAGAAGCTTCCCTTGTGTGTCTAGCACCTTGGGCCCTTCTGGATGTGGTACGAGCATGTATGCCAGGCCTTGGTCTCACGGGCTGGCCTACAAGTTGGGCAGGCATTCTGAACTCGTTTGCTAGGCTTTGCACGTAGATACCTGCCAGCATGCCTGGTCTGTGGGCTTCAACCTCTAGCTCACCTGCTGGTGCGCCTGATGTGCTTGGCGTGCCCTCCCAGGGTGTGTCATTCTCCCCCACCTGATTGCACAATGCCCTCATTGTGTCTTCTGCATGGTACTGCCAGATCTGGTCCCTGAACTGCCATAAGTCATCTACTGGTTCCCAGCTCACCTCACTGTTTGAAAGTCTCTTCCAGTCACCAAGTACTCTTGTCTTGGCTGATAGTTCTTTTGTCTCACCTCCCGGTTAGCTATGATGCTGTGGACCTCCTTCTCATATGAGGCCCTTGCTTCTAATGGCACACGCTTTGACTCTGCCTGTCCGGGATCTCCCTCATCCTCATGGAACGGCTTGAGCATGCTCACATGTAACACCGGGTGTACCCTCGGCTTAGGTGGCATATCCAGCTTGTAGCAACCTTGCCTACCCTCTTGACTACTCGAAAAGGTCCCTCATACCTCTGGACTAGGCCTTTGTCCAGCCCCCTATGGCGCACAATGGGATGCAGCTTCACCAACACCAAGTCTCCAACCTGGAACTGCACATCCCGCCTATTCTGGTCTGCCCACTTTTTCAACCTCTTGGCCGCCTTGTGTAGACAAACTCTTGCCAAGTCAGTTTGCACCTGCCTTGCCTTGGCAAACTTGAATGCTGCTGGATTCAACCCTGTATAACCTGCAGCAATCAAACCGAGTGTTAGTGGTTGTTGCCCTTTCACAACCTCAAATGGGCTCTGGTTCGTTGCCTCGCTCCTTTGCAAGTTGTAGGAAAACTGTGCAATATCTAGTAGCTTTGGCCAGTCCCTTTGTGTGGCACTCACATAGTGCCTGAGGTAGACCTCCAATAGTCCATTCACTCATTCTGTCTGCCCATTGGTCTGTGGATGTATGCTGGTGGAAAAGTTCAAGACAGCTTGAACAACTCAGTCTAGAACCTACCCATGAAATGCACATCTCGATCACTAACAATGGTCCTCGGCACTCCCCAGTACTTAACCATGTTCTTCAGAAACAATCGAGCTGCCTCCTCGATCGGGCACTCCTTGGTTGCTGGAATGAAGATTCCATACTTGGAAAACCTATCCACCACTACCATGATGCTTCCAAACCCTTCTGCTTTGGGTAGACCGACTATAAAGTCCAAAGAAACACTCTCCTATGGTCGCTCTGGCACAGCTCCAAGAGATCGCCTAGTTTCTTGAGCTCCACCTTGTCCTGTTGGCACACAAGACAAGTTTTCACATAGGCCTCCACATCGTCCCTCATGTGCGGCTAGTAGTACTGGTCCTCGATCAACGCCAAGGTACGGCTCACTCCGGGGTGTCCAGCCCACCTTGAATCATGGCATTCTTGCAAAACTTCCTTACGGAGCTTCCCATGCTGTGGCACAAACAGTCTACTTCCCCTGGTGTACAGTAAGCCATCCTGTAACCAAAATCGCCTAGTCTTACCTTGCTGGGTGTACTCCATCAAAGCCTTAGCTGTAGGATCATGTGCAAGTCCCTCCTTGATGCACAGCACTAGTGACCCCTCTGGTTGGCTAATGGCAGCAAGGTTAGCCTTCCTACTAAGGGCATCTGCCACTAGGTTCGCCCGCCCTAGATTGTACTCCATCTGGAAATCAAATCCATAAAAAAATCTTGCCATCTCGCCTACTTGGGGGACAGCTTCTTCTACGTCTGGAAGTAGCTGGTCGCCACATTGTCCGTCCTAACCACGAACCTCGACCCCAACAGGTAATGGCACCAAGTGCGCAAGTAGTGCACCACTGCAGTCATCTCCTTTTCTTGGATCATGTACTTGCGCTCAGTCTCGTTCAGCTTTTTGCTCTCGAACGTGACTGGATGTCCCTCCTGCATCAACACGCCCCCTATGGCAAAGTCTGATGCATCCGTATGCACCTCATATGGCTTGGCATGGTCTGGCAAGGCCAAGACTGGCTCCTTGGTCACAGCCTACTTCAACCTGTCAAAGGCTTCCTGGCACCCTGCGCTCCACTCCCATGCTTTCCCTTTCTTGAGCAAGTCAGTCAATGGCGTGGCTATTGCTAAGTGACCTTTGATGAATTGCCTGTAGTAGTTGACTAGCCCAAGGAACGATCTCAGCTCAGTGACCTTGGCTGGCGGTTGCCACTCCAGGATGGCGTGTATCTTGCCTTCATCCATGCGTATCCTGCCACCTCCCACTATGTGGCCAAAGAACGGGATCTCCTGCTGGGCGAATGAGCACTTCTCCCTCTTAACAAACAGCTTGTGCACCCACAACACCTCGAGCACCTGTATCAAGTGGTCTACATGCTCTCCCAAAGTCTGGCTGTAGATCATAATGTCATCCAAATAAACCACAACAAATCGATCAGGGAATGACTAAAGTACCTTGTTCATAAGGGTGCAGAATGTTGCTGGGGCGTTCGTGAGTCCGAAAGGCATCACCAAGAACTCATACGAACCATACCGAGTGACACATGCTGTCTTTGGCTCATCTCCCTCTGCGATCCTGACTTGATAGTAGCCTGACCTCAAATCCAGCTTAGTGAACCACCTTGCGCTCCCAAGTTGATCGAACAAGTCTGCAATGAGTGGGATGGGGTACTTGTTCTTGATGGTCAGCTTGTTCAAAGCTCGATAGTCTATGCACAACTGTAACGACCCATCATGCTTGTGCTGAAATAGAATCGGTGCACCATAGGGTGCCTTCGATGGCCTGATGAAGCCAGCATCAACTAACTCTTTGAGCTACTTCCTCAACTCCTCCAACTCTAGTGTAGACATTCAGTAAGGGGCTCTAGCTGGTGGGTTGGCCTCGGACACCAGCTCAATCTTATGGTCCACCTCCCTCTTAGGTGGTAGCTTGCTAGGTAGCTTTGTGGGCATCACATCACTAAAGGTCTTCAGCACCTTTAGCACCTCCAAGGGTGACTCGATTTCTTTCTCCCTTGGCTCATCATATTTCAGGGCTGCCAAGAAGGTGTCTTCTTGTCTGCTTACCGCCTTGGCAAATTGGATGGCTGACACCACCCGCGACCCAACTCCAGACCCTCTTCTCAATGGCACTAGGCATTGGCACCGTGCATCCAAGATGCAAACACAATCGGTAAAAGGCACAATGAGGGCATTAATCCGAACAAGGAAGTCCAACCCAATCACAAACTCATAGTCGTCAAGGGGTATTACCTCAATGGTCTCCTTGCCTTTCCAGTCTCCAAGTTATAACTCCACTCCTCGCGCTACTCCAATGGCTGGAACTTCCTTGGAGTTCAACGTTTTGATGGTACCAGTCCCTTTCTGCACCTTTAGTCTGAGCTTTCAAGCTCTATCACCTTAAATAAAAAGATGTGAGGCACCTGTGTCCACCAGTACACACACCTTCTGACTCGTAACCATCAGATCCGCAAACATCAAGCCTTTTGGCTTGCAGCTCCCCTTACTCCGGACAACATTGAGCACCAACGACCCAAGCTTTGCTACCCTTGACTCTGGCTCCTTGTCAAACTCCTTGTCTATAACAGCCAGCTTGCCCTTCTGCAGGTAATTGTGCACTATATGGCTCCCTCCACATAGGTAGCATGCTAGTGGCTCTTGGTCCCCTTTTGCTTTCCACTTGCCTGCTGGTGGCTTCCTCTTGCCATCCTTGGTTGAATGGTCTCGGTCTTCATCCTTGGACTCCGGTCACGGTCCTTCCCCTTGGACTGCTTCTTTCCGGTCCCTATCGTCCCTGCCCTTACCCTTGGGCTTGTTAGACTCGAACTTGTTCAGAGGCTTGAACTCTATCAAGGCCTCAGCAGTAGTCATGGCTTTAGCCAAGCCATGAACTCCTCTTCTTTGTAGCTCATGCTTTACCCACGGCTTCAGCCCATTCATGAAAGCAAATAAGGCATACTTCTTGCCTAGATCCGAGATCATCACACCTGCGCCTCTACCACAATAAGCCTACATCAGTGAGATACATAGCAGCGGTGCTTACCTTTATCTCTTCGTATTGCATGCCCATGGCCTGGAAGTACTGCTCCATACCCCAAAGGTAGTTATCTACTTCCTTGGCTACCCTAGTCCCCTTGAACTCCTTAGGCTTGGGGACATCCAATCTGGACTTGGACACTCCAGTAAACATGCCATTCCCAATGGTAGTCTTACAAGCAACGAGCTCACTGGTAAGCTCCTTCATCCGCTGGCGCATGGCCTCCATGCCATCACGTAAGGTCAACACTTCAGCCTCCAAGGTCTGATTCTTTTGGGTGAACACGTCCAAGCCTTTGTTGAGAGCAGCTTGCAGCTCACTTGGATGTCCTCCCCCATGGAGTCTAGCGATGGAATGCGAGTCTCTACCCCCTCAAGCTTTTCCCCCATATCGCCCATGGTCACCTCCACCTTGGCTAGCCTACCATCCATGGTAGACCAGATATCTTTAGAACTGGCTTTCCTCCCTCTTCCACACCCATGCTCCTGGGCCTCTGGTTGTTGGTTAGTAGCATCACTTTGGGATGCCATCTCCTCTAACCTGCACAACACAAACACGCAGAATCGAACTTGCTCTGATACCAACTGTCACGGGCTCTAACCTTAGACTCAGAAACCGTTCGGCCTTAGGCTTGGAATCTCCTCCTTTATGCCTAAGTCAACCTAAAACACAAGCGTACGGGCACTAGAACAATAGGAAGGGTTGATTATGCAAGTTAAAGAGAAACAGGATAAGAAGGCAAAATTCTAGAAATGCTTTTGTATTCACTGAAACAGAAGTGTTTGATGGTGTACAAATGAGGGAGGAAAAGCCCTCTATTTATAGTTGAGGCTCCAGCTTACACTTAATGGCAATATCCCTAGAATAAAGGCTAAAATCATGGGATCATACAGATTACAATCAATCAGGGGGGACCGAGTCGATCCCCGGCTTGTGCATTCTGCCTCTCCGGCCGGTTGAGCGCCCGCACGCTCGTTTCGTGGGTTGGCTTAAGCATAAGGACTTCATTCCATGTCTAAGCCCCAGCCAGACCGAGGGCTGTGTCTGCAGGACAGACAGCACGCAGAGGGAGACCGGGCCGATCCTCGGCTTGCGCATTATGCCTCTTCAGCTGGCTCAGTGCCTGCACGCTTGTTTCATGGGTTGACTTAGGCATACGGAGTTCATCCCCAGTCTAAGCATACGGAGTTCATTCCCAGTCTGAGATCAGACTTAGGCACATAAAAATGGCATGTGCTGGTGGCGCATTTTTTTCGCCTGTGGCACCATCACCGGAGCATCGACGGAGAGTCTAATCGGCGGCATTGGGGGTTCCGACGATTGGGGGGCCGGGGGTGTGCGTACATGATGTGCGATGGGTGCTAGTACTTGGCCCTTATATTGGCCCCTTATGCCTCATCAAACCTCGAGAACTCACACCCCTTTAAAGAGCATTTGAGATTTTATAGGTTTGTTGCCAGTAGCCATTTAAGTGTCTAAAATGGGGACACTTTTTTAAAATGGTCACAAAATCTTCTCCACTTCGAGTTTTTAGCTGAATGTTTTTGTGCATGCCAAAAAAAATACAAGGATCACCTCTACCAATTTTGGGGACAAAACTCTTCTAAAAAAATTTTAAAAAATCCCGAACCGCAAAAAGTTTCGAAAATCATGAAAAATAGAAAACAGGTCATCTTGCCACAAAACTTCACATGAAGGCGTAGCGGACCATTGTATGAATTTACAAGCCATAAAAATGGCATTGGCATGGCAGAAATATGAAGATGTGCTTGAACCCACCTACTACCCATTCGATCCTCGACTTGCGCATCCTGCCTCTCTGGTCGACTGAGCACCCGCACGCTCGTTACGTGGGTTGACTTAGGCATACGGAGTTCTTCCCTAGTCTAAGCATACGGAGTTCATTCCCAGTCTAAGATCGAACCGGACCGAGGGTTGCGGCAGCAGGATCGGCAACACGCAGGGGGGACCGGATCGATCCTCGGCTTGCACATTCTACCTCTCCGGTTGACTGAGCACCCGTACGCCTGTTTCATGGGTTGGCTTAGGCATACGAAGTTCATTTCATGTCTAAGCCCCAACTGGACTGAGGGTTGTGGCAGCGGTATCTGTAGCACGCAGAGGGGGACCGGGCCGATCCCGGGTTTGTGCATTACGCCTCTCCAGTCGACTCAGCACCCGCACGCTCATTCCTTGGGTTGACTTAGGCATACGGAGTTCATTCCCAGTCTAAGATCGGACTGGATAGAGGTTACGGTAGCAGGATCGATAGCACGTAGGGGGTACGGGCCGATCCCCGGCTTGCGCATTCTGCCTCTTCGGTCGGTTGAGCGCCCGTACACCTGTTTCATGGGTTAGCTTAGGCATACGGAGTTCATTTCATGTCTAAGCCCCAGTTGGACCGAGGGTTGTGGCAGCGGGATCTACAGCACGTAGAGGGGGACCGAACCGATCCCCGGTTTGTGCATTACGCCTCTCCGGTCGGCTCAGTGCCCACACGCTCATTTTGTGGGTTAACTTAGGCATACAGAGTTCATTCTAGTCTAAGATCGAACCAGATAGAGGGTTGCGGTAGCAGGATCGATAGCACGCAGGGGGGATCGGGTCAGTCCCCGGCTTGTGCATTCTACCTCTCCAGTCGGTTGAGCGCCTGCACGCTTGTTTCATGGGTTGGCTTAGGCACACAGAGTTCATTCCATGTTTAAACATATGGAGTTCATTACCAGTATAAGATCGAACTAGACCGAGGGTTGCGACAGCAGGACCAGCAGCAGGATCGATAGCACGCAGGGGGGACCAAGCCGGTCCCTAACTTACGTATTCTACCTCTCTGACCGACTGAACGCCTGCATGCTCGCTTCGTGGGTTGGCTTAGGCATAGGGAGTTCATTTCATGCCTAAGACCCAGTCGGATCGAGGGTTGTGGCAAAAAGACTGGCAGCGGGATCAGTAGCACACAGAGGAGGATCGGGTTGATCCCTGACTTATGCATTATGCCTCTCCGATCGGCCTCTTCGGCCGGCTGAGCGCTCGTACACTCGTTTCATGGGTTGACTTAGGCATACAGAGTTCATCCCCAGTCTAAGCATACGGAGTTCATTCCCAGTCTAAGATCGAACAGGATCGAGGGTTACGGCAGTAGGATCGACAACACGCAGGGGGAGCCGGGTCGATCCCTGGCTTGTGCATTTTGCCTCTCCAACCGGCTGAGAGCCCGCACACCCGTTTCGTGGGTTGGCTTAGGCATAGGGAGTTTATTCCATGTCTAAGCCCTAGTCGGACCGAGGGTTGTGGCAGCGGGACCGGTAGCATGCAGAGGGGGATCGGGTCGATCCTCGGCTTGCGCATTATGCCTCTTCGACCGGCTCAGCGCCCGCACGCTTGTTACGTGGGTTGACTTCGGCATACGGAGTTCATCCCCAATTTAAGCATATGGAGTTCATTCCCAGTCTAAGATCGGACCGAACCGAGGGTTGTGACAGCAGGATCGATAGCACGAAGGGCGGACTGAGCCGATACCCAGCTTGCGCATTCTGCCTCTCTGGTCGGCTGAGTGCCCACACGTCCGTTTTTTGGGTTGGCTTAGGCATAGGGAGTTCATTCCATGTCTAAGCCCCAGTCGAACTGAGGGTTGTGGCAGCGGGACAGGCAACATGCAGAGGGGGACCGGGCCGATCCCCGGCTTACGCATTATGCCTCTTTGGCCGGCTCAGCGCCCGCACGCTCGTTTAATGGGTTGACTTATGCATACGGAGTTCATTCCCAATCTAAGATCGGACCGAACTGAGGGTTACGGCAGTAGGATCGACAGCATACAGGGGGGACTAGGCTGATCCCCGGCTTTCGCATTCTGCCTCTTCGGCCGGCTGAGCGCCCGCACGCTCGTTTCGTGCGTTGGCTTAGGCATACGGAGTTCATTCCATGACTAAGCATACGGAGTTCATTCCCAATATAAGATTTTGAGCCACGATGCACACGCTGGGCTCGAGCATGTGCTAGTGCCACATTTTTTTCACCCGGGGCACCATCGTCGGAGCATCGTCGGAGAGCCTAATCGACGGCATTAGGGGTTCCGACGATTGGGGGGCCGGGGGTGTGTGTACATGATGTGCAATGGGTGCTGGTACTTGGCCCTTATATTGGCCCCTTATGCCTTATCAAACCTCGAGAACTCACACCCCCTTAAAGAGCATTTGAGATTTTATAGGTTTGCTACCAGTAGCCATTAAAGTGTCTAAAATGGGGACACTTTTTTCCAACGATCACAAAATCTTCTCCACTTCGAGTTTTTAGCTGAATTGTTTTGTACATGCCAAAAAAAATAAAAGGATCACCTCAACCAAATTTGGGGACAAAACTCTTTCTAAAAAAATTTTAAAAAATCTTAAATCGTAAAAAGTTTCAAAAATCATGAAAAATAGAAAACGGGTCGTCTTGCCACGAAACTTCACATGAAGGCTTAGGGGACCATTGTATGAATTTACAAGCCATAAAAATGGCATTGGCATGGTAGAAATATGAAGATGTGCTTGAACCCACCTACACCCATTCGATCCTCGGCTTGTGCATCCTGCCTCTCTGGTCGACTGAGCGCCCGCACGCTCATTACGTGGGTTGACTTAGGCATATGGAGTTCATCCCCAGTCTAAGCATACGGAGTTCATTCCCAGTCGAAGATCAGACCAGACCGAGCATTACGACAGCAGGATCGATAGCACGCAAGGGGGATCGGGTTGATCCCCGACTTGCGCATTCTGCCTCTCCGGTCGTCTGAGCGCCCGTACACCTGTTTCATGGGTCGGAGTTCATTCCATGTTTAAGCATACGGAGTTCATTACTAGTATAAGATCAAACCAGACCGAGGGTTAGGCAGCATGATTGGCAGCACGCAGGGGGGGATTGGACTGATCCCCAGCTTACGCATTCTACCTCTCCGGCCGACTGAATGCCTACATGCTCGCTTCGTGGGTTGGCTTAGGCATAGGGAGTTCATTCCATGCCTAAGACCCAGCCAGACCGAGGGTTGTGGCAGTAAGACTGGCAGCCGGATTGGCAGCGGGATTGGCAGCATGTAGAGGGGGATCAGGCTGATCCTCGGCTTGTACATTATGCCTCTCTGGCCAGCCTCTCGGGCCGACTGAGTGCCCGTACGCTCGTTTCGTGGGTTGACTTAAGCATACGGAGTTCATCTCCAGTCTAAGCATACGGAGTTCATTCCCAGTCTAAGATCGAACTGGATCGAGGGTTACGGCAGCAGGATCGACAGCACGCAGGGGGGTCGAGCCGATCCCTGGCTTGTGCATTTTGCCTCTCCGGCCGACTGAGCACCCGCACGTCTGTTTCGTGGGTTGGCTTAGGCATAGGGAGGTTATTCCATGTCTAAGCCCCAGTCGGACCGAGGGTTGTGGCAGCGGGATCGACAGCATGTAGAGGGGGACCGGGTCGATCCTCGGCTTACTCATTATGCCTCTTCGACCGGCTCAACGCCTGCACGCTTGTTCCGTGGGTTGACTTAGGCATACGGAGTTCATCCCCAGTCTAAGCATACGGAGTTCATTCCCAGTCTAAGATCGGACCGGACTGAAGGTTGTGACAGCAAGATTGATAGCATGGAGGGTGGACCGAGCCGATCCTCAGCTTATGCATTTTGCCTCTCTGGTCGGTTGAGCGCCTGCACGCCCATTTTTTGGGTTGGCTTAGGGATAGGGAGTTCATTCCATGTCTAAGGCCCAGCCGGACTGAGGGTTGTGGTAGCGAGACAGGTAGCACGCAGAGGGGGATCGGGCCGATCCCTGGCTTGCGCATTATGCCTCTTCGGCCGGCTCAACGCCCACACGCTCGTTTTATGAGTTGACTTATGCATACAAAGTTCATTCCTAGTCTAAGATCAGACCAAACTGAGGGTTGTGGTAGTAGGATCGATAGCATACAGGGGGGACCAGGCTGATGCTCAGCTTGCGCATTCTGCCTTTTCGGCCGACTGAACACCCGCACGCTCATTTCGTGCATTGGCTTAGGCATACGGAGTTCATTCCATGTCTAAGCATACAGAGTTCATTTCTAGTGTAAGATTTTGTGCCACGGTGCACATGCTGGGCTCGGGCATGTGCTGGTGCTGCATTTTTTTCACCCGGGGCACCATTGCCGGAGCATCACCAGAGAGCCTAATTGGCGGCATTGGGGGTCCCGACGATTAGGGGGCGGGGGGTGTGCGTACATGATGTGCGATGGGTGCTGGTACTTGGCCCTTATATTGGCCCCTTATCCCTCATCAAACCTCGAGAACTCACACCCCCTTAAAGAGGATTTGAAATTTTATAGGTTTGCTGCCAGTAGCCATTAAAGTGTCTAAAAATGGGGACACTTTTTTCAAACGGTCACAAAATCTTCTCCACTTTGAGTTTTTAGCTGAAGTTTTTTGTGCATGCCAAAAAAAATACAAGGATCACCTCTACCAAATTTGGAGACAAAACTCTTTCTAAAAAAATTAAAAAAAATCCCGAACCGTAAAAAGTTTCAAAAATCATGAAAAATAGAAAACGGGTCGTCTTGCCACGAAACTTCACATGAAGCTTAGGGGACCATTGTATGAATTTACAAGCCATAAAAATGGCATTGGCATGGCAGAAATATGAAGATGTGCTTGAACCCACCTACCACCCGTTCGATCCCCAGCTTGCGTATTCTGCCTCTCTGGCCTGCTGAGCACCCGCACGCTCATTTCGTGGGTTGGCTTAGGCATACAGAGTTCATTCCAAGTCTAAGCCCTAGCCGGACCAAGGGTTGTGGCAGCAGGACCGGCAGTGGGATCGGCAGCACGCTGAGGGGGATCTGGCTTATCCCTAGCTTGTGCATTATGCCTCTCCGGCTGGCTGAGTGCCTGCACGCTCATTTCGTGGGTAGACTTAGGCATACGGAGTTCATCCCCGGTCTAAGCATACGGAGTTCATTCCCAGTCTAAGATCAGATCAGACCGAGGGTTGCAGTAGCAGGATCGACAGCACGCAGCGGGGACCGTGTCGATCCCTGGCTCACACATTTTACCTCTCCGGCCGGCTGAGCACCCGCACACCCGTTTCGTGGGTTGGCTTAGGCATAGGGAGTTCATTCCATGTCTAAGCCCCAGTCGGACTGAGGGTTATGGTAGTGGGATCGACCGCACTCTGAGGGGGATCGGGCCAATCCCCTTCTTGCGCATTCTACCTCTTCGCCGGCTGACCACTCACACGCCCGTTTCGTGGGTTGGCTTAGGCATAGGGAGTTCATTCCATGTCTAAGCCCCAGTCGGGCTGAGGGTTGTGGCAATGGGACCGACAACACGCTGAGGGGACCGGGCCGATCCCTGACTTGTGCATTATGCCTCTCCGGTTGGCTCAGCGCCCGCACGCTTTTTTCATGGGTTGACTTAGGCATACGGAGTTCATTCCCAGTCTAAGATCGGACCGAACCGAAGGTTGCGGTAGTAGGATCGACAGCACGCAGGGGGGACCGGGCTAATCCCCGGCTTGCGCATTTTGCCTCTCCGACCGGCTGAGTGCCCGCACGCTCGTTTTGTGGGTTGGCTTAGGCATATGGAATTCATTCCCAGTCTAAGATCAGACCGAACCGAGGGTTGCGACAGTAGGTCCATCAGTAGGATTGACAGCACGGAGGGGGGGACCAGGCCGATCCTTGGCTTGCGCATTCTGCCTCTTCGGCTGGTTGAGCACACGTACGCTTGTTTCGTGGGTTGGCTTAGGCATATGGAGTTCGTTCCATGTCTAAACCCTAGTCGGACCGAGGGGTGTGGCAGCAGGACCGGCAGCGGGATCGATAGCACGTAAAGGGTGATCGAGCTGATCCCCAACTTACGCATTATGCCTCTCCGGTCGGTTGAGCGCCGCACGCTCGTTTCGTGGGTTGACTTAGGCATACGGAGTTCAGCCCCATTTTAAGCATACGGAGTTCATTTTGTGGGTTGACTTAGGCATACGGAGTTCATCCCCAGTCTAAGCATATGGAGTTCATTCCCAGTCTAAGATCAGACCGAACCGAGGGTTGCAGCAGCAGGATCAACAGCACACAGGGGGGATCGGGCCGATCCTCGGCTTGCATATTCTGCCTTTTCGATCGGTTGAGCGCCCGCACGCCGATTTCGTGTGTTGGCTTAGGCATAGGGAGTTCATTCCATGTCTAAGCCCCAGTCGGATCGAGGGTTGTGGCAGCGGGACTGGCAGCATGCAGAGGGGGACCGGGTCGATCCTTGGCTTACGCATTATGCCTCTTTGGTCGGCTCAGCACCCGCAGCTCGTTTCGTGGGTTGACTTATGCATATGGAGTTCATTCCCAGTCTAAGATCAGGCTGGACCTAGGGTTGTGGCAGCAGGATCGACAACATGTAGGGGGGACTGGGTCAATCCCCGGCTTACGCATTCTGCCTCTCTGGCCGGCTGAGCCCCCGCACGCTCGTTTCGTGGGTTGGCTTAGGCTTATGAAGTTCATTCCATGTCTAACCATATGGAGTTCATTCCCAGTCTAAGATTTTGAGCCACAGTGCACATGCTGGGATTGGGCATGTGCTGGTGCCCCATTTTTTTCGCCCGAGGCACCATCGTCGGAGCATCGTCGAAGAGCCTAATCGACGGCATTGGGGGTTCCGGCGATTGGGGGGCCGGCGGGTGTAGCACATGATGTGCGATGGGTGCTGGTACTTGGCCCTTATATTGGCCCCCTATCCTTCATCAAACCTCAAGAACTCACACCCCCTTAAGGAGCATTTGAGATTTTATAGGTTTGCTGCCAGTAGCCATTAAAGTGTCTGAAATGGGGACACTTTTTTCAAACGGTCACAAAATCTTCTCCACTTCGAGTTTTTAGCTGAATTTTTTTGTGGATACCAATAAAAATACAAGGATCACCTTTACCAAATTTGGGGACAAAATTCTTTCTAAAAAAATTTAAAAAAATCCCGAACCGTAAAAAGTTTCAAAAATCGTGAAAAATAGAAAACGGGTCGTCTTGCCACGAAACTTTACATGAAGGCTTAGGGACTATTGTATGAATTTGCAAGCCATAAAAATGGCATTGGCATGGCAGAAATATGAAGATGTGCTTGAACCCACCTACCACCTGTTCGATCCCCGGCTTGCGCATCCTGCCTCTCCGGTCGAGCTGAGTGCCCGTACGCTCGTTTCGTGGGTTGACTTAGGCATACAGAGTTCATCCCCAGTCTAAGCATACGGAGTTCATTCCCAGTCTAAGATCAAATCGAACCAAGGGTTGCGGCAGCAGGATCGGTAGCACGCAGGGGGGATCGGGCCGATCCCCAGCTTGCGCATTCTGTCTCTCCGACCGGTTGAGCACCCGCACGCCCATTTCGTGTGGTTGGCTTGGGCATAGGGAGTTCATTCCATGTCTAAGCCCCAGTTGGATCGAGGGTTGTGGTAGCGGGATCGACAGCACGTAAAGGGGGATCGGGTCGGTCCCCGATGTCACGGACTAGGCTTTCTCTCAGCAAGCAATAAACCATGCGGCACATGAATGGGCACTCCCAAACAAGTCAGCCTTCAATAGATCGATATCTGAACAAATAACTATAAGCCATGGTTAGTCCCAAGCATTCACAATAAGACACAATATATCGAGATCGATCTCAAGCACACACACAAAAAGGCATATTCGTATCAAGAAAAAGAAAAATACATCGAGGTAACAATCGGGACATTCAATCGGGGTGAGTTTTATTATAGTCGGGAATCATACATCGGGACCTCCCACCATCACCAGGGCCAGGGGCAGCCCTTGGTGGGTGGCCTAGGCTCACATAGCAACCGGTGAGACAGCCCAACACTACACTGCCGGCTCACCCCCCTAAAGAGCCTTGAGATTTTAGAGCTATGCTACCAGTAACCATTACAATGTTTGAAATGGGGACACTTTTCCTAGCACAAGGGATCTATCCGACCATGGCCCTATACATGGGTGGCTTATGGCAACCTAAGTCCCAGTCATGGCCCTATACAAGGTTGGCTCATGACATCCTCCCCTACCTATTCTATCGACGTCCTCATCGACTTGCTGGCTTGAATTCTTTGATCTTCCTTTGAAATCTCTGGAGGTCGTGTTATCTCTCCCAGCTGGTTTTTTCTAGTCCCAATCCTTCCCACTTCACTAAGTACTCCCGAACTAGTCTTTGAGATATCTTGGTTTCCCTATCAGCTAAGATCTTTTCGACTCGACGCTCTGAGGGTGGTTTCATGGTGATGGTGGCTCTGGTTGGCTCCCTTTGGCTAGCATCTGTAGGATCTACATGGAAAGGTTTCAGGTTGCTCACATGAAATACTAGGTGCACCTTTATCCACTTTGGTGGGTCGATTTTGTAAGAAGCATTCCCCACCTTGGAAAGGACCCTTACTGGACCTTCATATTTGTGCACCAGTCTACGATCTCTCTTTCTCAAGAACCTGGTTTGTTCAGGAACTAGTCAGACAAGAACCAAATCACCAACTTGAAATTGTTGAGCCCTACAACCAAGGCTCTCAGATTCTTTCCTCCATATTGTTCCAAGGACGTGTGGGGTAGCCTTGGTAATTGTCTGGTGACCACCTCAAATGGGCTCTTATTGGTGGAACAGCTTTTGTTGGAATTAAAGCAGAGTTGAGCCATGTCCAATAATGAAGGCTAGTCTTTCTGATTGGCTTGAACAAAGTGCCTCAAGTATTCCTCTAATAATCCGTTGAACCGTTCCATTTGACCATCGGACCGAGGGTTGCGATAGTAGGATCAACAGCATGTAGAGGGGATTAGGCCAATCCCCGGCTTGTGCATTCTACCTCTCCGACCGGCTAAGCGCTCGCATGCCCGTTTCGTGGGTTGGTTTAGGCATAGGGAGTTCATTCCATGTGTAAGCCCCAGCCGGACCAAGGGTTGTGGCAGTGGGATTGGCAGCACGCAGAGGGGGACCGGGCTGATCCTCGGCTTGCGCATTATGCCTCTCCAATCGGCTCAGTGCCTGCACGCTCATTTTGTGGGTTGACTTAGGCATACGAGTTCATTCCCAATCTAAGATCAGATCGGACTGAGGGTTGCAGCAGCAGGATCGACAGCACGCAGGGGGGACCGGGCCGATCCCGGCTTGTGCATTCTGCCTCTCTGGCCGGCTGAGCGCCCGTACATTCGTTTCATGGGTTGGCTTAGGCATACAGAGTTCATTCCCAGTCTAAGATCGGACCGGCCCGAGGGTTGCAACAGCAGGATCGGTAGCACGCAGGGGGGACCGGGTTGATCCCTGGCTTGCGCATTCTGCCTCTCCGACTGGCTGAGCACCCGCATGCTCGTTTCATGGGTTATCTTAGGGATAGGGAGTTCATTCCATGTCTAAGCCCCAGTCGGACTGAGGGTTGTGGCAGTGGGACCGACAGCATACAAAGGGGGATCGATCCAATCTTCGGCTTGCACATTATGCCTCTCCGGCCGATTCAGTGCCCGTACGCTTGTTTTATGGGTTGGCTTAGGCATACGGAGTTCATTCCCAGTATAAGATCAGACCGAACTGAGTGTTGTAGTAATAGGATCGGCAGCACGTAAGGGGGGACCGGGCTGATCCCCGGCTTGCACATTCTACCTCTCTAGCCGGTTAAGCGCCCGCACGCTCGTTTTGTGGGTTGGCTTAGGCACACGGAGTTCATTCCCAGTCTAAGACCGGACCGAACCGAGGGTTGACCGCCCGTACGCTCGTTTCATGGGTTGGCTTAGGCATACAGAGTTCATTCCATGTCTAAGCATACGGAGTTCATTCCCAGTATAAGATCAGACCGAACCAAGGGTTGCAGTAGCAGGACCAGCAGTAGGATCGGTAGCACGTAAGAGAGGATCGGGCTGATCCTCGACTTACGCATTCTGCCTCTCCGATCAGTTGAGCACCCGCACGCTCGTTTTATGGGTTGGCTTAGGCATACGGAGTTCATTCTATGTCTAAGCCCCAGTCGAACCAAGGGTTGTGGTAGCAGGATCGGCAGCGAGATCGACAGCATACAGAGGAGGACCGGGCTGATCCCCAGCTTACTCATTATGCCTCTCGGGCCGGCTAAGCGCCCGCACGCTCGTTTCGTGGGTTGACTTAGGCATACGGAGTTCATCCCCGGTCTAAGCATATGGAGTTCATTCCCAGTCTAAGATTGGATCAGACCGAAGGTTGCGACAGTAAGATCGGCAGCACGCAGGGGGGACTGGGTCGATCCCCGGCTTACGCATTCTGCCTCTTCAATCGACTGAGGGCCCGCACGGCCGTTTCATGGGTTGGCTTAGGCATAGGGAGTTCATTCCATGTCTAAGTCCCAGCTGGACCAAGGGATGTGGTAGCAGGACCGACAGCACATAGAGGGGGACCGAGCGATCCCCGACTTACGCATTATGCCTCTTCGACCGGCTCAGCGCCCGCACGCTCATTTCGTGGGTTGACTTTTGCATACGAAGTTCATTCCATGTCTAAGCATACAGAGTTCATTCCCAGTCTAAGATTGAACCGTACCAAAGGTTGTGGTAGCATGACCAGCAGCAGGATCGACAGCACGCAGGGGGACCGGGCCGATCCCCGGCTTGCGTATTCTACCTCTCCGACCAACTGAGCGCCCGCACGCCCGTTTCGTGGGTTGGCTTAGGCATAGGGAGTTCATTCCATGTCTAAGCCCCAATCAGACTGAGGGTTGTGGCAGCGAGACCGGCAGCACATAGAGAGGGATTGAGCTGATCCTCGGCTTGCGCATTATGCCTCTCCGGTCGGCTCAGCACCTGAACGCTCGTTTCATGGGTTGACTTAGGCATACAGAGTTCATTCCCAATCTAAGATTAGACTGGACCGAGGGTTGCGGCAGTAGGATTGATAGCACGTAGGGGGGGACCAAGCGATCCCTGGCTTGTGCATTCTGGCTCTCCGACCGGCTGAGCACCCGCACGCTCATTTCGTGGGTTGGCTTTGGCATACGGAGTTCATTCCATGTCTAAGCATACGGAGTTCATTCCTAGTCTAAGATCGAACCGGACCGAGGGTTGCGACAGTAGAAGTAGTAGCAGGATCGGTAGCACATAGGGGGGACCGGACCGATCCTCGACTTGCCCATTTTGCCTCTCTGACCAGCCTCTTCGGTCGACTGAACGCCTGCCCGCTCGTTTCGTGGGTTGACTTAGGCATACGAAGTTCATCCCTAGTCTAAGCATACAGAGTTCATTCCTAGTCAAAGATCGAACCAGACTGAGGGTTGGGGTAGCAGGATCGGCAAGATGCAGGGGGGATCGGGCCGATCCTCGGCTTGCGCATTCTGCCTCTCCGACCGACTGAGCGCCTGCACACCTGTTTCACAGGTTGGGTTGGGCAGAGGGAGTTCATTCCATGTTGAAGCCCCAGCCAGACCGAGGGTTGTGGCAGTGGGATCGACAACACGCAGAGGGGGACCGGGCCGATCCTCGGCTTACGCATTCTACCTCTCCGGTCGACTGAGCACCCGCACGCTCGTTTCGTAGGTTGGCTTAGGCATACGGAGTTCATTCCATGTCAAGCATACAGAGATCATTCCCAGTCTAAGAGTTTGAGCCATGGTGCACA
>NW_019167826.1:11673042-11771300 GCF_002303985.1 Durio zibethinus
TGCTGTCGTAACCCTCGGTCCGTTTGATCTTAGACTGGGAATGAACTCCGTATGCTTAGACTTGGGTGAACTCCGTATGCCTAAGTCAACCCATGAAATGAGCATACGAGCGCTCAATCGATGGGAGAGGCATAATACGCAAGCCAGAGATCAGTCCGGTCCCACTCTGCGTGCTGCCAATCCTGCTACCGATCTTGCTACCATAACCCTTAGTCCGGTTGGGTCTTAGACATAGAATGAACTCCGTATGCCTAAGCCAACCCACAAAACGAACGTGTGGGTGCTCAACCGGGGATTGGCCCGCTCACCCCTGCGTGCTGTCGATCCTATTACTGCTCCTGCTATCGATCCTGTTGCTGGTCCTGCTACCGTAACCTTCAGTCCGATCCGATCTTAGACTGGGAATGAACTCTGTATGCTTAGACATGGAATGAACTCCGTATGCCTAAGCCAACCCACGAAACGAGTATGCGGGCACTCAGCCGACCGGAGAGGCAAATGAGCAAGCCGAGGACCGGCCCAGTCCCCCTTGCATGCCGTTGATCCTGCTACCGCAACCCTCGGTCTGGTCTGATCTTAGACTGGGAATAAACTCTGTATGCCTAAGTCAACCCACAAAACGAGCGTGCGGGCGTTGAGCTGGTCAGAGAGGCATAATACGCAAGTTGGGGATCGGCCCGATCCTCTTTTACGTGCTGCTGATCCCGCTGCCACAACCCTTGGTCCGGCTGGGGCTTAGACATGGAATGAACTCCCTATGCCTAAGCCAACCCACGAAACGGGCGTGCGGGCGCTCAGCCGATCGAAGAGGCAGAATGCGCAAGCTGGGGATCGGCTCGATCCCCCCTGCGTGCTGCCGATCCTGCTGCTGCAACCCTTGGTCCGATCTGATCTTAGACTGGGAATGAACTCTGTATGTTTAGACTGGGGATGAACTCCGTATGCCTAAGTCAACCCATGAAACGAGCGTGCAGACGCTCAGCCGACCAGAGAGGCAGGATGCGCAAGCCGGGGATCGAATGGGTGGTAGGTGGGTTCAAGCACATCTACGTATTTCTGCCATGCCAATGCCATTTTTATGGCTTGTAAATTCATACAATGGTCCCCTACACCTTCATGTGAAGTTTCATGGCAAGATGACCCGTTTTCTATTTTTCACGATTTTCAAAACTTTTTACGGTTCGGGACTTTTTAAAATTTTTTTAGAAAGAGTATTGTCCCCAAATTTGGTAGAGGTGATCCTTATATTTTTGTTGGCATGCACAAAAAAATTAAGCTAAAAACTTGATGTGGAGAAGATTTTGTGACCATTTGAAAAAAGTGTCCCCATTTCTGACACTTTAATGGCTACTGACAGCAAACCTATAAAATCTCAAATGCTGTTTAAGGTGGTGTGAGTTCTCGAGGTTTGATGAGGGATAGGGGGCCAATATAAGGGCCAAGTACTAGCACCCATCGTACATCATGTGCGCATACCCCCCGACCCCCCCAATCGCCGAAACCCCCAATGGCGCCGATTGGGCTCTCCGGCGATGCTCCGATGATGGTGCCCCGGGCGAAAAAAATGCAAAACCAGCACATGCTCGAGCCCAGTATGTGGACCGTGGCTCAAAATCTTAGACTGGGAATGAACTCCATATGCTTAGACATGGAATGAACTCCGTATGCATAAGCCAACCCACGAAACGAGCGTGCGTGCGCTCAACCGATCGGAGATGCAGAATACGCAAGTCGGGGATTAGCCCGGTCCCCCTTGTGTGCTGTCGGTCTCGCTGCCACAACCTTTGGTCCGACTAGGGCTTAGACATGGAATGAACTCCTTATGCCTATGCCAACCCATGAAACGGACGTGCGGGCGCTCAACCGGTCGGAGAGGTAAAATGCGTAAGCCAGGGATCGATCTGATCCCCCTGCGTGCTGTCGATCTTGTTGCCATAACCCTTGGACCGGTTTGATCTTAGACTGGGAATGAACTTTGTATGCTTAGACTGGGGATGAACTCCGTATGCCTAAGTCAACCCACGAAACGAGCGTGCGGGCGCTCAGCCTGTCGGAGAGGCCGACTGGAGAGGTATAATGCTCAAGCCAGGGATCGACTCGGTCCCCCACCGTGTGCTGTTGATCCTGCTACGGATCTTACTGCCGTAACCCTTGATCCGATCCGATCTTAGATTGAGAATGAACTTCGTATGCTTAGACTGGGGATGAACTCCGTATGCCTAAGTCAACCCACAAAATGAGCGTACGGGCGCTCAACCGGTTGGAGAGGCAGAATGCGCAAGTCGGGGATTGACCTGGTCCCCCCTGCGTGCTGTCAATCCTGCTGTCGTAACCCTTGGTCCGATCTGATTTTAGACTAGGAATGAACTCTGTATGCCTAAGTCAACCCATGAAATGTGTGTTCAGGTGCTGAGCCAGCCGGAAAGGATTGATGCACAAGCCGGGGATCAGCCTAGTCCCCCTTTGCATGCTATCGGTCCCGCTGCCACAACCCTCGATCCGGCTGGGGCTTAGAAATGGAATGAACTCCCTATGCCTAAGCCAACCCACAAAACGGGCGTGCGGGTGCTCAGCCGACCGGAGAGGCAGAATGCACAAGTCAGGGATCGACCTGGTCCCCCTGTGTGTTGTTGATCCTGCTATTGTAACCCTCCATCCGGTCCGATCTTAGACTATGAATGAACTCTGTATGCTTAGACTGGGGATGAACTCCGTATGCCTAAGTCAACCCATGACACGAGCGTGCGGGTGCTCAGCCAGCTGGAGAGGCATAATGCGCAAGCCGAGGATCAGCTCGGTCCCCTTCTGCGCGCTGTCAATCCCGCTGCCGGTCTTGCTGCCACAACCCTCAGTCCGACTGGGGCTTAGACATGGAATGAACTCCGTATGCCTAAGCCAACCCACGAAACGAGCGTGGGGGTGCTCAGCTGGTTGGAAAAGCAGAATGCACAAGCCAGAGATCGGTTCGATCCCCCCTACATGCTGCCGATCCTGTTGTTGGTCCTGCTGCTACAACCCTCGGTCCGGTCTGATCTTAGACTGGGAATGAACTCCGTATGCTTAGACATGGAATGAACTCCGTATGCCTAAGCCAACCCACGAAACGAGCGTACGGGTGCTCAGTCGATCAGAGAGCCAGAATGCGTAAGCCGGGGATCGACTCGGTCCCCCTTGCGTGCTGTCGATCCTACTACTGCAACCCTCGGTTCGATCTGATCTTAGACTGGGAATGAACTCTGTATGCTTAAGTAAACCCACGAAACGAGCATGCGGGCATTGAGCAGGCCAAAGAGGCATAATTCGTAAGCCGAGGATCGGCCCGATCCCCCTCTGCGTGCTATCGGTCCAGCTGCCACAACCCTCGGTCCGGCTAGGGCTTAGACATGGAATGAACTCCCTATGCCCAAGCCAACCCATGAAACGGGCATACGGGCACTCAGTCGACCGAAGAGGCAGAACGCATAAGCTGGGGATCGACCCGGTCCCCCTTGCGTGCTGTGGATCCTACTATTAGTCCTGCTATTGCAACCCTCGGCTCGGTCCCATCTTAGACTGGGAATGAACTCCGTATGCTTAGACATGGAATGAACTCTGTATGCCTAAACCAACCCATGAAACGAGCGTACGGGCGCTCAGCCAGTCGGAGAGGCAGAATGTGTAAGCCGGGGATCGACCTAGTCCCCTCTTTCGTGCTGTCGATCCTGCTACTGGAACCCTCAGTTCGGTCTAATCTTAGACTGGGAATGAACTCCGTATGCCTAAGTCAACCCACAAAACGAGCGTGCGGTGCTGAGCCGACCAGAGAGGCATAATACGCAAGCCGAGGATCGGCCCAATCCCACTCTACGTGTTGTCGGTCCCACTGCCACAACCCTCGATCCGGTTGGGGTTTAGACATGGAATTAACTCCCTACGCCTAAGCCAACCCATGAAACAGGCGTACGGGTGCTCAACCGGTCAGAGAGGCAGAATGCGCAAGTCAGGGATCGGCCTGGTCCCCTCTGTGTGCTGTTGATCCTATTGCCGCAACCCTCGGTTCGGTTCAATCTTAGACTGGGAACGAACTCCGTATGCTTAGACTGGGGATGAACTCCGTATGCCTAAGTCAACCCACGAAACGAGCATACGGGCGCTCAACCTACCAGAGACACCGGTCGGAGAGGCATAATGTACAAGCCGAGGATCAGCCCGGTACCCCTCTGCGTGCTGTCGATCCCACTGTCGTCCTGCAGCCACAACCCTCGGTCCTGACTGGGGCTTAGACATGGAATGAACTCTGTATGCCTAAGCCAACCCACGAAACGAGCGTGCGGGTGCTTAGCCAGCCGAAGAGGGAGAATGCGCAAGCCTAGGATCGGCCCGGTACCCCCTGCATGTAGTCGATCCTGCTGCTGGTCCTACTACCGCAACCCTCGGTTCGATCCAATCTTAGACTGGGAATGAACTCCGTATGCTTAGACATAGAATGAACTCTGTATGCCAAAGCCAACCTATGAAACGAGCGTGCGAGCGCTCGGCCGTCTGGAGAGGCAGAATGCGTAAACTGGGGACCGACCCGATCCCCCCTGTATACTGTCGATCCTGCTGCCACAACCGTCGGTCTGGTCCGATCTTAGACTGGGAATGAACTCCGTTTGCCTAAGTCAACGCACGAAATGAGTGTTTGAGAGCTGAGCCAGTCGGAGAGGCTTAATGCGCACACCCCCCTGGCCATCCCAACCGCCAGAACCCCCAATGCCGCCAATTAGGCTCTCTGACGATGCTCCGACGATGGTTCCTCGGGCAAAAAAAATACGGCACCAGCACATGCCCGAGCCCAGCATATGCACCGTGGCTCAAACTCTTAGACTGGGAATGAACTCCGTATGCTTAGACATGAAATGAACTCCGTATGCCTAAGCCAACCCACGAAATGAGTGTGCGGGCACTCAGCCGGACGGAGAGGTAGAATGCGCAAGCCAGGGATCGACCCGATCCCTCTCTACATGTTGCAAGTCTCGCTGCCACAACCCTTGATCCGACTGGGGCTTAGACATGGAATGAACTCCGTATGCCTAAGCCAACCCATGAAACGGGCATGCGGGCGCTCAGCTGGTCGGAGAGGCAGATTACGCAAGCTAGGGATCGGCCTGGTCCCCTCTTCGTGCTATCGATCCTACTATAGCAACCCTCGGTTCGGTCTGATCTTAGACTGGGAATGAACTCCGTATGCTTAGACTAGGGATAAACTCCGTATGCCTAAGTCCACCGACGAAATGAGCGTACGGGGCACTCAGCCGGTCGAAGAGGCATATTGTGCAACCCGAGGATTAGCCCGATCCCCCCTACGTGCTGTCGATTCTGCTGTCGCAACCCTCGGTCCGATTTGATCTTAGACTGGAAATGAACTTCGTATGCTTAGATTGGGGATGAACTCCGTATGCCTAAGTCAACCCACGAAACGAGTGTGCGGACGCTCAGTCGACCAGAGAGGCAGGATGCGCAAGCCTAGGATCGAACGGGTGGTAGGTGGGTTCAAGTACATCTTCATATTTCTACCATGCCAATGCCATTTTTATGGCTTGTAGATTCATACAATGGTCCCCTACGCCTTCATGTGAAGTTTCGTGGCAAGATGACCCATTTTCTATTTTTCACGATTTTGGAAACTTTTTACGGTTCAGGATATTTTAAAATTTTTTTAGAAAGATTTTTGTCCCCAAATTTGGTAGAGGTGATCCTTGTATTTTTGTTGGCATGCACAAAAATATTAAGCTAAAAACTCATGGTGGAGAAGATTTTGTGACTGTTTGAAAAAAGTGTCCCTATTTCAGACACTTTAATGGCTACTGGTAGCAAACCTATAAAATCTCAAATGCTCTTTAAGAGGGTGTGAGTTCTCGAGGTTTGATGAGGGATAGGGGGCCAATATAAGGGTGAAGTACCAGCACCCAACGTACATCATGTGCGCACAGCCCCCCGGCCCCCCAATCATAGGAACCCCCAATGCCGTCGGTTAGGCTCTCCGACGATGCTCCAACGATGGTGCCCCAGGCGAAAAAAAAATGCCGCACTTGCAGCCCAGCATGTGCACCGTGGCTCAAACTCTTAAACTGGGAACGAACTCCGTATGCTTAGAAATGGAATGAACTCCGTATGCGTAAGCCGGGGATCAGCAAGTCCCCCCTACGTGCTGCCAATCCTGCTGCTGGTCCTGCTGCTGCAAGCCTCAGTCCGGACCGATCTTAGACTGGGAATGAACTCCGTATGCTTAGACATGGAATGAACTCCGTATGCCTAAGCCAACCCACGAAATGAGCGTGCGGGTGCTCAACCGGTCGAAGAGGCAGAATGCGTAAGTTGGGGACTGACCTGGTCCCCCTTGCGTGCTGTCGATCCTGCTACCGTAACCCTCGATCCGGTCCAATCTTAGACTGTGAATGAACTCCATATGCCTAAGTCAACCCACAAAATGAGCGTTTGGGCGCTAAGCCGATCGGAGAGGCATAATGCGCAAGTCGGGGATCGGCCTGGACCCCCTCTGTATGCTGTCAGTCTCTCTGCCACAACCCTCAGTTCTACTGGGGCTTAGACATGGAATAAACTCCCTATGCCTAAGCAACCCACGAAACGGACGTACGGGTGCTCAACCGATCGAAGAGGCAGAATGCGCAAGCTGGGGATCAGTTCGGTCCCCCCTGTATGCTGCCGATCCTGCTGCCATAACCCTCGATCCGGTTTGATCTTAGACTAGGAATGAACTCTGTATGCTTAGACTGGGGATGAACTCTGTATGCCCAAGTCAACAGACCGGATAGGCCGATCAGAGAGACATAGTGCACAATCCAAGGATCAGCCCGGTCCCCCTCTGCGTGCTGTCGATCCCACTGCCGGTCCTACTGCCACAACCCTTGGTCTGGCTGGGGCTTAGACATGGAATGAACTTCGTATGCCTAAGCCAACGCACGAAACGAGCGTGCAAGCGCTCAACCGGTCGAAGAGGCAGAATGAGCAAGTCGGGGATCAGCCGGTGCCCTTTTACGTACTGCCGATCCTGCTGTCACAACCCTTGGTCCGATTCGATCTTAGACTGGGAATGAACTCCGTATGCTTAGACTGGGGATGAACTCCGTATACCTAAGTCAACCCCAATCGTCGAACCCCCAATGTCGTCGGTTAGGCTCTCCAGCAATGCTCGATGATGCTCCGACGATGGTGCCCCGTGCGAAAAAAATACGGCACCAGCACATCGCCAAAGCCCAGCATGTGCACCGTGGCTCAAACTCTTAGACTGAGAATGAACTCTATATGCTTAGACATGGAATGAACTCCGTATGCCTAAGCCAACTCATAAAATGAGCGTGCGAGCGTTCAACTGGTCAGAGAGGCAAAATGCACAAGTCGGGGATCAGCTCGATCCCCTTCTGTGTGCTGCCGATCCTGCTGCCACAACCCTCGGTCCTGCTAGGGCTTAGACATGGAACAAACTCCCTATGCCTAAGCCAACCCACGAAACGGGCGTGCGACTGCTCGGCCGACCAAAGAGGCAGAATGTGCAAGTCGGGCATCGGCCCGGTCCCTCTGCTTGCTACCAATCCTGCTGTCGCAACCCTCCGTCCGGTTCGATCTTAGACTGGGAATGAACTCCGTTTGCTTAGAATGGGGATGAACTCCGTATGCCTAAGTCAACCCACGAAATGAGCATACGATCGCTCAACCGATCGGAGAGGCCGATCGGAGAGACAAAATGCGCAAGTCAAGGATCGACCTGGTCCCCCCTATGTGCTGCTGATCATGTTGCTGGTCCTACTATCGTAACCCTCGGTCTGATCTGATCTTAGACTGGGAATGAACTCTGCATGCTTAGACATGGAATGAACTCCGTATGCCTAAGCCAACCCACGAAACGAGCGTGTGGGTGCCCAGTCGACCGGAGAGGTAGAATACGCAAGTCGAGGACTGGCTTGGTCCCCCCTGCATGCTATCGATCCTACTATCGGAACCCTCAATTCGGTCCCATCTTAGACTGGGAATGAACTACATATGCCTAAGTCAATCCATGAAACGAGCGTTCGGGCGCTGAGCCAGCCGGAGAGGCATAATGCGTAAGTCGAGGATCGACCCAGTCCCCCTCTGCGTGTTGCCGGTCCCACTGCCACAACCCTCGGTTCGGCTAGGGCGTAGATATGGAATGAACTCCCTATGCCTAAGCCAACCCACGAAATGGGCGTGCAGACGTTCAGCCAGCCGGAGAGGCAGAATGCGCAAGCCAGGGATCGGCTCGGTCCCCCCTGCGTGCTATCGATCTTGCTGTCGCAACCCTCGGTCTGATCCAATCTTAAACTGGGAATAAACTCTGTATGCTTAGACTGGGGATGAACTCCATATACCTAAGTCAACCCACGAAACAAGCATTCGGGCGCTCAGCCAACCGGAGAGGCATAATGCATAAGCTGGGGATCATCTTGGCCCCCTGTGCGTGCTACCGATCCCGCTGCTAGTCCTGCTGCCACAACCCTCAGTTCGGATGTTGGTTAGACATGGAATGAACTCCGTATGCCTAAGCCAACCCACGAAAGGAGCGTACGGGTGCTCAGCCGATCGGAGAGGCAGAATGCGCAAGCCGAGGATCGGTCCGATCTTAGACTGAGAATGAACTTCGTATGCTTAGACTGGGGATAAACTTCGTATGCCTAAGTCAACCCACAAAATGAGCATGCGAAGTGGCATAATGCGTAAGTCGGGGATGAGCTCGGTCCCCCTTTGCATGCTGTCGATCCCACTGTTGGTCCCACTACCATAACCCTCGGTCCGGCTAGGGCTTAGACCTGGAATGAACTTCGTATGCCTAAGCCCACCCACAAATGAACGTGCAGGAGCTCAACCGGTTGGAGAGGCAGAATGCGCAAGCCGGGGATCGACCCGGTCCCCCCCTGCATGCTGTCGATCCTGCTGCTAGTCCTACTGCCGTAACCCTCAGTCCGGTTTGATCTTAGACTGGGAATGAACTCTGTATGCTTAGACATGGAATGAATTCTGTATGCCTAAGCCAACCCATGAAACGAGCGTACGGGTGCTCAACCGATCGGAGAGGCAGCATGCGCAAGCTAGGGACCGGCCCAGTCCCCCCTACGTGCTGTCGATCCTGCTGCCACAACCCCTGGTCTGGCCTGATATTAGATTGGGAATGAACTCCGTATGCCTAAGTCAACCCACGAAACAAGCGTACGGGTGTTGAACCGGTCGGAGAGGCATAATGCGCAAGCCGGGGATTGACCCGATCCCTCTCTGTGTGCTGTCGATCCTGCTGCCACAACCCTCAGTCTAGCTTGGGCTTAGACATGGAATGAGCTCCCTATGCCTAAGCCAACCCATGAAATGGGCGTGCGGGTGCTTAGCCGACCGGAGAGGCAGAATGCCCAAGTCGGGGATGAGGCTGATCCCTTTTGCGTGCTACCGATCCTACTGCTGCAACCCTCGGTCTAGTCTGACCTTAGACTGGGAATGAACTCCGTATGCTTAGATTGTGGATGAACTTCATATGCCTAAGTCAACCCACGAAACGAGCGTACGGATGCTCAGCCGACCAGATAGGAAGGATGCACAAGCCGGGGATCGAACGGGTGCTAGGTGGGTTCAAGCACATCTTCATATTTCTGCCATGCCAATGCCATTTTTATGGCTTGTAAATTCATACAATGGTCCCCTACACCTTCATGTGGAGTTTCGTGGCAAGACAACCCATTTTTTATTTTTCACAATTTTCAAAACTTTTTGCAGTTCGGGATTTTTTAAACATTTTTTAGAAAGAGTTTTGTCCCCAAATTTGGTAGAGGTGATCCTTGTATTTTTGTTGGCATGCATAAAAAAATTCACCTAAAAACTCGAAGTGGAGAAGATTTTGTGACTGTTTCAAAAAAGTGTCCCCATTTCAGACACTTTAATGGCTACTGGTAGCAAACCTATAAAATCTCAAATGCTCTTTAAGGGGGTGTGAGTTCTCAAGGTTTGATGAGGGATAGGGGGCCAATATAAGGGCCAAGTACCAGCACCCATCACACATCATGTACGCACACCCCCCAGCCCCTCCAATTGCCAGAACCCCCAATGCCGCCGGTTAGACTCTCCAGTGATGCTCTGGTGATGCTCTGGCGATGGTGCCCTAGGCGAAAACTATGTGGCACAAGCACATGCCTGAGCCTAGCATGTGCACCTTGGGTCAAACTCTTAGACTGAGAATGAACTCCGTATGCCTAAGCCAACCCATGAAACGAGCGTGCGGGCCCTCAGCCAGCTGAAGAGGCAAAATACGCAAGTTGGGGATCAGCCCAATCCCCCTCTGCGTGCTGTCGGTCCCACTACCACAACCCTCGGTCTGGCTGGGACTTAGACATGGAATGAACTCCTTATGCCTAAGCCAAACCATGAAACAGGCATGTGGGCACTCAGTCGACTGGAGAGGCAGAATGCGTAAGCCGGGGATTGGCCCGATCCCCTTTGCGTGCTGTTGATCCTGCTACCGCAACCTTCGATCCGATTTGATCTTAGACTGGGAATGAACTACGTATGCTTAGACTTGGGATGAACTCCGTATGCCTAAGTCAACCCACGAAACAAGCGTGCGAGCGCACAGCCTATCGGGGAGGCCGACTGGAGAGGCAAAATACGCAAGCCGAGGATCAGCCCGGTCCCCCCTACATGCTGCCGATCTTACTGTTGGTCCTACTACCGTAACCCTCAATGTGATCCAATTTTAGATTGCAAATGAACTCCATATGCTTAGACATGGAATGAACTCCGTATGCCGAAGCCAACCCACGAAACGAGCATGTGGGCGCTAAGTCGGTTGGAGAGGTAGAATGCGCAAGCAGAGGATTGACTCGATCCCCTCTACGTGCTATCGATCCTGCTGCCGCAACCCTCAGTCCGGTCTGATCTTAGACTGGGAATGAACTCTTTATGCATAAGTCAACCCACGAAAACGAGCGTTCGGGCTCTGAGCCAGTCGTAGAGGCATAATACGCAAGCCGGGGATCGACCCGGTTCCCCTCTACGTGTTGCAGGTCCCGCTGCCACAACCCTGGGTCTAGCTGGAGCTTAGACATGGAATGAACTCCCTATGCCTAAGCCAACCCATGAAACGGGCATGTGGGCACTCAGTCAGCCGAAGAGGTAGAATGTGCAAGCCGGGGATCGGCCCGGTCCCCCCTGCGTGCTGTCGATCTTGCTGTCGCAACCCTCGGTCCGGTCCGCTCTTATACTGGGAATGAACTCCGTATGCTTAGACTGGGGATGAACTCCATATGCCTAAGTCAACCCACGAAACGAGCATGCAGACGCTCAGCCGACCAGAGAGGTAGGATGTTCAAGCCGAGGATCGAACAGGTGGTAGGTGGGTTCAAGCACATCTTCATATTTCTGCCATGCCAATGCCATTTTTATGGCTTGTAAATTCATACCATGGTCCCCTACGCCTTCATGTGAAGTTTTGTGGCAAGATGACCCGTTTTCTATTTTTCACGATTTTTGAAACTTTTTACGATTTGAGATTTTTTAAAATTTTTTTAGAAAGATTTTTGTCCCCAAATTTGGTAGAGGTGATCCTTGTAATTTTGTTGGCATGCACAAAAAGTTCAGCTAAAAACTCGAAGTGGAGAAGATTTTGTGACCGTTTGAAAAAAGTGTCCCCATTTCAGACACTTTAATGGCTACTGGCAGCAAACCTATAAAATCTCAAATGCTCTTTAAGGGGGTGTGAGTTCTCAAGGTTTGATGAGGGATAGGGGGCCAATATAAGGGCCAAGTACCAGCACCCATCAAACATCATGTGCGCACACCCCCCGACCCCCCAATCACCGTAACCCCCAATGCCACCGGTTAGGCTCTCCTGCGATGCTCCAGCGATGGTGCCCTGGGCAAAAAAAATAGGACACCAGCACATGCCTGAGCCTAGCATGTGCACCATGGCTGAAACTCTTAGACTGGGAATGAACTCCGTATGCTTAGACATGGAATGAACTCCGTATGCCTAAGCCAACCCACGAAACGAGCGTGCAAGTGTCACGGGCTCTGACCTTAGACTCAGAAACCATGCAGCCTTAGGCTTGGAATCTCCTCCTTTATGCCTAAGTCAGCCTAAAACACAAGCGTGCAGGCACTAGAATAATGGGAAGGGCTGATTACGCAAGTTAAAGAGAAATAGGATAAGAAGACAGAATTCTAGAAATGCTCTTGTATTCACTGAAACAGAAGTGTTTGATGGTGTACAAATGAGGGTGGAGCAACCCTCTATTTATGGTTGAGGCTCCAGCTACAACTTAATGACAATATCCCTAGAATAAAGGCTAAAAATCATGGGATTATAAAGATTACAATCAATCAGGATGCTAACTCCTGATTTTTAAGGTCAACCAAATCTGCCAGGATGCTCATGCTGATCCTGCCTGCTTCCAGAAGGTTCCTTTGCATGTCCAGCACCTTAGGCCCTTCTGGATGTGGTGTGGGCATCTTGTATGCCAGGCCTTGGTCTCACGAGCTGGCCTACAAGTTGGGCAGGCGTTCTAAACTCATTTGCTAGGCTTTGCACACAAATACCCGCCAGCACGCCTGGTCTGTGGGCCTCAACCTCTGGCTCACCTACTGGTCCGCCTGATGTGCCTGGCGCGCCCGCCCAGGGTGTGACATTCTCCCCCACCTGATTGCACAATGCCCTCATTGCGTCTTCTGCATGGTATTGCCTGATCTGGTCCTTGAACTACCGTAAGTCATCTGTTGGTTCCCAGCTTGCCTCACTGTCTGAAAATCCCTTCCAGCACACCAAGTACTCATGTCTTGGTTGATAGTTCTTCTGTCTCACCTCTCGATCAGCCATGATGCTATGGACCTCCTTCTCATATGAGGCCCTTGCTCCCAATGGTGCATGCTTTGACTCTGCCCGTCCTGGATCTCCCTCATCCTTATGGAATGGCTTGAGCATGCTCACATGGAACACCGGGTGTACCCTCAGCTTGGGTGGCATATCCAGCTTGTAGGCAACCTTGCCTACCCTCTTGACTTCTCAAAAAGGTCCCTCATACCTCCAGACTAGGCCTTTGTGCAGCCCCCTATGGCGCACAATGGGATGCAGCTTCACCAACACCAAGTCTCCAACTTGGAACTGCACATCCCGCCTCTTCTGGTTTACCCACTTCTTCGACCTCTTGGTCGCCTTGTGTAGACAAACTCTGGCCAAGTTAGTTTGCTCCTGCCATGCCTTGGCGAACTTGTATGCTGCTGGATTCGGCCCTATATAACCTGCAGCAATCGAACCAGGTGTTAGTGGTTGTTACCCTGTCACAACCTCAAATGGGCTCTGGTTCGTTGCCTTGTTCCTTTGCAAGTTGTAGGAAAACTGCACAATGTCTAGCAGCTTTGGACAGTCCCTTTGTGTGGCACTCACATAGTGCCTGAGGTAGACCTCTAATAGTCCATTTACTCGCTCTATCTGCCCATCGGTCTGCGGATGCATGCTAGTGGAAAAGTTGAAGTTTGATCCCAACAGCTTGAACAACTCAGTCCAGAACCTGCCCATGAAATGCCTGTCCCAATCACTAACAATGGTCCTCAGCACTCCCCAGTACTTAACCATGTTTTTCAGGAACAATCGAGCTACCTCCTCGACTGGGCACTCTTTGGTTGCTGGAATGAAGATTCCATACTTGGAAAACCTGTCCACCACTACCATGATGCTTCCAAACCCTTCTACTTTGGGTAGACCGACTATAAAGTCTAGAGAAACACTCTCCCATGGTCGCTCTGGCACTGGCAATGGCTCCAAGAGACCGCCTGGTTTCTTGAGCTCCATCTTGTCCTGTTGGCACACAAGACAAGTCTTCACATAGGCCTCCACATCGTCCCTCATGTGCAGCCAGTACTACTGGTCCTCGATCAGCGCCAAGGTGCGGCTCACTCCGAGGTGTCCAGCCCAGCTTGAATCATGGCATTCTTGCAAAACTTCCTTGCGGAGCTTCTTGTGCTGTGGCACAAACAGTCTACTGCCTCTGATGTACAGCAAGCCATCCTGTAACCAAAACTGCCTAGTCTTACCTTGCTGGGTGTACTCCATCAAAGCCTTAGTTGTAGGATCATGCGTAAGTCCCTCCTTGATGCGCGGCACCAGTGACCCCTCTGGTTGGCTAATGACAGCAAGGTTAGCCTTCTTGCTCAGGGTATCTACCACTAGGTTCACCTATCCTGGCTTGTACTCCATCTAGAAATCAAATTTTGTAAGAAAATCTTACCATCTAGCCTATTTGAGGGACAATTTCTTTTGCGTTTGGAAGTAGCTGGTTGCCACATTGTCCGTCCTCACCACGAACCTCGACCCCAATAGGTAATGGCACCAAGTGCGCAAGCAGTGCACCACTGCAGTCATCTCCTTCTCTTGAACCATGTACTTATGCTCAGTCTCGTTTAGCTTCCTACTATCAAACACGACTGGACGTCCCTCTTGCATTAACACGCCCCCTATGGCAAAGTCTGATGCATCTGTATGCACCTCATACGGCTTGGCATGGTCTGGCAAGGCCAAGACTGGCTCCTTGGTCACAACCCGCTTTAACCTGTCAAAGGCTTCATGGCACCCTGTGCTCCACTCCCATGCTCTCCTTTTCTTGAGCAAGTCAGTCAATGGCGTGGCTATTGCTAAGTGACCTTTGATGAAGTGCCTGTAGTAGTTAACCAGCCTAAGGAATGATCTCAACTCAGTGACCTTGGTTAGTGGTTGCCACTCCAGGATGGCATGTATCTTGCCTTCATCCATGCGTATCTTGCCACCTCCCACTATGTGGCCAAGGAATGGGATCTCCTACTGGGTGAATGAGCACTTCTCCCTCTTGACAAACAGCTTGTGCGCCCGTAACACCTCGAACACTTGTCTCAAGTGGTCTACATGCTCTCCCAAAGTCTGGCTGTAGATCACAATGTCATCCAAATAAACCACAACACAACAAACCGATCAAGGAATGACTGAAGTACCTTGTTCATAAGGGTGCAGAATGTTGCTGGGGCGTTCATGAGTCTGAAAGGTATCACCAAGAACTCATACGAACCATATCGAGTGACACATGCTATTTTTGGCTCATCTCCCTCTGTGATCCTAACTTGATAGTAGCCCGACCTCAAATCCAGCTTGGTGAACCACCTTGCGCTCCCAAGTTGATCGAACAAGTTCGTAATAAGTGGGATGGGGTACTTGTTCTTGATGGTCAACTTGTTCAAAACCCGGTAGTCTATGCACAGCCACAACGACCCATCATGCTTGCGTTGGAATAGAACCGATGCACCATAGGGTGCCTTCGATGGCCTGATGAAGCTAGCATCAACTAACTCTTTGAGCTGCTTCCTTAACTCCTCCAACTCTGCTGGAGACATTCGGTAAGGGGCTCTGGCTGGTGGCTTGGCCTCGGACACCAGCTCGATCTTGTGGTCCACCTCCCTCTTAGGTGGTAGCTTGCTAGGCAGCTTTGTAGGCATCACATCACTAAAGGTCTTCAGCACTTTAGCACCTCCAAGGGTGACTCAGTCTCTTTCTCCTTTAGCTCATCATATTTCAGGGCTACCAAGAAGGTGTCTTCTTGTCTGCTTACCGCCTTGGCAAATTGGATGGCTGACCACCATAATAAGGCTACATCAGTGAGATACATAGTAGCGGTGCTTACCTTTATCGCCTCGTCTTGCATGCCCATGGCCTGGAAGTACTGCTCCATACCCCATAGGTAGTTGTCTACTTCCTTGGCCGCCCTAGTCCCTTTGAACTCCTTAGGCTTAGGGACATCCAATCTGGATTTGGACACTCCAGCAAACATGCCATTCCCAATGGCAGTCTTGCAAGTAACAAGCTCACTGGCAACCTCTTCCATCTGCTGGCGCATGGCCTCCATGCAATCGTGCAAGGTCAGCACTTCAGCCTCCAAGGTCTAATTCTTTCGGGTGAACATGTTCAAGCTTTTGTTGAAAACAGCTTCTAGCTCACTTTGGATCTCCTCCCCCATGGAGTCTAGCGATGCAATGTGAGTCTCTACCTCCTCAAGCTTCTCCCCCATGTTGCCTACGGTCACCTCCACCTTGGCCAGCCTACCGTCCATGGTAGACCAAATATCTCTAGAACTGGCTTTCTTGCCTCTTCCACACCCATGCTCTTGGGCCTCTAGTTGTTGGCTAGCAACATCGTTTTGGGATGCCATCTCCTCAATCATGATCTGACCTGCACAACACAAACATGTAGAATCGAACTTGCTCTAATACCAACTATCACGGGCTCTGACCTTAGACTCAGAAACCGTGCGGCCTTAGGCTTGGAATCTTCTCTTTTATGCCTAAGTCAGCATAAAACACAAGCATGCGAGCACTAGAACAATAGGAAGGGCTGATTATGCAAGTTAAAGAGAAACAGGATAAGAAGACAGAATTTTGGAAATGCTCTTGTATTCACTGAAACAGAAGTGTTTGATGGTGTACAAATGAGGGTGGAGTAGCCCTCTATTTATAGTTGAGGCTCCAGCTACAACTTAATGGCAATATCCCTAGAATAAAGGCTAAAATCATGGGATTATACAGATTACAATCAATCAGGATGCTCATGCACATCCTGCCTGCTTCCAAAAGCATCCCTTGCGTGTCCAGCACCTTGGGCCCTTTCGGATGTGGTGCGGGTAGCTTGTATGCCAGGCCTCGGTCTCATGGGTTGGCCTGCAAGTTGGGCGGGCATTCTGAACTCATTTACTAGGATTTGCGCACAGATACCCGCCAGCACGCCTGGTCTGCGGGCCTCAACCTCTGGCTCACCTGCTGGTCCACCTGATGTGCCTGGCGCACCTGCCCAGGGTGTGACACAGGTGCTCAGCCGATCGAAGAGGTAGAATGTGCAAGCCGAGGATCAGCCCGGTCCCCCTCTGCGTGCTGTCGATCCCGCTGCCACAACCCTTGGTCTGGCTGGGGCTTAGACATGGAATGAACTCCCTATGCCGAAGCTAACCCACGAAATGGGTGCACGGGCGCTCAGTCGATCGGAGAGGCAGAATGCGCAAGCTGAGGTTCGGCCCGATCCACCCTGCGTGCTATCGATCCTACTGTCGCAACCCTCAGTCCGGTTCGATCTTAGACTGGGAATGAACTCCGTATGCTTAGACTGCGGATGAACTCCGTATGCCTAAGTCAACCTAGAAAATGAGCGTACGGGTGCTCAACCGATTGGAGAGGCAGAATGCACAAGCCGGGGATCGGCCCGGTCCCCCCTACGTGCTACCGATCCTATTGCTGGTCCTGCTACCGCAACCCTCGGTCTGGTTCAATCTTAGACTGGGAATGAACTCCGTATGCTTAGACATGGAATGAACTCCGTATGCCTAAGCCAACCCATGAAACGAGCGTGCGGGCGTTCAGCCGGTCAGAGAGGCAAAATGCACAAGCCAAGGACCGGCCCAGTCCCCCTTGCATGCTGTCGATCCTGTTGCACACGAAACGAGCGTGCGGGCACTCAGTCGGTCGGATAGGTAGAATGCACAAGCCGGGGATCGGCCCGGTCCCCCCTACGTGCTATCGATCCTACTGTCGCAACCCTCGGTCCGGTCTGATCTTAGACTGGGGATGAACTACATATGCTTAGACTGGGGATGAACTCCATATGCCTAGGTCAACCCACGAAACGAGCATGTGGGGGCTCAGCCGGCTGGAAGGTCGGCTGGAGAGGCATAATGTGCAAGCTGGGGATCAGCCCAGTCCCCCTCTGCGTGCTGTCGATCCCGCTGCCAGTCCTACTGCCACAACCCTCAGTCTGACTGGGGCTTAGACATGGAATGAACTCCGTATGCCTAAGCCAACCCACGAAACGAGTGTGCGGGCACTCCGTCGACCAGAGAGGCAGAATGCACAAGCTGGGGATCAGCCCAATCCCTCCTGCGTGCTGTCAATCCTGCTGCTGGTCCTGCTACCGCAACCCTCGGTCCGATCGGATCTTAGACTGGGAATGAACTCCGTATGCTTAGACATGGAATGAACTCCATATGCCTAAACCTACCCATGAAATGAGTGTACGGGCGCTCAGCCGACTGGAGAGGAAGAATGCGCAAGCCGGGGACCGACCCGATCCTCCCCTACATGCTGTCGATCCTGTTACTGGTCCTGCTACCGCAACCCTCAGTCTAGTCCGATCTTAGATTGGGAATGAACTCCGTATGCTTAGACATGGATTGAACTCCGTATGCCTAAGCCAACCCACAAAACGAGCGTGAGGCGCTCAGTCGATCGGAGAGGCAGAACGCACAAGCTGGGGATCGACCCGATCCCCCCTGCATGATGCCGATCATGCTGCTGGTCTTGCTACCACAACCCTCGGTCCGATCCGATCTTAGACTGGGAATGAACTCCATATGCCTAAGCCAACCCACGAAACGAGCGTACAAGCGTTGAGTCGACCAGAGAGGCATAATACGCAAGCAGGGGATCGGCCCGATCCCCCTCTACGTGCTGCTAGTCCCGCTGCCACAACCCTCAGTCTGACTGGGGCTTAGACATGGAATGAACTCCCTATGCCTAAGCCAACCCACGAAACGGGCTTACGGGCGCTCAACCGGTCGAAGAGGCAGAATGCGTAAGCCGAGGATCGACCCGGTCCCCCTTGTGTGCTGTCGATCCTACTACCGTAACCCTCGGTCTGATCCGATCTTAGACTAGGAATGAACTCCATAAGCTTAGACTGGGGATGAACTTCAGATGCCTAAGTCAACCCACGAAATGAGCGTTCGGACGCTCTACCGACCAGAGAGGTAGGGTGCGCAAGCCGAGGATCGAACGGGTGGTAGGTGGGTTCGAGCACATCTTTATATTTCTACCATGCCAATGTCATTTTTACGGCTTGAAAATTCATACAATGGTCCCCTAAGCCTTCATGTGAAGTTTCGTGGCAAGACGACACGTTTTCTATTTTTCACAATTTTTGAAACTTTTTACGGTTCGAGATTTTTTAAAATTTTTTTAGAAAAAGTTTTGTCCCCAAATTTGGTAGAGGTGATCCTTTTATTTTTGTTGGCATGCACAAAACAATTCAGCTAAAAACTCAAAGTAGAGAAGATTTTGTGACCGTTTGAAAAAAGTGTCCCCATTTCAAACACTTTAATGGCTATTGGCAGCAAACCTATAAAATCTCAAATGCTCTTTAATGGGGTGTGAGTTCTGGAGGTTTGATGAGGGATAGGGGGCCAATATAAGGGCCAAGTACTAGCACCGATCGCACATCATGTGCGCACACCCCCCGGCCCCCCCAATCGTCGGAACCGCAAATGCCGTCGGTTAGGCTCTCCGACGATGCTCCGACGATGGTGCCCCGAACAAAAAAAATGTAGCACCAGCACATTCTTGATCCCAGCATGTGCACCGTGGCTCAAACTCTGAGACTGGGAATGAACTCCGTATGCTTAGACATGGAATGAACTCCTTATGCCTAAACCAACACATGAAACGAGTGTGCAGGCGCTCAGCCAGTCGGAGAGGCAGAATGCGCAAGCTGGGGATTAGCCCGATCTGCCCCTGCGTATTGTCGATCCTGCTACTGCAACCCTCGGTCCGATCTGATCTTAGACTGGGAATGAACTCCGTATGTAAAAATCAACCCATGAAACGAGCGTGTGGGCGCTGAGCCGACCGAAGAGGCATAATGCGCAAGTCGGGGATCGGCCCGGTCCCCCTTTGCGTGCTGCCGGTCTCGCTGCCACAACCCTCAGTCCAGCTAGGGCTTAGCATGGAATGAACTCCCTATGCCTAAGCCAACCTACGAAACGGGCGTGCGGGCACTCAGCCGGTCGGAGAGGCAGAATGCGCAAGCCGAGGATCGGCTCAGTCCCCCCTACGTGCTACTGATCCTACTGTCGCAACCCTCGGTCCGATCCAATCTTAGACTGGGAATGAACTCCGTATGCTTAGACAGGGGATGAACTCTGTATGCCTAAGTCAACCCACGAAACGAGCGTGCGGGCGCTCAGCCAGTCGGAGAGGCGTATTATGAAAGTCGGGGATTAGCTCGGTCCCCCTCTGCGTGTTGCTGATCCAGCTGTCGATCCTGCTACCGATCCTGCTGCCACAACCCTCGATCCGGCCGGGGCTTAGACATGGAGTGAACTCCGTATGCCTAAGCTAACCCACAAAATAAGCATGCGGGCGCTCAACCGGTCCGAGAAGCAGAATGCGCAAGTCGAAGATCAACCCGGTCCCCCTCTACGTGCTACCGATCCTGCTATCGGTCCTGCTGCCACAACCCTCGGTCCGGCTTGGGCTTAGACATGGAATGAACTCTGTATGCCTAAGCCAACTCACAAAACGAGCGTGCGGGCGCTTAGCCGGTCGGAGAGGCAGAATGCGCAAGCCGGGGATCAGCTCGATCCCCCCTGCGTGCTGTCGATCTTGCTGCTAGTCTTGCTGTCACAACCCTCTGTCCGGTCCAATCTTAGACTGTGAATGAACTCTATATGCTTAGACATGGAGTGAACTTCGTATGCCTAAGCCAACCCATGAAATGAGCGTGTGAGCGTTCAGCCGACCGGAGAGGCAGAATGCATAAGTCGGGGATCAGCTCGGTCCCCCCTGCGTGCTGTCGATCCTGCTGCTGCAACCCTCGGTCTGATCCAATCTTATACTGGGAATGAACTCCGTATGCCTAAGTCAACCCACAAAATGAGCGTGCGGGCGCTGAATCGGCCGGAGAGGCATAATGCGCAAGTCGGGGATCGACCCAGTCCCCCTCTGCGTGCTGTCGGTCCCGCTGCCACAACCCTCGGTCTGACTGGGGCTTAGATATGGAATGAACTCCCTATGCCTAACCCAACCCACGAAACGAGCGTGCGGGTGCTCAGCCGACTGGAGAGGTAGAATGCGTAAACCGGGGATCGGCGGTCCCCCCTGCGTGCTATCGGTCCTGTGGCCGTAACCCTCGGTCCGATCTGATCTTAGACTGGGGATGAACTCCCATATGCTTAGACTAAGGATGAACTCCGTATGCCTAAGTCAACCCACGAAACGAGCGTGCGGGCGCTCAGCCGACCAGAGAGGCAGGATGCGTAAGCCGGGGATCAAACGGGTGGTAGGTGGGTTCAAGCACATCTTCATATTTCTGCCATGCCAATGTCATTTTTATGGCTTTTAAATTCATACAATGGTCCCCTAAGCCTTTATGTGAAGTTTCGTGGCAAGACGACCCGTTTTCTATTTTTCAAGATATTTGAAAATTTTTGTTGTTCGGGATTTTTTAAAATTTTTTTAAAAAGGGTTTTGTCCCTAAATTTGGTAGAGGTGATCCTTGTATTTTTTTTGGCATGCACAAAAAAATTCAGCTAAGAACTCAAAGTGGAGAAGATTTTGTGACCGTTTGAAAAAAGTATCCCCATTTCAAACACTTTAATGGCTGCTGACAGTAAACCTATAAAATCTCAAATGCTCTTTAAGGGGGTGTGAGTTCTTGAGGTTTGATGAGCGATAGGGGGCCAATATAAGGGCTAAGTACCAGCACCCATCGCACATCATGTGCGCACACCCCCCTGGCCCCCCCAATCGTCGGAACCCCCAATGTCGCCGTTAGGCTCTCCGGTGATGCTCCGATGATGCTCCGGCGATGCTCCGGCAATGGTGCCCTATGTGAACAAAATGCGGCACCAGCACATGCCCAAGCCCAGCATGTGCACCGTGGCTCAAAATCTTAGACTGGGAATGAACTCCGTATGCTTAAACATGGAATGAACTTCGTATGCCTAAGCCAACCAACGAAACGAGCGTGCCAGCACTCAGCCGGCCAGAGAGGCAGAATGCACAAGCTAGGGATCAGCTCAGTCCCCCCCTGCGTGCTATTGATCCTGCTACTGCAACCCTCAGTCTGGTCCGATCTTAGACTGGGAATGAACTCCGTATGCATAAGTCAACCCACGAAACGAGCGTGTGAACACTGAACCGACCGAAGAGGCATAATGTGCAAGCCAAGGATCGGCTCGGTCCCCCTCTGTGTGCTACCGATCCCGCTGCCACAACCCTCAATCCAACTGGGGCTTAGACATGGAATGAACTCCCTATGCCTAAGCCAACCCACGAAACGGGCGTGCAGGCGCTCAGCCAGCCGGAGAGGCATAATGCGCAAGCCGAGTGTCATAAGCCAACCTTATATAGGGCCATGATCGGGACTTAGGTTGCCATAAGCCACCCATGTATAGGGCCATGGCCGGGTAGATCCCTTGTGCTAGGAAAAGTGTCCCCATTTCAAACATTGTAATGGTTACTGGTAGCATAGCTCTAAAATCTCTAAGGCCTTTTAGGGGGGTGAGCCGGCAGTGTAGTGTTGGGCTATCTCATCGGTTGCTATGCGAGCCTAGGCCACCCACCAAGGGCTGCCCCCTGGCCCTGGTGATGGTGGGAGGTCCCGATGTATGATTCCCGACTATAATAAAACTCACCCCGATTGAATGTCTCGATTGTTGCCTCGATGTGTTTTTCTTTTTCTCGATGCGAATATGCCTTCTTGTGTGTGTGCTTGAGATCGATCTCGATATATTGTGTCTTATTGTGAATGCTTGGGACTAACCATGGCTTATGGTTATTTGTTCAGATATCTATCTATTGAAGGTTGACTTGGTTGGGAGCACCCATTCAAGTGCCGCACGGTCTATTGCTTGCTGAGAGAAAGCTTAGTCCATGACACGTGGTATCAGAGCACGATTGAAAAGTGCTAAAAAAATGGATGAGATGGCCACAAGTGGTGGACCCAATCATCAACAGAGAATTGAGGAACTTGAGGTCACGATGGCTGCAATGAAAACTCATATGGTGACTAAAAACCGATGAGGGAGATTGAGACAACCCAGCGGGAGTTGTCAGATACTCTCCACAACATGAGTGAAGAGGCTAGAGATGCCTTGAACATTCTCCAAAAGGAGTTTGAGGAGCTCAGAGCACAGGTGAGCATCCTACAAATGGCTGTGGCCAGATCGGGTTCGAGCTCGATGGAAAGAGGAAAAAAGCCCAAGGTGCCAGAGCCTCGATGCTATGAGGGGGCAAGGGATGCTAAGGAACTTGAAAATTTCTTGTTTGACATGGAGTAGTACTTCCGAGCTGTACACACGGATTCAGTGGAAGACAAGGTAGTAATGGCGTCGATGTACCTCACAGGGGATGCCAAGCTGTGGTGGCACTCCAAGTTTGTCGGTGACGAGTGCTCGATTAAGACTTGGATGGATCTGAAGCGAGAATTGAAAAACCAATTTTTTCGTAAGAATGTGGAGTATATGGCTTGAAAAAGACTTCGAGAATTGGTGCAAAAAGGAATGGTGCGAGAGTTTGTAAGGAGCTTTTCTACCTTGATGTTGGATATTCGAGACATGTCCAAAAAGGACAAGATGTTCTATTTTCTTGAAGGCCTCAAGCCTTGGGCGAAGACAGAACTACAAAGGCAGAAGTGCAAGATGTGGCCACGGCTATGGCTGCAACTGAATGCCTCCACGATTACAATGATGGCTTTTCAAAATGGAAAAATCCTCTATCAGCTGGCAGTAGCTTCAACTTTGGGAGTGGGGGAAAGATGACCAAGTTGGACAGGCCCTTCAGTGGGGGATCAGACAGGAGGTCTTTTGGTCAAGATAGCACCCAACCCAAGACAAGCAACGCAGGGATTTTCAAGCCTAGGCAACCGTTAGCTTGCTTGCTTTGCAAGGGGCCGCATCGGGTGGCTGAATGCCTACACAGGGGAGCCCTTAATGCCTTAAGGACCTTATCTCAAGAGTTCATAAAAACAACAGAGAACGTTGAAGAAGCTGAAGAAGAGCCAGCCAGGATGGGTTCAATAAGGTTCCTCAATGCCCTCCGCACCCAATTGAACACTATAAAGAAAGACCAGAGTAAGGGCTTGATGTATGTGAACTTGATGATCAATGAGAAAGCCACTAAGGCTATGGTGGATACGGGTGCAACCGACACTTTCATCACACTAGAAGAAGCAAAAAGGTGTGGTCTTCAGATTAGTAAAGACTGTGGATGAATGAAGGCAGTCAACTCACCAGCCTTTACGATCAGTGGAAGCTCCAAGAGTGTGACAACCCGATTGGGGCCATGCGAAGGGAAGGTAGACTTTACAGTTTCCCCCATGCATGACTTTGATGTTGTTCTCGGATTGGACTTCATGATGTTGGCTCAGGTCATCCCTATCCCTACCGCTAGCTGCTTGTTGTTCTTAGGGGAAAACCCATATGTGGTGCCAGGCAACATCTTACCAAAGAGTGGGAAGAAAATGATTTCAGCTTTGCAGTTCAAGAAAGGGGTAAAAAAAGGGGAACCCTCTTTTATGGCTGTGCCGATCTACAAAGAAGGGTCAAAAGTAGAACCAATACCTGATGGTGTGGGAAAAGTGTTGGAAGAATTCGAAGAGGTGATGCCAGAGATGTTGCCTAAGGTTCTACCCTCTTGACGAGCAGTGGACCATGAAATTGAGCTCCTCCTAGGAGCGAAACCCCCTGCTAGAGCTCCTTACCGCATGGCCCCGCTAGAGTTGGCCGAACTAAGAAAATAGTTAGATGAGCTGCTACAAGTCAGGTTCATCAGACCATCAAAGGCTCCTTTCGGAGTGCCAGTGCTATTTCAAAAGAAGCATGATGGAAGTTTGCGATTATGTGTTGACTACAGGGCCCTGAACAAAGTCACCATAAGAAACAAATATCCTATCCCCCTTATAGCAGACTTGTTTGATCAATTGAGCTGGGCCAAGTACTTCTCCAAATTGGACCTAAGATCTAGCTACCATCAGGTCAGAATCGTTGAGAGAGATGAGCCAAAGACCACTTGTGTGACACGGTATGGTGCATTTGAATTTCTTGTTATGCCCTTTGGACTGAGCAATGCTCCTGCCACATTTTGTACATTGATGAATCAGGTATTCCATGACTACCTAGACAAATTTGTAGTCATCTATTTAGATGATATAGTGGTATATAGCTCCACCTTGGAAGAACATCAAGAACACCTACGCCAGGTACTTCAAATATTACAGGACCACCAGTTATACGTAAAAAGGGAGAAGTGTGCATTTGCTCAGACTCAAATCCATTTTCTCGGTCACATTGTCGAACGTGGCCACATTCGAATGGACATGGAAAAGGTTAGGGCCATCAAGGAGTGGACAACACCAAAGAACGTTAGTGAGCTCCACTCATTTTTGGGACTAGCCAACTATTATAAAAGGTTTGTGGAAGGGTACTCTCGCAAGACCACGACCCTCATGGAGCTATTAAAGAAGGAGCATAAATGGTGTTGGACGAGTGAATGCCAAGAGGCCTTCGAGGGATTGAAAAATGCTATTATGAAGGATCCCATCTTAGCTCTCTCTGATATTGAAAAGCCTTTTGAAGTTCAGACGGATGCATCTGATTTTGCTATTGGAAGAGTGCTTTTGCAACAACATCAACCGGTAGCGTTTGAAAGTAGGAAGCTAAGTGAAGCTGAAAGGAAATATACAGCCCAAGAAAAAGAACTCATGGCGGTGGTTCACTGCTTGAAGGCTTGGTGACATTACTTGTTGGGTTCACACTTTGTCGTGAAGACAGACAATGCGGCCGTTAGCCATTTTCTCACCCAACCAAGGCTTACGGCAAAACAAGCTAGGTGGCAGGAATTTTTAGCGGAGTTCGACTTTTATTTTGAGCACACTGCTGGAAAGACCAATCAAGTGGTCGATGCATTGAGCAGGTGAGCAGATTTAGCGGCCCTTAGAAGAATTGCCCCAAATGGCGGCTAGCAGAGCCACTACAAACATTCACAAGTTGATTGGAGATCACTTAGGGAAGGACCCGCAAGCTTATGCCATCCTGAAGCTAGTGGAAGAAGGAAAGTCCAAGTACTTCTGGCAAGAAAATAGGATCTTATGGACCAAGGGGCCTCGAGTGTTTGTGCTAAGAGTAGAAGGTCTGAGACAGATGCTGATGAGGGAATGTCATGACACACTATAGGTGGGACACCCGGGCTAGCAACGTACTTTGGCATTATTGAAATGGGGATACTATTGGCCTCACATGCGACAAGATGTTATGGACTATACGAAGACTTACCTCATTTGCCAACAAGACAAGGTTGAAAGGAGGAAACCTGCAGGCATGCTTGAACCACTACCAGTACCTGCCAAACCATGGGAAAGCATCTCCCTTAATTTAATTTTGAGCCTACCCAAGGTTGGTGACCTTGGAGCTATTTTGGTGGTGATTGACCGATTCTCTAAGTACCGCTCACAAGTATTGCACAACGGAAGACACAGCTCGACTATTATTCAAACATGTGGTCAAATGCTGGGGCCTCCCTCAAAACATTATCAGCGATCGAGATCCAAGATTCACGGGGTCCTTCTGGAGAGAACTTTTCAAGATATTGGGGTCCCAACTCAACATCTCCTCAAGCTATCACCCTCAAATCAATGGTCAAATGGAACGGTTCAATGGATTATTAGAGGAATACTTGAGGCACTTTGTTCAAGCCAATCAAAAAGACTGGCCTTCATTATTGGACACGGCTCAACTCTTCCAACAAAAGCTTTTCCACCAATAAGAGCCCATTTGAGGTGGTCACCAGACAATTACCAAGGCTACCCCACACTTTTTGGAGCAATATAGAGGAAAAAATCTGAGAGCCTTCAATCTCAGCAAAGAGTGGAAACAAAACACAGAGATTGCACAAGCTTACTTAGAGAAAGCATCAAAGCGGATGAAGAAATGGGCAGACAAGGGTCGTAAGGCTCAACAATTTCAAGTTGGTGATTTGGTTCTTGTCTGACTAGTTCTTGAACAAACCAGGTTCTTGAGAAAGAGAGATCGTAGACTGGTGCACAAATATTAAGGTCCAGTAAGGGTCCCCTTTCCCAAAGTGGGGAATGCTTCTTACAAAAATCAAACCCACCAACATGGATAAAGGGTGCACCCAGTATTTCATGTGAGCAACCTGAAACCTTTCCATGTAGATCCTATAGATGCTAGCCGAAGGGAGCTAACCAAAGCCACCATCACCATGAAGCCACCCTTAGAGCGTCGAGTCGAAAAGATCTTAGCTGATAAGGAAACCAAGATCCCTAGGTCCGATTGGGGTTTAGACATGGAATAAACTCCCTATGCCTAAGCCAACCTACAAAATGGGAGTGCGGGTGCTTAGCCGTTCGGAGAGGCAGAATGCGCAAGCCGGGGATCAGCTCAGTCCTCCCTGCGTGCTGTCGATCCTGCTGTCGCAACGCTTGGTCCGGTTCGATCTTTATATTTCTACCGTGCCAATGCCATTTTTATAGCTTGTAAATTCATACAATGGTCCCCTAAGCCTTCATGTGAAGTTTCATGCCAAGACGACCCGTTTTCGCGGCAAGCCTTCGTATGCCTACGCCAATCCATGAAATGAGCATGCGGGTGCTCAGCCAGTCAGTGAGGCAAAATGCGCAAGCCGGGGATCAAACTGGTCCCCCCTACGTGCTACCGATCCTGCTGTTGGTCCTGCTGCCTTAATCCTCGGTCCGCTCCCATCTTAGACTGGGAATGAACTCCGTATGCTTAGACTGGGGATGAACTCCGTATGCCTAAGTCAACCCAAGAAACGAGCTTACGGGTGCTGCCTGCCATAGAGGCATAATGCGTAAGCCTGGGATCGGCCCGATCCCTCTCTGTGTGTTGTCGATCCTGCTGCCACAACCCTCGGTCCGACTGAGGCTTAGACATGGAATGAACTCCGTATGCCTAAGCCAACCCATGAAACGAGCGTACGGGTGCTCAGCCGGCCGGAGAGGTAGAATGCACAAGCCGAGTATCGGCTCGGTGCCCCTACGTTCTATCGATCCTACTGCTTCAACCCTCGATCCGGTCTGATCTTAGACTTTGAATGAACTCCGTATGCCTAAGTCAACTCACGAAACAAGCGTTCGGGCACTGAGCCGACCAGAAAGGCATAATACATAAGCCAGGGATCGACCCGGTCCCCCTCTACGTGCTGTCGGTCCCGCTGCCACAACCCTCGGTCCAGCTGGGGCTTAGACATAGAATAAACTCCCTATGCCTAAGCCAACCTACAAAATGGGCATGCGGGCACTTAGCCGACTGGAAAGGTAGAATGCGCAAGCCGGGGATCGGCCCGGTCGCCCCTACGTGCTGCTGAACCTGTTACCGTAACCCTCAAATGCTCTGGCAGCAAACCTATAAAATCTCAAATTCTCTTTAAGGGGTGTGAGTTCTCGAGGTTTGATGAGGGATAGGGGGCCAATATAAGGGCCAAGTACCAGCACCCATCGTACATCATATGCGCATACCCCCCGATCCCCCCAATCACCGAAACCCCAAATGCTGTCGGTTAGGCTCTCCGGTGATGCTCCGACGATGCTCCGACGATGGTGCCTCGGGCAAAAAAAATATCGCACCAGCACATGCTCGAGGCCAGCATGTGCACCGTGGCTCAAACTCTTAGACTGGGAATGAACTCCGTATGCTTAGACATAAAATGAACTCTGTATGCCTAAGCCAACGCACGAAATGAGCGTGCGGGCGCTCAACCGATCGGAGAGGCAGAATGCGCAAGTCGGGGATCGACCCAAGCCAACTCTGCGTGCTACCGGTCCAGCTGTCACAACCCTCGGTCCGACTGGGGTTTAGACATGGAATGAACTCCGTATGCAAGCCAACCCATGAAATGAGCGTACGGGCGCTCAGTCGACTGGAGAGGTAGAATGCGCAAGTCGAGGATCAGCCCGATCCCCCCCTGCGTGCTACCCGATCCTACTACTGGTCCTGTTGTCATAACGCTCGGTTCGGTCTGATCTTAGACTGGGAATGAACTCCGTATGCTTAGACATGGAATGAACTTCGTATGCCAAAGCCAACTCATGAAATGAACGTGCGGCCGCTCAGCCGACCGAAAAGGTAGAATGCGCAAGCCGAGGATTAACCCGATCCCCCCTGCATGCTGTTGATCCTACTGTCGCAACCCTCAGTCCGATCTGATCTTAGACTGGGAATGAACTCTGTATGCCTAAGTCAACCCACGAAACGACCATGCGGGTGCTGAGCCGACCGGAGAGGCATAATGCGTAAGCCAGGGATCGGCCCGATCCCCCTCTGCCTGCTGTCGGTCTCGCTGCCACAACCCTCAGTCCGACTGGGGCTTAGACATGGAATGAACTCCGTATGCCTAAGCCAACCCACTAAACGAGCGTGCGGGCATACAGTCGGTCGGAAAGGCAGAATGTGCAAGTCGAGGACCGGCTCGGTCCCCCCTACGTGCTGTCGATCCTGCTGCCGTAACCCTTGATCCGGTATGATCTTAGACTGGGAATGAACTACGTATGCCTAAGTCAACCCATGAAACGAGCTTTCGGGCACTGAGCCAGTCGGAGAGGCATAATGCGTAAGTCGGGGATCGGCCCGGTCCCCCTCTAAGTGCTTTCGGTCCTGCTGCCACAACCCTCGGTCCGGCTGGGGCTTAGACATGGAATGAACTCCCTATGCCTAAGCCAACCCAAGAAATGGGCATACGGGTGCTTAGCCGGCCTGAGAGGCAGAATATGCAAGTCAGGGATCGACCCGGTCCTCCTTACGTGCTGTCGATCTTACTGCTGGTCCTGCGGCCCCAACCCTCGGTCCGGTCTGATCTTAGACTAGGAATGAACTCCATATACTTAGACATGGAATGAACTCCGTATGCCTAAGCCAACCCACGAAACGAGCGTGCGGGCGCTCAGTCGACGGGAGAGGCAAAATGCGCAAGCCGAGGATCGATCTGGTCCCCCCTGCGTGCTGTCAATCCTGCTGCTACAACCCTTGGTCTGGTCTGATCTTAGACTAGGAATGAACTACGTATCCGTAAGCCAACCCATGAAATGAATGTTCGGGCACTGAGCTGGTCGGAGAGGCATAATAAGCAAGTCAGGGATGGGCCTAGTCCCCCCCTCTATGTGCTGTCAGTCCCGCTGCCACAACCCTCGGTCCGACTGGGGCTCAGACATGGAATGAACTCCTATGCCTAAGCCAACCCATGAAACGGGCGTGTGGGCACTCAACCGACCGAAGAGACAGAATGCGTAAGTCGGGGATCGATCGGGTCCCCTCTGCGTGCTGTCGATCCTACTACCCCAACCCTCGATTATGCTTAGACTGGGGATGAACTCCGTATGCCTAAGTCAACCCACGAAATGAGCGTGCAGGTGCTCAACCGGCCAGAGAGGCTGGTCGGAGAGGCGTAATGTGCAAGCTGGGGATCAGCCCGGTCCTCCTCTTCGTGCTGCCGATCCCGCTACCAGTCCTGCTGCCACAACCCTCGGTCCGACTAGGGCTTAGACATGGAATGAACTTCGTATGCCTAAGCCAACCCATGAAACGAGCGTGCGGGCGCTCAACCGACCGAAGAGGCAGAATGCGTAAGCCGGGGATCAGCCCGGTCCCTCCTGCATGCTGCCGATCCTGTTACTGGTCCTACTGTTGCAACCCTCAGTCCAGTCCGATCTTAGACTGGGAATGAACTCCATATGCTTAGACATGAAATGAACTCTGTATGCCTAAGCCAACCCACGAAACGAGCGCGCCGGTGCTCAGTCGGCTGGAGAGGTAGAATGCATAAGCCGAGGATCGACCTGATCCCTCCTACGTGCTATCGATCCTACTGCTGCAACCCTCGATCCGATCTGATCTTAGACTGGGAATGAACTCCGTATGCCTAAGTCAACCAAAGAAACGAGCATGCAGGCGCTGAGCCAGTCAACCAAAGAAACCTGGTCTGCCTCTGCGTGCTGTCGGTCCCACTGTCACAACCCTCAGTTCGGCTGGGGCTTAGACATGGAATGAACTCCCTATGCCTAAGCCAACCCATGAAACGGGCGTGTGGGTGCTTAGCCGACTGGAGAGGCAGAATGGGCAAGCCGGGGATCGATACGGTCCCCCTGCGTGCTGTCGATCCTGCTGTTGCAACCCTCGATCTGATCCGATCTTAGATTGGGAATGAACTTCATATGCTTAGACTGGGGATGAACTTCGTATGCCTAAGTCAACCCACGAAACGAGCGTGCGGGCACTCAGCTGACCAGAGAGGCAGGATGCGTAAGCCGGAGATCGAACGGGTGGTAGGTGGGTTCAAGCACATCTTCATATTTCTACCATGCCAATGCCATTTTTATGGCTTGTAAATTCATACAATGGTCGCCTAAGCCTTTATGTGAAGTTTCGTGGCAAGACGACCCATTTTCTATTTTTCATGATTTTTTAAACTTTTTACAGTTCGTGATTTTTTAAAATTTTTTTAGAAAGAGTTTTGTCCCCAAATTTGGTATAGGTGATCCTTGTATTTTTATTGGCATGCACAAAACAATTCAGCTAAAAACTCAAAGTGGAGAAGATTTTATGACCGTTTGAAAAAAGTGTCCCCATTTCAGACACTTTAATGGCTACTGGCAGCAAACCAATAAAATCTCAAATGCTCTTTAAGGGGGTGTGAGTTCTCAAGGTTTGATGAGGGATAGGGGGCCAATATAAAGGCCAAGTGTCATGCCCTGAGCGGGCACTCCAGGCACATCAGGCGCACCAGCAGGCGAGCCAGAGGTTGAGGCCCGCAGACCAGGTGTGCTGGCGGGTATCTGCATGCAAAGCCTAGCAAACGAGTTCAGAACGCCCGCCCAACTTGCAGGCCAGCCCGTGAGACCAAGGCCTGGCATACAAGCTTGCCCGCAGCACATCTAGAAGGGCCCAAGGTGCTGGAAACAGGCGTGCGGGCACTCAACCGTCCAGAGAGGTAGAATGTGCAAGCCTGGGATCAGGCCCGGTCCCCCCTGCGTGCTGTCGATCCTACTGCCCCAACCCTCGGTCTGATCTGATCTTAGACTGGGAATGAACTCTGTATAGTTAGACTGGGGATGAACTTCGTATGCCTAAGTCAACCCATGAAATGAGCGTGCAGGCGCTCAGCCAAGCCAAAGAGGCCGGCCGGAGAGGCATAATGTGCAAGCTGGGGATCAGCCCGGTCCCCCTCTTCGTGCTGCCGATCCCGCTACCAGTCCTGCTACCACAACCCTCGATCCGACTAGGGCTTAGACATGGAATGAAATTCGTATGCCTAAGCCAACCCATGAAACGAGCGTGCGGGCGCTCAGTCGACCGAAGAGGCGAAAATGCGTAAGTCGGGGATCGATTCGGTCCCCCCTATGTGCTGTCGATCCTGTTACTCGTCCTGCTGTCACAACCCTCAGTCCACTCCGATCTTAGACTGGGAATGAACTCCGTATGCTTAGACATGGAATAAACTCTGTATGCCTAAGCCAACCCACGAAACGAGCGCGCCGATGCTCAGTCGATCGAAGAGGTAGAATGCATAAGCCGGGGAGTGACCCGATCCCTCCTGCATGCTGTCGATCCTGCTGCCGCAACCCTCGATCCGATCTGATCTTAGACTGGGAATGAACTCCATATGCCTAAGTCAACCAAAGAAACGAGCGTGCAGGCGTTGAGCCGATCGAAGAGGCATAATGCACAAGCCGGGGATCGACCCTGTCTGCCTCTGCATCCTGCCGGTCTCGCTGCCATAACCCTCAGTCCGGCTGGGGCGTAGACATGGAATGAACTCCCTATGCCTAAGCCAACCCATGAAATGGGCGTGCGGGCGCTCAGCTGGCCGGAGAGGCAGAATGGGCAAGTCGGGGATCGGTACGGTCCTCCCTGCATGCTGTCGATCCTGCTGTCGCAACCCTCGGTCTGGTCCGATCTTAGACTGGGAATGAACTCCATATGCTTAGACTGGGGATAAACTTCGTATGCCTAAGTCAACCCACGAAACGAGCGTGCGGGCACTCAGCTGACCAGAGAGGCAAGATGCGTAAGCCGGAGATCGAACGGGTGGTAGGTGGGTTCAAGCACATCTTCATATTTCTACCATGCCAATGCCATTTTTATGGCTTGTAAATTCATACAATGGTCGCCTAAGCCTTTATGTGAAGTTTCGTGGCAAGACGACCCATTTTCTATTTTTCATGATTTTTTAAACTTTTTACAGTTCGTGATTTTTTAAAATTTTTTTAGAAAGAGTTTTGTCCCCAAATTTGGTATAGGTGATCCTTGTATTTTTATTGGCATGCACAAAACAATTCAGCTAAAAACTCGAAGTGGAGTTGATTTTGTGACCGTTTGAAAAAAGTGTCCCCATTTCAGACACTTTAGTGGCTACTGGCAGCAAACCTATAAAATCTCAAATGCTTTTTAAGGGGGTGTGAGTTCTCGAGGTTTGATGAGGGATAGAGGGCCAATATAAGGGCCAAGTGTCATGCCCTGAGCAGGCACGCCAGGCACATCAGGCGCACCCGCAGGCGAGCCAAAGGTTGAGGCCCGCAGACCAAGCGTGCTGGTCGGTATCTGCGCGCAAAGCCTGGCAAACGAGTTCAGAACACCCGCCCAACTTGCAAGCCAGCCCATGAGACCAAGGCCTGGCATACACGCTGCCCGTAGCACATCCAGAAGGGCCCAAGGTGCTGGACATGCAAGGGAAGCTTCTGGAAGCAGGCTGGATCAGCAGTAGCATCTTGGCAGATTTGGTTGACCCTGAAAATCAGGAGTTAGCATCTGATTGATTATAATTTGTATAATCCCATGATTTTAGCCTTTATTCTAGGGATATTGCCATTAAGTGTAAGCTGGAGCCTCAACTACAATAGAGGGCTGCTCCTCCCTTATTTGGACACCATCATACACTTCTGTTTCAGTGAATACAAGAGCATTTCCAGAATTCTGCCTTCTTATCCTGTTTCTCTTTAACTTGCGTAATCAGCCCTTTCTGTTGTTCTAGCCCGTACGCTTGTGTTTTAGGCTGACTTAGGCAAAGAGGAGGAGATTCCAAGCCTAAGGCCACACGGTTTCTGAGTCTAAAGTCGAAGCCCGTGACAGTTGGTATCAGAGCATGTTCGATTCTGCGTGTTTGTGTTGTGCAAGCTAAAGGAGATGGCATCCTAAAGTGACGTTGCTAACCAACAACTAGAGGCCCAAGAGCATGGGCATGGAAGAGAAAGGAAAGCCAGTTCTAGAGATATCTGGTCTACCATGGACGGTAGGCTGGCCAAGGTAGAGGTGACCATGGGCGACATGGGGAAAAAGCTTGAAGGGGTAGAGACTCACATTGCATCGCTAGACTCCATAAGGGAGGAGATCCAAAGTGAGCTGCAAGCTGCTCTCAACAAACGCTTGGATGTGTTCACCCAAAAGAATCAGACCTTGGAGGCTGAAGTGCTGACCTTGCACGATGGCATGGAGGTCATGTGCCAGCGGATGGAGGAGCTTACCAGTGAGCTCGTTGCTTGCAAGACTGCCATTGGGAATGGCATGTTTGCTAGAGTGTCCAAGTCCATATTGGATGTCCCCAAGCCTAAGGAGTTCAAGGGGACTAGGGCAGCCAAGGAAGTAGATAACTACCTTTGGGGTATGGAGCAGTACTTCCAGGCCATGGGCATGCAAGACGAGGCAATAAAGGTAAGCACCACTACTATGTATCTCACTGATGTAGCCTTATTGTGGTAGAGGCACAAGTGTGATGATGTCAGGCATGGGAGTGCCAAGATTGGAACCTGGGCAGAGTTCTAAAAGGAGTTCAGAGAATAATTTTACTCAGAGTATGCCGATGATGAGGCACAGGCAAAGTTACGCAGGCTGAGCCAACAAGGGGACATAAGGGAGTATGTTCAGAAATTCTCTGAACTGATGCTACAGATCTCAGATCTAGGTGAGAAGGATGCCTTATTTGCTTTCATGGATGGGCTGAAGCCGTGGGTGAAGCATGAGCTACAAAGGAGAGGAGTTCATGACTTGGCTAAAGCCGTGACTACTACCGAGGCCTTGATAGAGTTCAAGCCTCTAAACAAGTTCGAGTCTACCAAGCCCAAGTGTAAGGGCAGGGACAATAGGGACTGGAAGAAGTAGTCCAAGGGGAAGGATCGTGACCAGGAGTCCAAGATGGAGACCGAGACCGTTCAACCAAGGATGGCGAGAGGAAGCCACCAACAGGCAAGTGAAAGCAAAGGGGGACCGAGAGCCACTAGCATGCTACCTATGTGGAGGGAGCCACATAGTGCACAATTGCTCGTAGAAGGGCAAGCTGGCTACTGTAGACAAGGAGTCTGATGAGGAGCCAGAGTCAGGGGCAGCAAAGCTTGGGTTGTTGGTGCTCAATGCTATCCAGAGTAAGGGGAGCTACAAGCCAAAGGGCTTGATGTTTACGGATCTGATGGTTACGGGTCAGAAGGTGAGCGCATTGGTGGACACAAGTGCCTCACATCTTTTTATTTCAAGTGATAGAGCCCGGAAGCTCAGACTAAAGGTGCAAAAAGGGATTGGTACCATCAAAACGGTGAACTCCAATGAATTCCAGCCATTGGAGTAGCGTAGGGAGTGGAGTTGTAGCTTGGAGACTGGAAAGGTAAGGAGACCATTGAGGTAATACCCCTTGATGACTATGAGTTTGTGATTGGGTTGGATTTCATTGTTCAGATTAATGCCCTCTCTGTGCCTTTTGCCGATTGTGTTTGCATCTTGGATGCATGGTGCCAATGCCTAGTGCCATTGAAGAGAGGGTCTGGAGTTGGGTCGCGGGTGGTGTCAGCCATCCAATTTGCCAAGGCGATAAGCAGACGAGAAGACACCTTCTTGGCAGCCTTTAAATATGATGAGCCAAGGGAGAAGGAGATCGAGTCACCTTTGGAGATGCTAAAGGTGCTGAATACCTTTAGTGATGTAATGCCCGCAAAGCTACCTAGCAAGCTACCACCTAAGAAGGAGGTGGACCACAAGATCGAGCTGGTGTCCGAGGCTAAGCCACCAGCTAGAGCCCCTTACCGAATGTCTCCTCCAGAGTTGGAGGAGTTGAGGAAGCAGCTCAAAGAGTTAGTTGATGCTGGCTTCATCAGGCCATCGAAGGGACCCTATGGTGCACCGATTCTATTTCAGCGCAAGCATGATGAGTCGTTACGACTGTGCATAGACTACCGAGCTTTGAACAAGCTGACCATCAAGAACAAGTACCCCATCCCACTCATTGCGAACTTATTCGATCAACTTAGAGTGCAAGGTGGTTCACCAAGCTGGATTTGAGGTCAGGCTACTATCAAGTTAGGATCGCGAAGGGAGATGAGCCAAAGACAGCATGTGTCACTCGATATGGTTCGTATGAGTTTCTTGGTGATGCCTTTTGGACTGACGAACGCCCCAGCAACATTCTGCACCCTTATGAACAAGGTACTTCAATCATTCCTTGATCGGTTTGTTATGGTTTATTTGGATGACATTGTGATCTATAGCCAGACTTTGGGAGAGCATGTAGACCACTTAAGATAGGTGTTCGAGGTGTTACAGGTGCACAAGCTATTTTTCTAGAGGGAGAAGTGCTCATTCGCCCAGCAGGAGATCCCATTCCTTGGCTACATAGTGGGAGGTGGTAGGATACGCATGGATGAAGGCAAGATACATGCCATCCTGGAGTGGCAATCGCCAGCCAAGGTCACTGAGTTGAGATCATTCCTTGGGCTGGTCAACTACTACAGGCGCTTCATCAAAGGTCACTTAGCAATAGCCACGCCATTAACTGACTTGCTCAAGAAAGGGAAAGCATGGGAGTGGAGCGCAGGGTGCCAGGAAGCCTTTGATAGGTTGAAGCGGGCTGTGACCGAGGAGCCAATCTTGGCTTTGCCAGACCATGCCAAGCCGTATGAGGTGCATACGGATGCATCAAACTTTGCCATAGGGGGCGTGTTGATGCAGGAGGGACGTCCAGTCGCGTTTGAGAGTAGGAAGCTGAACGAGACTGAGTGCAAGTACATGGTCCAAGAGAAAGAGATGACTACAGTGGTGCACTGCTTGCGCACTTGGCACCATTACCTGTTGGGGTCGAGGTTCATGGTTAGGATGGATAATGTGGCAACCAGCTACTTCTAGACGCAGAAGAAGCTATCCCCCAAGCAGGTGAGATGGCAAGATTATCTTTCGAAATTTGATTTTTAGATGGAGTACAAGCTGGGGCGGGTGAACCTAGTGGCAGACACCCTGAGCAGGAAGGCTAACCTTGCTGCCATTAGCCAATCAGAGGGGTCACTAGTGCCACGCATCAAGGAGGGACTTGCGCATGATCCTACAGCCAAGGCTTTGATGGAGTACGCCCAACAAGGTAAGACTAGGCGGTTTTGGTTGCAGGATGGCTTGCAGTACACCAGGGGCAGTAAACTATTTGTGCCGTAGCACGAGAAGCTCCGCAAGGAAGTTTTGCAAAAATGCCATGATTCAAGGTGGGCTGGACACCCGGGAGTGAGCTGTACCTTAGCGCTGATCGAGGATCGGTACTACTGGCCACACATGAGGGACGATGTAGAGGCCTATGTGAAGACTTGTCTTGTGTGCCAACAGGACAAGGTGGAGCTCAAGAAACCAAGCGGTCTCTTGGAGCCATTGCCAGTGCCAGAGCGACCATGGGAGAGTGTTTCTCTGGACTTTATAGTCGGTCTACCCAAAGTAGAAGGGTTTGGAAGCATCATGGTAGTGGTGGACAGGTTTTCCAAGTATGGAATATTCATTGCAGTAACCAAGGAGTGCCCAGCCGAGGAGGTAGCTCGATTGTTCCTGAAGAACATGGTTAAGTACTGGGGAGTGCCGAGGACCATTGTTAGTGATCGGGACGAGCGTTTCACGGGCAGGTTTTGGACTGAGTTGTTCAAGCTGTTGGGGTCAGACTTGAACTTTTCCACTAGCATGAATCTGCAGACCGATGGGCAGACAGAACGAGTAAATGGACTATTAGAGGTCTACCTCAGGCACTATGTGAGTGCCACACAAAGGGACTGGCCAAAACTGCTAGATATTGCACAGTTTTCCTATAACTTGCAAAGGAGCGAGGCAACGAGCCAAAGCCCATTTGAGGTTGTGACAAGGCAACAACCACTAACACCCGGTTTGATTGCTGCAGGTTATACAGGGTCGAATCCAGCAGCATACAAGTTTGCCAAGGCATGGCAGGAGCAAACTGACTTGGCCAGAGTTTGTCTACATAAGGCAGCCAAGAGGTCAAAGAAGTTGGTAGACCAGAATAGGCGGGACGTGTAGTTCCAGGTTGGAGACTTGGTGTTAGTGAAGCTGCATCCCATTGTGCGCCATAGGGGGCTGCACAAAGCCCTAGTTTGGAGGTATGAGGGACCTTTCCGAGTAGTCAAGAGGGTAGGCAAGGTTGCCTACAAGCTGGATATACCACCCAAGCTGAGGGTACACCGAATGTTCCATGTGAGCATGCTTAAGCCGTTCCATGAGGATGAGGGAGATCCAAAACGGGCAGAGTCAAAGCGTACGCCATTGGGAGCAAGGGCCTCATATGAGAAGGAGGTCCACAGCATCATAGCTGACCAGAAGGTGAGACGAAAGAACTATCAACCAAGATAAGAGTACTTGGTACGCTGGAAGGGACTTCCAAATAGTGAGGTGAGCTGGGAACCAGCAGATGACTTATGGCAGTTTGAGGACCAGATCAGGCAGTACCATGCAGAAGACGCAATGAGGGCATTACGCAATTAGGTGGGGGAGAATGTCATGCCCTAGACGGGCGCACCAGGCACATCAGGTGCACCAGCAGGCGAGCTAGAGGTTGAGGCCCGTAGACCAAGCGTGCTAGCGGGTATTTGCACGTAAAGCCTAGCAAATGAGTTCAGAATGCCCGCCCAACTTGCAGGCTAGCCCGTGAGACCAAGGCCTGGCATACAAGCTGCCCGCACCACATTCAGAAGGGCCCAAGGTGCTGGACATGCAAGGGAAGCTTCTGGAAGCAGGCAGGATTAGCAGCAGCATCCTGCCAGATTTGGTTGACCCTTAAAATCAAGAGTTAGCATCCTGATTGATTGTAATCTGTATAATCCCATGATTTTAGCCTTTATTCTAAGGATATTGCCATTAAGTGTAAGCTAGAGCCTCAACTATAAATAGAAGGCTGCTCCTCCCTCATTTGTACACCATCAAACACTTCCGTTTCAGTGAATACAAAAACATTTCTAGAATTCTGCCTTCTTATCTGATTTCTCTTTATCTTGCATAATCAGCCCTTCCCGTTATTCTAGTGCCCGTACGCTTGTGTTTTAGGCTGACTTAGGCATAAAGAAGGAGATTCCAAGCCTAAGGCCGCATGGTTTCTGAGTCTAAGGTCAGAGCCCGTGACACAAATACCAGCACCCATCACACATCATGTGCGCACACCCCCCTGCCCCTCCAATCGTTGGAACCCCCAATGCCACCGGTTAGGCTCTCCGACGATGCTCTAGTGATGCTCCGGCGATGCTCTCGAGCCCAACATATGCACCGTGGCTCAAAATCTTAGGTTGGGAATGAACTCTATATGCTTAGACATGGAATGAACTCCGTATGCCTAAGCCAACCCACGAAATGAGTGTACGGGCGCTCAACAAGCCAGAGAGGCAGAATGCGCAAGCTGGGGATCAACCCAGTCCCCCCTACGTGCTGTCGATCCTGCTGTCACAACCCTCGATCCGATCCGATCTTAAACTGGAATTGAACTCAATATGCATAAGTCAACCCACGAAACGAGCGTGCGGGTGCTGAGCCAACCGAAGAGGCATAATGCACAACCCAGGGATTGGCCCGGTCCTCCTCTACGTGCTGCCGATCCCGCTACCATAACCCTCGGTTCGGTTGAGGCTTAGACTTGGAATGAACTCCCTATGCCCAAGCCAACCCACGAAACGGGCATGCGGGCACTCAGCCAGCCGAAAAGGCAGAATGCGCAAGCTGGGGATCGGCTCGATCCCCCCTGCATGCTACTGATCCTGCTGTCGCAACCCTCGGTCCAATCCGATCTTAGACTGGGAATGAACTCCGTATGCTTAGACTGGGGATGAACTCCATTTACCTAAGTCAACCCATAAAACGAGTGTACAGGCGCTCAGTCGACCGAAGAGGTCGACCGGAGAGGCATAATGTACAAGTCGAGGATCAGCCCGGTCCCTTTCTGTGTGCTATCGATCTCGATGCCGGTCCTGCTGCCACAACCCTCGATCCGACTGAGGCTTAGACATGGAATGAATCCTACAGCTGGTCCTGCTATCACAACCCTCGGTCCGATCCGATCATAGACTGGAATGAACTTCGTATGCTTAGACATGGAATGAACTCTATATGCCTCAGCCAACCCATGAAACGAGCGTGCGGGTGCTCAGTCGACCAGAGAGGTAGAATGCATAAGCCGGAGATCGGCCCGGTCCCTCCCTACATGCTGTCGATCCTGCTGCTGTAACACTCGGTCCGGTCCGATCATAGACTGGGAATGAACTCCGTATGCCTAAGTCAACCCACGAAACGAGCGTTCAGGCATTAAGCTGGCCGGAGAGGCAAAATACGCAAACCGAGGATCGGTCCAATCCCTCCTGTATGCTGTTGATCCTACTGTCGCAACCCTCGATCCGATCCGATCTTAGACTGGGAATGAACTCCGTATGCTTAGATTGGGGATGAACTCCGTATGCCTAAGTCAACCCATGAACCGAGCATGCGGGCGCTCAACCGACCAGAGAGGTCGGCCGAAGAGGCATAATGTGCTAGCCGAGGATCAACCCAATCCCCTTCTGCATGCTGTCGATCCCGTTGTCAGTCTTGCTGCCACAACCCTCGATCCAGCTGGGGCTTAGACATAGAATGAACTTGGTATGCCTAAGCCAACCCACGAAACGAGCGTGCAGGCGAGAGGCCGGCCAGAGAGACAGAATGCGCAAGTCAGGGATCGGCCCAGTCTCCCGCTGCGTGCTGTTGATCCTGCTACTGGTCCTACTGCCGCAACCCTCCGGTCTGGTCTGATCTTAGACTGGGAATGAACTCTGTATGCTTAGACATGGAATGAACTCTGTATGCCTAAGCCAACCCATGAAACGAGCGTGCGGGTGCTCAGTCGGCCAGAGAGGTAGAATGCAGAAGCCGGGGATCGGCCCGATCCCCCTGCATGCTATCGATCTTACTGCTGCAACCCTCGGTCCGGTTCCATCTTAGACTGGGAATGAACTCCGTATGCCTAAGTCAACCCATGAAATGAGCGTTCGGGCATTGAGCCGATCGGAGACGCATAATACGCAAGCCGAGGATCGGCCCGGTCCCCCTCTACGTGCTGTCGATCCCGCTGCCACAACCCTCAGTCCGACTGGGGCTTAGACATAGAATGAACTCCCTATGCCTAAGCTAACCCACGAAACGGGCGTATGGGCGCTTAGCCGGCCGGAGAGGCAGAATGCGCAAGCCGAGGATCGACTCGATCTCCTTTGTGTGCTACCGATCTTACTGTTGTAACCCTCGGTCCGATCTGATCTTAGACTGGGAATGAACTCCGTATGCCTAGGTCAACCCATGAAACAGGCATGCCGACGCTCAGCTAGCCGAAGAGGCCGATAGGAGAGGCATAATGCGTAATTCGAGGATCAGCTCGATCCCCCTCTGTGTTTTGTCGATCTCGCTGCCAATCCTGCTACCACAACACTCGATCTGGCTGGGGCTTAGACATGGAATGAACTCTGTCTGCCTAAGTCAACCCATGAAACGAGCGTGCGGGCACTCAGTCGGCCGGAAAGGTAGAATGCGCAAGGCGGGGATCGGCCCGGTCCCCCTGCATGTTGTTGATCCTACTGTCGCAACCCTCGGTTCGGTCTGATCTTAGACTGGGAATGAACTTCGTATGCTTAGACATGGAATGAACTCCGTATGCCTAAGCCAACCCACGAAATGAGCGTGTGGGTGCTCAATCGGTCGGAGAGGCAGAATGCGTAAGCCAGGGATCAGCCCGATCCCCCTCTACGTGCTGTCGATCCTACTGTCGGAACCCTCGGTCTGGTTTGATCATAGATTGAGAATGAACTCCGTATACCTAAGTCAACCCACGAAATGAGCATGCAGGCGCTGAGTCAACCAAAGAGGCGTAATGCGTAAGTCGAGGATCGACCCGATCCCCCTCTACGTGCTGTCGATACCGCTGCCACAACCCTTGGTCCGACTGGGGCTTAGACATGGAATGAACTCCCTATGACTAAGCCAACCCATAAAATGGGTGTGTGGGCGCTCAGCTGATCAGAGATGCAGAATGCACAAGTCGGGGATCGATCCGGTCCCCCCTGTGTGCTGCCGATCCTACTGTCGCAACCCTCGGTCTGGTCTGATCTTGGACTGGGAATGAACTTCGTATGCTTAGACTAGGGTGAACTTTGTATGCGTAAGTCAACCCATAAAACAAGCGTGTGCGCGCTCTGCCGACCAGAGAGGCAGGATGCGCAAGTCGGGGATCGAACGGGTGGTAGGTGGGTTCAACCACATCTTCATATTTCTGCCATGCCAATGCCATTTTTATGGCTTGTAAATTCATACAATGTTCCCGTAAGCCTTCATGTGAAGTTTCGTGGCAAGACAACCTGTTTTATATTTTTCACAATTTTTGAAACTTTTTACGGTTTGAGATTTTTTAAAATTTTTTTAGAAAGACTTTTGTCCCCAAATTTGGTAGAGGTGATCCTTGTATTTTTGTTGGCATGCACAAAAAAATTCAGCTAAAAACTCGAAGTGGAGAAGATTTTCTAACCATTTGAAAAAAGTGTCCCTATTTCAAACACTTTAATGGTTACTGGCAGCAAACCTATAAAATCTCAAAGGCTCTTTAAAAAGGTGTGAGTTCTCGAGGTTTGATGAGGGATAGGGGGCCAATATAAGGTCCAAGTACCAGCACCCATCGCACATCATGTGCGCACACCCCCCCCGACCCCCCAATCACCGGAACCTCTAATGCCGCCGGTTAGGCTTTCCGGTGATGCTCCAGGGATGCTCCGGTGATGGTGCCCCGGGTGAAAAAAATGTGGCACCAGCACATGCCGGGGCCCAACATGTGCACCGTGGCTCAAAATCTTAGACAGGGAATGAACTCCGTATGCTTAGACATGGAATGAACTCCGTATGCCTAAGCGAACCTACGAAACGAGCGTGCGGGCGCTCAGCCAATCGGAGAGGCAGAATGCTCAAGCCGGGGATCAGCCCGATCCCCCCTATGTTTTGTCGATCTTGCTACCGCAACCCTCAGTCTGAGCCGATCTTAGATTGGGAATGAACTCCGTATGCATAAGTTAACCCATGAAATGAACGTACGGGTGCTGAGCCGGTCGAAGATGCATAATGCGCAAGCCAGGGATTGGCCCGATCCCCCTCTGCATACTGACGGTCCGACTGCCACAACCTCGGTCCGGCTGGGGCTTAGACATGGAATGAACTCCCTATGCCCTAGCCAACCCACAAAATGAGCGTGCGGGCGCTCAACCGACCGGAGAGGCAGAATGCGCAAGCCGGGGATCGGCCCGGTCCCTCCTGCGTGCTGCCGATCTTGCTGGCACAACCCTCGATTCGATCCGATCTTAGACTGGGAATGAACTCCGTATGCTTAGACTGGGGATGAACTCTGTATGCCTAAGTCAACCCACGAAACGAGCGTTCGGGCGCTCAACCGGCCGGAGAGGCATAATGCATAAGCCAAAGATCAGCCCGATCCCCATCTGCATACTGTCGATCCCGCTGTCGGTCCTGCTACCACAACCCTTCGGTCCAGCTGGGGCTTAGACATGGAATGAACTCCCTATGCCTAAGCCAACCCACAAAACGGGCATGCGGGCACTCAGCCGGCTGGAGAGGTAGAAAGTGCAAGTCAGGGATCGGCCCGGTCCCCCCTGCGTGCTGTCGATCCTGCTGTCACAACCCTCGATCCGGTTTGATCTTAGACTGGGAATGAACTCCGTATGCTTAGACATGGAATGAACTCTGTATGCCTAAGCCAACCCATGAAACGAGCATGCGGGCGCTCAGCCGGTCGAAGAGGTAGAATGCACAAGTCGGGGATCGACCTGATCCTCTCTTGTATGCTGTCAATCCTGTTACCGTAACCCTCAGTCCAGTCTGATCTTAGACTATGAATGAACTCTGTATGCCTAAGTCAACCCATGAAATGAGCGTGCGGGTGCTGAGCCGGTCGGAGAGGCATAATGCGCAAGTCGAGGATCAGCCCGGTCCTCCTTTGCGTGCTGCCGGTCCCGCTGCCACAACCCTCAATTTGGCTAGGGCTTAGACATGGAATGAACTCTCCATGCCTAATCCAACCCACAAAATGGGCGTGCAGATGCTCGGTGGATCGAAGAGGCAGAATGCGTAAAGCCGGGGATTGGCCCGATCCCCCCTGCGTGGTACCGATCCTGCTGCCGCAACCTTCGGTCCGATCTGATCTTAGACTGGGAATGAACTCTTTATGCTTAGATTGGGATGAACTCCGTAAGCCTAAGTCAACCCACAAAACGAGCGTGTGGGCGCTCAGTTGACCAAAGAGGCAGGATGCGCAAGCCGGGATTGAACGGGTGGTAGGTGGGTTCAAGCACATCTTCATATTTCTGCCATGCCAATGCCATTTTTATGGCTTGTTAATTCATACAATTTTCCCCTAAGCCTTCATGTGAAGTTTCGTGGCAAGACAACCCGTTTTCTATTTTTCACGATTTTCAAAACTTTTTACGGTTTGGGATTTTATAAAATTTTTTTAGAAAGAGTTTTGTCCCCAAATTTAGCAGAGGTGATCCTTGTATTTTTGTTGGTATGCATAAAAAAATACAGCTAAAAACTCGAAGTGGAGAAGATTTTGTGACCGTTTAAAAAAAATGTCCCCATTTCAGACACTTTAATGGCTACTAGCAGCAAACCTATAAAATCTCAAATGCTCTTTAAGGGGGTGTGAGTTCTCGAGGTTTGATGAGGGATAGGGGGCCAATATAAGGGCCAAGTGTCACGCCCTGGGCGGGTGCGCCAGGCACATCAGGCGCACCAGCAGGCAAGCCAGAGGTTGAGTCCAGTAGACCAGGCGTGCTGGCGGGTATCTGCGGGCAAAGCCTAGCAAATGAGTTCAGAACGCCCGTCCAACTTGCAAGCCAGCCCGTGAGACCAAGGCTTGGCATACAAGCTGCCTGCACTACATCCAGAAGGGCCCAAGGTGCTGGACATGCAAGGGAAGCTTCTGGAAGCAGGCAGGATCAGCAGCAGCATCCTGGCAGATTTGGTTGACCCTAAAAATCAAGAGTTAGCATCCTGATTGATTGTAATCTGTATAATCCCATGATTTTAGCCTTTATTCTAGGGATATTGCCATTAAGTGTAAGTTGGAGCCTCAACAATAAATAGAGGGCTGCTGCTCCCTCATTTGTACACCATCAAACACTTCTGTTTCAGTGAATACAAGAGCATTTCCAGAATTCTGCCTTCTTATCTTGTTTCTCTTTAACTTACGTAATCATCCATTCCTGTTGTTCTAGTTCCCGTACGCTTGTGTTTTAGGCTGACTTAGGCATAAATGAGGAGATTTTAAGCCTAAAGCCGCACGTGACAGTTGGTGTCAGAGCAAGTTCGATTCTACGTGTTTGTGTTGTGCAGGTTAGAGGAGATGGCATCCCAAAGTGACACTACTAACCAACAACCAGAGGCTAGGGGCATGGGCATGGAAGAGGGAGGAAAGCCAGTTCTAGAGATATCTGGTCTACCATGGATGGTAGGCTGGCCAAGGTGAAGGTGACCATGGGTGACATGGGGGAGAAGCTTGAGGGGCTAGAGACTCACATTACATCGCTAGACTCCATGGGAGAGGAGATCCAAAGTGAGCTGCAAGCTGCTCTCAACAAAGGCTTGGATGTGTTCACCCAAAAGAATCAGACCTTGGAGGCTGAAGTGCTAACCTTGCGTGATGGCATGGAGGCCATGCGCCAGTGGATGGAAGAGCTTACCAGTGAGCTCGTTGCTTGCAAGACTACCATTGGGAATGGCATGTTTGCTGGAGTGTCCAAGTCCAGATTGGATGTCTCTAAGCCTAAGGAGTTCAAAGGGACTAGGGTGGCCAAAGAAGTAGATAACTACCTTTGGGGTATGGAGCAGCACTTCCAGGCCATGGGTATGCAAGGCCAAGCTATAAAGGTAAGCACCGCTGCTATGAATCTCACTGATGTAGCCTTATTGTGGTAGAGGTGCAAGTGTGATGATGTCAGGTCTGGGAGCGCCAAGATTGGAACCTGGGCAGAGTTCCAAAAGGAGTTCAAAGAATAATTTTACCCAGAGTATGCTGATGATGAAGCACGGACAAAGTTACGCAGGCTGAGCCAGCAAGGGGACATAAGGGAGTATGTCTAAAAATTCTCTGAACTGATGCTACAGATCTCGAATCTGGGCAAGAAGGATGCCTTATTTGCTTTCATGGATGGGCTGAAGCCGTGGGTGAAGCATGAGCTACAAAGGAGAGGAGTTCATGACTTGGCTAAAGCCATGACTACTACCGAGGCCTTGATAGAGTTCAAGCCTCTTAACAAGTTCAAGTCTACCAAGCCCAAGGGTAAGGGCAGGGACGATAGGGACCAAAAAAAGTAGTCCAAGGGGAAGGATCGTGATCGGGAGTCCAATGATGGAGACCGAGCCATTCAACCAAGGATGGCGAGAGGAGGCCACCAGCAGGCAAGTGGAAAGCAAAGGGGGACCAAGAGCCATTAGCATGCTACCTATGTGGAGGGAGCCACATAGCACGTAATTACCTGCAGAAGGGCAATCTGACTGCTGTAGACAAGGAGTCTGATGAGGAGCCAGAGTCAGGGGTAGCAAAGCTTGGGTCATTGGTGCTCAATGCTGTCCAGAGTAAGGGGAACCACAAGCCAAAAGGCTTGATGTTTGCGGATCTGATGGTTGCAAGTCAGAAGGTGAGTGCATTGGTGGACACAGGTGCTTCACATCTTTTTATTTCAAGTGATAGAGCTTGGAAGCTCGGATTAAAGGTGCAGAAAGGGATTGGTACCATCAAAATGGTGAACTCTAAGGAAGTTCCAGCCATTGGAGTAGCACGGGGAGTGGAGTTGCAGCTTGGAGACTGGAAGGGTAAGGAGACCATTGAGATAATACCCCTTGACGACTATGAGTTTGTGATTAGGTTGGATTTCCTTGTTCGGATTAACGCCCTCCTTGTGCCTTTTATCGATTGTGTTTGCATCTTGGATGCATGGTGCCAATGCCTAGTGCCATTGAGGAGAGGGTCTGAAGTTGGGTCGCGGGTGGTGTCAACCATCCAATTTGCCAAGATGGTAAGCAGACAAGAAGACACCTTCTTGGCAGCCCTGAAATATGATAAGCCAAGGGAAAAGGGAGGTGCTAAAGGTGTTGAAGACCTTTAGTGATGTGATGCTCGCAAAGCTACCTAGCAAGCTACCACCTAAGAGGGAGGTGGACCAAAAGATCGAGCTGGTCCGAGGCCAAGCCACCAGCTAGAGCCCCTTACTGAATGTCTCCACCAGAGTTAGAAGAGTTGAGGAAGCAGCTCAAAGAGTTAGTTATGGCTTCATCAGGCCATCGAAGGCACCCTATGGTGCACCGGTTCTATTTCAGCGTAAGCATGATGGGTCATTGCAGCTGTGCATAGACTACCCGACTTTGAACAAGCTGACCATCAAGAACAAGTACCCTATCCCACTCATTACATACTTGTTCGATCAACTTGGGAGCGCAAGGTGGTTCACCAAGCTGGATTTGAGGTCAGGCTACTATCAAGTTAGGATCGCAGAGGGAGATGAGCCAAAGACAGCATGTGTCACTCGGTATGGTTCGTATGAGTTCTTGATAATGCCTTTCAAACTCACGAACGCCCCAGCAACATTCTGCACCCTTTTGAACAAGGTACTTCAGTCATTCTTTGATCGGTTTGTTGTGGTTTATTTGGATGACATTGTGATCTACAGCCAGACTTTGGGAGAGCATGTAGACCACTTGAGATAGGTGTTTGAGGTGTTTCAGGTGCACAAGCTATTTGTCAAGAGGGAGAAGTGCTCATTCGCCCAGCAGGAGATCCCGTTCCTTGGCCACATAGTGGGAGGTGGCAGGATACGCATGGATGAAGGCAAGATACACGCCATCCTGGAGTGGCAACCGCCAGCCAAGGTCAGTGAGTTGAGATCATTCCTTGGGCTGGTCAACTACTACAAGCACTTCATCAAAGGTCACTTAGCAATAGCCACGCCATTGACTGACTTGCTCAAGAAAAGGAAAGCATGGGAATGGAGCGCAGGGTGCCAGGAAGCCTTTGACAGGTTGAAGCGGGCTGTGACCGAGGAGCCAGTCTTGGCCATGCCAGACCATGCCAAGCCATATGAGGTGCATGCGGATGCATCAGACTTTGCCATAGGGGGCGTGTTGATGCAGGAGGGACGTCCAGTCGCGTTCGAGCGTAGGAAGCTGAACGAGACTGAGTGCAAGTACATCATCCAAGAGAAGGAGATGACTGCAGTGGTGCACTACTTGCGCACTTGGCGCCATTACCTGTTGGGGTCAAGGTTCATGGTTAGGACGGACAATGTGGTGACCAGCTACTTCTAGACGCAGAAGAAACTTCCCCCAAGCGAGTGAGATGGCAAGATTTTCTTACGGAATTTGATTTCTAGATGGAGTACAAGCCGGGGTGGGTGAACCTAGTGGCAGATGCCCTGAGTAGGAAGGCTAACCTTGCTGCCATTAGCCAACTAGAGGGGTCACTAGTGCCGCACATCAAGGAGGGACTTGTGCATGATCCTACAGCCAAGGCTTTGATGGAGTACGCCTAGCAAGGTAAAACTAGGCGATTTTGGTTGCAGGATGGCTTGCTGTACACCAGGGGAAGTAGACTATTTGTGCTACAATACGGGAAGCTCTGCAAGGAAATTTTACAAGAATGCCATGATTCAAGGTGGGCTAAACACCCCGGAGTGAGTCGTACCTTGGAGTTGATCGAGGATCGATACTACTGGCCGCACATAAGGAACGATGTAGAAGCCTATGTGAAGACTTGTCTTGTGTGCCAACAGGACAAGGTGGAGCTCAAGAAACCAGGCAGTCTCTTGGAGCCATTGCCAGTGCCAGAACGACCATGGGAGAGTGTTTCTCTGGACTTTATAGTCAGTCTACCCAAAGCAGAAGGGTTTGGAAGCATCATGGTAGTGGTGGACAGGTTTTCCAAGTATGGAATCTTCATTCTAGCAACCAAGGAGTGCCCAGTCGAGGAGGCAGCTCGATTGTTCCTGAAGAACATGGTTAAGTACTGAGGAGTGCCGATGACCATTGTTAGTGATTGGGACGGGTGTTTCACGGGCAGTTCTGGATTGAGTTGTTCAAGCTGTTGGGGTCAGACTTGAACTTTTCCACCAGCATGCATCACAGACCGATGGGCAGACAGAATGAGTGAATGGACTATTGGAGGTCTACCTCAGGCACTATGTGAGTGCCACACAAAGGGACTGGCTAAAACTGCTAGATATTGCACAGTTTTCCTACAACTTGCAAAGGAGCGAGGCAACGAACCAGAGCCCATTTGAGGTTGTGACAGGGCAACAACCACTAACACCCGGTTCGATTGCTACAAGTTATACAGGGTCGAATCCAGCAGCATATAAGTTTGCCAAGGCATGGTAGGAGCAAACTGACTTGGCCAGAGTTTGTCTACACAAGGCGGCCAAGAAGTCGAAGAAGTGGGCAGACCAGAATAGGCAGGACGTGCAGTTCCAGGTTGGAGACTTGGTATTGGTGAAGCTGCATCCCATTGTGCACCATAGAGGGCTGCACAAAGGCCTAGTTCAGAGGTATGAGGGACCTTTCTGAGTAGTCAAGAGGGTAGGCAAGGTTGCCGACAAGCTGGATATGCCTCCCAAGCTGAAGGTACACCCAGTGTTCCATGTGAGCATGCTCAAGCCGTTCCCTGAGGATGAGGGAGATCCAAGATGGGCAGAGTCAATGCGTGTGCCATTGGGAGCAAGGGCCTCATATGAGAAGGAGGTCCACAGCATCATAGCTAACCGGGAGGTGAGACGGAAGAACTATCAGCCAAGACAAGAGTACTTGGTGCGTTGGAAGGGACTTCTAGACTGTAAGGCGGGTTGGGAACCAGCAGATAACTTATGGCAGTTCGGGGACCAGATCAGGTAGTACCATGCAGAAGATGCAATGAGGGCGTTGCGCAATTAGGTGGGGGAGAATGTCATGCCCTCGGCGGGCACGCCAGGCACATCAGGCGCACCAACAGGTGAGCCAGAAGTTGAGGCCCGTAGACCAGGCGTGCTGGGGGGTATCTACGCGCAAAGCCTAGCAAATGAGTTCAGAACTCCCGCCCAACTTGCAGGCCAGCTCGTGAGACCAAGGCTTGGCATACAAGCTGCCCGTACCACATCCAAAAGGGCCCAAGGTGCTAGACACGCAAGGGAAGCTTCTGGAAGCAGGCAAGATCAACAACAGCATCCTGGCAGATTTGGTTGACCTTAAAACTTAGGAGTTAGCATCCTAATTGATTGAAATCTGTATAATCCCATGATTTTAGCCTTTATTCTAGGGATATTGCCATTAAGTGTAAGCTGGAGCCTCAACTATAAATAGAGGGCTACTCCTCCCTTATTTGTACACCATCAAACACTTCCGTTTCAGTGAATACAAGAGCATTTCTAGAATTCTACCTTCTTATCCTGTTTCTCTTTAACTTGCGTAATCAGCCCTTCCCATTATTCTAGTGCCCGTACGCCTGTGTTTTAGGCTGACTTAGGCATAAAGGAGGAGATTCCAAGCCTAAGGTTGCACGGTTTCTGAGTCTAAGGTCAAAGCCCGTGACACAAGTACCAGCACCCATAGTACATCATGTGTGCACACCCCCCGACCCCCCCAATCGCCGGAACCCCCAATGTCGCCAGTTAGGCTCTCCGATGATGTTCTGGTGATGCTCCGGTGATGGTGCCCCGAGCGAAAAAAATGCCGCACCAGCACATGCCAGAGCCCAGCAAGTGCACCGTCTCTCAAAATCTTAGGCTGGGAATGAACTCCGTAGGCTTAGACATGGAATGAACTCCGTATGCCTAAGCCAACCCACGAAATGAGCGTGCAGGAGCTCAGCCGGTCGGAGAGGTAGAACGCGCAAGTCAGGGATCAACCCGATCCCCCCCTGCGTGCTGTCGATCCTGCTGCCGCAACCCTTAATTCAGTTTGATCTTAGACTGGGAATGAACTCCGTATGCATAAGTCAACCCACGAAATGAGTGTGCGGGCGCTGAGCTGGCCGAAGAGGCTTAATGCGTAAGTCGAGGATTGACTCGATCCCCTTCTGCGTGCTGCCGATCCCATTGCGACAACCCTCTGTCCAACTAGGGCTGAGACATGGAATGAACTCCCTATGCCTAAGCCAACCCATGAAACAGGCGTGCGGGTGTTCAACCGACTGGAGAGGTAGAATGCGCAAGTCAGGGATCGGCCCGGTCCCCCCTGCGTACTGCCAATCCTGCTGTCGTAACCCTCGGTCCGGTCTGATCTTCGACTGGGAATGAACTCCGTATGCTTAGACTGGGGATGAACTTCGTATGCCCAAGCCAACCCACGAAACGAGCGTGCAGACACTCAGCAGGCCAGAGAGGCTGAGCGAAGAGGCATAATGCACAAGCCAGGGATCAGCCCGATTCCCCTCTACGTGCTGTCGATCCCGCTGTCGGTCCTGCTGTAACAACCTTCGGTCGAGCTGGGGGTTAGACATGGAATGAACTTTGTATCCCTAAGCCAACCCACGAAACGAGCGTGCGGGTGCTCAGCCGATCGGAGAGGCAGAATGCGCAAGCCGGGGATCGACCCGGTCCCCCCTGCATGCTGTTGATCCTGCTGCTGGTCCTGCTGCCACAATCGTTGGTCCGATCCAATCTTAGACTGGGAATGAACTCCGTATGCTTAGGCATGGAATGAACTCGTATGCCTAAGCCAACCTACAAAACGAGCGTTCGGGCGTTCAGCCGGCCGGAGAGGCAGAATGCGTAAGCCGGGGATCAACCCGATCCCCCCTGCATACTGTCGATCCTGCTACCGCAACCTTCGGTCTGGTCCGATCTTAGATTGGGAATGAACTCTGTATGCCTAAGTCAACCCATGAAACGAGCGTGCGGGCGTTGAACCGACCGGAGAGACATAATGCGCAAGCCGAGGATCGGCCCAGTCCACCTCAGCGTGCTGTCGGTCCCACTGTCACAACCCCCGGACCGTCTAGGAATTAGACATGGAATGAACTCCCTATGCCTAAGCCAACCCACAAAATGGGCGTGCAGGCGCTCAGCCGGCCGAAGATGTAGAATGCGTAAGTCGGGGATCGGGCCGATCCCTCCTGCGTGCTGCCGATCCTACTACCGTAACTCTTGGTCCGATCTGATCTTAGACTGGAAATGAACTCTGTATGCTTAGATTGGGGATGAACTCCGTATGGCTAAGGCAACCCACGAAACGAGTGTGCGGGTGCTCAACCGACCGAAGAGGCCGACCGGAGAGGCATAATGCGCAAGTCGAGAATCAACTCAATCCCCTTCTGCGTGCTGTCGATCCCGCTACCGGTCCTGCTGTCACAACCCTCGATCGGGTTGGGGCTTAGACATGGAATGAACTTCGTATCCCTAAGCCAACCCATGAAACGAATGAACGGGCGTTCAACCGGTCGAAAAAGTAGAATGTGCAAGCCGAGGACCGACCCGATCCCCCCTGCCTGCTATCGATCCTGCTGCTGGTCCTGTTGCCACAACCCTTAGTTCGGTCTGATCTTAGACTGGGAATGAACTCCGTATGCTTAGACATGGAATGAACTCCGTATGCCTAAGCCAACCCACAAAATGAGCGTGCTGGCGCTCAGTCGGTTGGAGAGGCAGAATGCGCAAGCCGGAGATCGACCCGATCCCCCCCTGCGTGCTGTCGATCCTGCTATCGCAACTCTCATTCCGGTCCGATCTTAGACTGGTAATGAACTCCGTATGCCTAGGTCAACCCATTAAATGAGCATACGGGTGCTGAGCCGGCCGGAGAGGCATAATACGCAAGCCAGGGATCGGCCCGGTCCCCCTCTGCGTGCTGTCGATCCCGCTGCCACAACCTTCGAACCGGCTGGGAATTAGACATGGAATGAACTCCCTATGCCTAAACCAGCCCACAAAACGAGTGTGCGGGCACTCAACCGGCCGGAGAGGCAAAATGCACAAGCCGGGGATCGACCCGGTCCCCCCAGCGTGCTGTCGATCCTGCTGTCGCAACCCTCGGTCTGGTCTGATTTTAGACTAGGAATGAACTCTGTATGCTTAGACTGGGGATAAACTTTGTATGCCTAAGTCAACCCACAAAACGAGCATGCAGCGCTCAGCCGACCGAGAGGCAGGATGCGCAAGCCGGGGATCGAATGGGTGGTAGGTGGGTTCAAGCACATCTTCATATTTCTGCCACGCCAATGCCATTTTTATGGCTTGTAAATTCATACAATGGTCCCCTAAGTCTTCATGTGAAGTTTCGTGGCAAGATGACCCGTCTTCTATTTTTCACAATTTTTGAAACTTTTTACGGTTCGGGATATTTTAAAATTTTTTTAGAAAGATTTTTGTCCCCAAATTTGGTAGAGGTGATCCTTTTATTTTTGTTGGTATGCACAAAAAAATTCAGTAAAAAACTCGAAGTGGAGAAGATTTTGTGACCGTTTGAAAAAAGTGTCCCCATTTTAGACACTTTAATGGCTACTGGCAGCAAACCTATAAAATCTCAAATGCTCTTTAAGAGGGTGTGAGTTCTCAAGGTTTGATAAGGGATAGGGGGCCAATATATGGGCCAAGTACCAACACCCATCGCACATCATGTGTGCACACCCCCCCCGGCCCCCCCAATCACCAAAACCCCCAATCCGTCGATTAGGCTCTCTAGCAATGCTCCAGCGATGGTGCCCCGGGTGAAAAAAATGTGGCACCAGCACATGCTTGAGCCCAGCATGTGCACCGTGGCTCAAAATCTTAGACTGGGAATGAACTTCGTATGCTTAGACATGGAATGAACTCCGTCAGCCTAACCCAACCCACGGAACGAGCGTGCGGGCGCTCAGCCGGCCAGAGAGGCAGAATGCGCAAGCCGGGGATCGACCCGTTCCCCCCCATGTGCTGTCGATCCTGCTACCACAACCCTCAGTCCAGTCTGATCTTAGACTAGGAATGAACTCCATATGCATAAGTCAACCCACGAAACGAGCGTACGGCCGCTGAGCCTATCGAAGAGGCATAATGCGTAAGCCGAGAATCAGCCCGATCCCCCTCTACGTGCTGTCGGTCCCGCTACCGCAACCCTCAATCTAGCTGGGGCTTAGACATGGAATGAACTCCCTATGCCTAAACCAACCCATGAAACGGGGCGTCTGGGTGCTCAGCCGACCGGAGAGGTAGAATACGTAAGCCGAGGATCGGCCCAGTCCCCCCTGCGTGCTGTCGATCCTGCTGTCACAACCCTCGGTCCTGTTCAATCTTAGACTGGGAATCAACTCTGTATGCTTAGACATGGAATGAACTCCATATGCTTAAGCCAACCCACGAAATGAGCGTGCGACCGCTCAGCCGACCGGAGAGGTAGAATGCGCCAGCCAGGGATCGGCCCGATCCCCTCTGCGTGCTGTTGATCTTGCTGCCACAACCCTCAGTCCGACCCAATCTTAGACTGGGAATGAACTCCGTATGCCTAAGTCAACCCACGAAATGAGCGTACGGGCGCTGAGCCGGCGGAGAGGCATAATGCGTAAGCCGAGGATCGGCCCGATCCCTCTCTTCGTGCTGCCAGTCTCACTGCCACAACCCTCGGTCTGGCTGGGGCTTAGACATGGCATGAACTCCCTATGCCTAACCCAACCCACGAAACGGGCGTGCGGGCGCTCAGCCGGGCAGAGAGGTAGAATGTGTAGTCAAGGATCGCCACGATCCCCCCTGTGTGCTGCCGATCCTGCTGCTGCAACCCTCGGTCTGTTCTGACCTTAGACTGGGAATGAACTCCGTATGCTTAGACATGGAATGAACTACGTATGCCTAAGCCAACCCACGAAATGAGCGTGCGAGCGCTCAGCTGACCGGAGAGGCAGAATGTACAAGCCAGGGATCGGCCCGATCCCTCCTGCGTGCTGTTGATCTTGCTGCCACAACCCTCGGTCCGGTCCGATCTTAGACTCAGAATGAACTCCGTATGCCTAAGTCAACCCACGAAATGAGCGTGCGGGCTCTGAGCCGATGGAGAGGCATAATGCGCAAGTCGGGGATCAGCTCGGTCCCCCTTTCGTGCTGCCAGTCCCGCTACCACAACCCTCGGTCCGACTGGGGCTTACACATGGAATGAACTCCCTATGCCTAAGCCAACCAATGAAATAGGCATGCGGGTGCTCAGCCAGCTGGAGAGGCAGAATGCGCAAGCTGGAGATCGGCCCGATCCCCCCTGCGTGCTATCGATCCTGCTGCCACAACCCTCGGTCCAGTCCGATCTTAGACTGGGAATAAACTCCGTATGCTTAGACTGGGGATGAACTCCGTATGCCTAAGTCGACCCATGAAACGAGCAAGCGGGTGCTCAGCCGACCAGAGAGGCAGCATGCGCAAGCCGGGGATCGAACGGGTGGTAGGTGGGTTCAAGCACATCTTCATATTTCTGCCATGCCAATGCTATTTTTATGGCGTGCAAATTCATACAATGGTCGCCTAAGCCTTCATGTGAAGTTTCGTGGCAAGACGACCTGTTTTCTATTTTTCACGATTTTTGAAACTTTTTACGGTTTGAGATTTTTTAAAGTTTTTTAGAAAGAGTTTTGTCCCAAAATTTGGTAGAGGTGATCCTTGTATTTATGTTGGCATGCACAAAAAAATTCAGCTAAAAAGTCAAAGTGGAGAAGATTTTTGACCGTTTGAAAAAATTGTCCCCATTTCAGACACTTTAATGGCTATTGGCAACAAACCTATAAAATCTCAAATGCTCTTTAAGGGGGTGTGAGTTTTCGAGGTTTGATGAGGGATAGGGGGCCAATATAAGGGCCAAGTATCGGCACCTATCGCACGTCATGTGTGCACACCCCCCGGGCCCCCAATCATCAAAACCCCCAATGTCGCCGGTTAGGCTCTCCGGCGATGCTCTGGCAATTGTTCCCCAGGTGAAAAAAAAGCGGCACCAGCACATGCCCGAGCCCAGCATGTGCACCGTGGCTCAAAATCTTAGACTGGGAATGAACTCCGTATGCTTAGACATGGAATGAACTCCGTATGCCTAAGCTAACCCACGGAACGAGCGTGCGCGCGCTCAGTCGGTCAGAGAGATAGAATGCGCAAGCCGAAGATCAGCCTGGTCCCCTGTGTGCTGTTGATCCTGCTATGCAACCCTCGGTCTGGTCCAATCTTACACTGGGAATGAACTCCGTATCCATAAGTCAACCCACGAAACGAGCGTGCGGGCGCTGAGCCGACCGAAGAGGCATAATACGCAAGGCAGGGATCGGCAAGGTCCCGTTGCGTGCTGTTGGTCCCGCTGCGTGCTGGGGCTTAGACATGGAATGAACTCCTTATGCCTAAGCCAACCCACGGAACGGGCGTGCGGCGTTCAGCCGGCAGAGTGGTAGAATGCGCAAGCCAGGGATCGGCCCGATCCTCCTGCATGTTGTCGAACCTGCTGTCGCTAACCCTAGGTCCGGTCTGTTCTTAGACTGGAATGAACTCTGTATGCCTAAGTCAACCCACAAAATGAGCGTGCGGGCGCTCAGCCGACCAGAGAGGCATAATTTACAAGTCGGGGATCAGCCAAGTCCCCCTCTGCGTGCTGTCAATCCCACTACCGGTCTTGCTACCACAACCCTCGGTCCGGGTAGGGCTTAGACATGGAATAAACTCCGTATGCCTAAGCCAACCAACGAAACGAGCGTGCGGGTGCTCAACCGATCGAAGAGGCAGAATGCGCAAGCCAAAGATCAGCCCGACCCCCCATGCGTGCTGGCGATCCTGTTGCTGGTCTTGCTACCGTAATCCTCGGTCCGGTCTGATCTTAGACTGGGAATGAGCTCTGTATGCTTAGACATGGAATGAACTCCGTATGCCTAAGCCAACCCACGAAACGAGCGTGCGGTCGCTTAGCCGGTCGGAGAGACAGAATGTTCAAGTCGGGGATCGGTCTGATCCCCCCTGCATGTCGTCGATCCTGCTACCGTAACCATCAGTCCGATCTGATCTTAGATTGGGAATGAACTCCGTATGCCTAAGTCAACCCACGAAACGAGCATGCGGACGTTGAGCCGGTCGGAGAGGCATAATGTGCAAGCCGAGGATTGGCCCGATCCTCTTCTCCGTGCTGCCTGTCCCGCTGCCAGAACCCTCGATCTGGCTGGGGCTTAGACATGGAATGAACTCCCTATGCCTAAGCCAACCACGAAATGGGCGTGTGGGCGCTCAGCCGACCGGAGAGGCAGAATGCGCAAGCCGGGGATCGGCCCGGTCCCCCCTGCATGCTACCGATCCTACTGCCGCAACCCTCATTTGATCGATCTTAGACTGGGAATGAACTCCGTATGCTTAGACGGGGGATGAATTCCGTATGCCTAAGTCAACCCACGAAACAAGCGTGCGGACGCTCAACCGACCAGAGAGGCAAGATGCGCAAGCCGGAGATCGAATGGGTTCAAGCACATCTTCATATTTCTGCCATGCCAATGCCATTTTTATGGGTTGTAAATTCATACAATGGTCCCCTAAGCCTTCATCTGAAGTTTCGTGGCAAGACGACCCGTTTTCTATTTTTCATGATTTTCAAAACTTTTTACGGTTCAAAATTTTTTTAAATTTTTTTAGAAAGAGTTTTGTCCCCAAATTTGGTAGAGGTCATCTTTGTATTTTTTTTGGAATGCACAAAAAAATTCAGCTAAAAACTCGAAGTGGAGAAGATTTTGTGACCGTTTGAAAAAAGTGTCCCCATTTCAGACACTTTAATGGCTATTGGCAGGAAACCTATAAAATCTCGAATGCTCTTTAAGGGGGTGTGAGTTCTCGAGGTTTGATGAGGGATAGGGGCCCAATATAAGGGCCAAGTACCAGCACCCATCGCACATCATGTGCGCACACCCCCTGCCCCCCAATCGTCAGAACCCCCAATGCCGTCGATTAGGCTCTCCGGTGATGCTCCAACGATGGTGCCCTGAGGGAAAAAAATGCGATACCAGCACATGCCCGAGCCCAGCATGTGTACCGTGGCTTAAAATCTTAGACTGAGAATGAACTCCGTATGCTTAGACATGGAATGAACTCTGTAAGCCTAAGCCAACCCACGAAACGAGCGTGCGGGCGCTCAGCCGGTCGGAGAGGTAGAATGCGCAAGTCGAGGATAAGCCCGGTCCCCCCTACATGCTGTTGATCCTGCTGCCACAACCCTCGATCCGATCTGATCTTAGACTGGGAATGAACTCCCTATGCCTAAGCCAACCCATGAAACGGGCGTGCGAGCGCTCAGCCGGTCGGAGAGGCAGAATGCGCAAGCCGTAGATCGACTCGGCCCCCTTGCATGCTACCGATCCTACTGCCGTAACCCTCGGTCCGGTCTGATCTTAAACTGGGAATGAACTCCGTATGCTTAGACTGAGGATGAACTTCATATGCCTAAGTCAACCCAAGAAATGAGCGTGCGAGGGCTCAGTCAGTCGGAGGGCATAATTTGCAAGTCGAGGATCAGCCCGGCCCCTTTTTCTGCGTGCTATCGATCCCGTTACCGATCCTGCTGCCACAACCCTTGGTCCAGCTGGGGCTTAGACATGGAATGAACTCCGTATGCCTAAGCCAACCCACGAAACGAGTGTGCAGGCGCTCAGTCGATCGGAGAGGTAGAATTTCCAAGCTGGGGATCGACCTGATCCCCTCTATGTGCTACCGATCCTACTAATGGTCCTGCTGCTGCAACCCTCGATCCGGTCTGATCTTAGACTGGGAATGAACTCCGTATGCTTAGACTGGGGTTGAACTCCGTATGCCTAAGTCAACCCATGAAATGAGCGTGCGGGCGCTCAACCGATCGGAGAGGTCGATCGAAGAGGCATAATTCACAAGTCAAGGATCAGCCCAGTCCCCCTCTGCGTGATGTCGATCCCACTGTTGGTCCTGCTATCGCAATCCTTGGTCCGGCTGGGGCTTAGACTTAGAATGAACTCCGTATGCCTAAGCCAACCCACGAAACGAGCGTGCGGGTGCTCAATCGACCAGAGAGGTAGATTGCGTAAGTTGGGGACCAGCCCGGTCCCCCCCTACATGCTATCGATCCTGCTGCCGCAACCCTCGGTCTGATCTGATCTTAGACTGAGAATGAACTCTGTATGCATAAGTCAACCCACGAAACCAGCGTGCGAGTGCTAAGCCGACCGGAGAGGCATAATGTGCAAGCCGGGGATCGGGCCGGTCCCCCTCTGCGTGCTGCCGGTCCCGCTACCATAATCCTCGGTCCAGCTGGGGTTTAGACATGGAGTGAACTCCGTATGCCTAAGACAACCCACGAAACGGGCATGCAGGCGCTCAGCCTGCTAGAGAGGCAGAATACGCAAGCCGGGGATCAGCCTGATCCTTTCTGCGTGCTGTCGATCCTGCGGTCGCAAACCTCAGTCTGGTCCGATCATAGACTGGGAATGAGCTCCATATGCTTAGACTGAGAATGAACTTCGTATGCCTAAGTCAACCCACGAAACGAGCATGCAGGTGCTCAGTCGACCAGAGAGGTAGAATGTGCAAGCCGGGGATCGAACGGGTGGTAGGTGGGTTCAAGCACATGTTCATATTTCTGTCGTGCCAATGCCATTTTTATGGCTTGTAAATTCATACAATGGTCCCCTAAGCCTTCATGTGAAGTTTCGTCGCAAGACGACCCGTTTTTTATTTTTCACGATTTTCGAAACTTTTTACGTTTTGGGATTTTTTAAAATTTTTTTAGAAAGAGTTTTGTCCCCAAATTTGGTAGAGGTGATCCTTGTATTTTTGTTGGCATGCACAAAAAACTCGAAGTCAAGAAGATTTTGTGACCATTTGAAAAAAGTGTCCCCATTTCAGACACTTTAATTGCTACTGACAGCAAACCTATAAAATCTCAAATGCTCTTTAAGGGGGTGTGAGTTCTTGAGGTTTGATGAGGGATAGGAGGCCAATATAAGGGCCAAGTACTAGCACCCATCGCACATCATGTGCATACACCCCCCGGCCCCCCAATCGCCAGAACACCTAATGCCGCTGGTTAGGCTCTCCGACGATTCTCCAGTGATGGTGCCCCGGGCAAAAAAAATGTGGCACCAGCACATGCCCGAGCCCAGCATGTTCCGTGGCTAAAAATCTTAGACTGGGAATGAACTTTGTATGCTTAGACATGGAATGAACTCCGTATGCCTAAGCCAACCCACGAAACGAGCATACCGACGCTCAGCCAGTCGGAGAGGCAGAATACGTAAGCCGGGGATCGACCCGGTCCCACCTATGTGCTGTTGATCCTGTTGCCACAACCCTCAGTCCGATCCGATCTTAGACTGGGAATGAACCACGTATGCATAAGTCAACCCATGAAACGAGCGTGCGGGCGTTGAGCCGGCCGAAGAGGCATAGTGCGTAAGCCGGGGATCGACTCGATCCCCCTCTGTGTGCTGTCGGTCCAGCTGCCACAACCCTCGATCCGACTAGGGCATAGATATGGAATGAACTCCCTATGCCTAAGCCAACCCAAGAAATGGGCGTGCCGGTACTCAGGCCGATCGGAGAGGTAGAATTCGTAAGTCAAGGATCGACCCGGTCCCCTCTGCGTGCTGTCGATCCTACTGTCGCAACCCTCGGTCTGGTCCGATCTTAGACTGGGAAAGAACTCCATATGCTTAGACTGGGGATGAACTCCGTATGCATAAGTCAACCCACGAAACGAGTGTGCGGGCGCTGAGCTGGTCGAAGAGGCATAATGAGTAAGCCGAGGATCGATCCTGTCCCCCTCTGCATGCTGTCGAACCCGCAGCCACAATCCTCAATCTGACTAGGGCTTAGACATGGAATGAACTCCCTATGCCTAAGCCAACCCACGAAACGGTCGTGCGGGTGCTCAGTCGGTCGGAGAGGCAAAATGCGTAAGTTGGGGATCAGCCCGGTCCACCCTACGTGCTGTCGATCCTATTGTCGCAACTGTTGGTCAGGTTCGATCTTAGATTGAGAATGAACTTCATATGCTTGGACTACGGATGAACTTCGTATGCCTAAGTCATCCCATGAAACGAGCGTGCGGGCACTCAGCCGACCAGAGAGGCAGCATGCGTAAGCCGAGGATCGAACGGGTGGTAGGTGGGTTCAAGAACATCTTCATATTTCTGCCATGCCAATGCATACAATGGTCCCCTAAGCCTTCATGTGAAGTTTCGTGCCAAGACGACCCGTTTTCTATTTTTCACAATTTTTGAAACTTTTTATGGTCCGGGATTTTTTAAAATTTTTTTAGAAAGAGTTTTCTCCCCAAATTTGGTAGGGGTGATCCTTGTATTTTTGTTGGCATGCACAAAAACATTAATCTAAAAACTTGAAGTGGAGAAGATTTTGTGACCGTTTGAAAAAAGTGTTACCATTTCAGACACTTTAATGGGTACTGGCAGCAAACCTATAAAATCTCAAATGCTCTTTAAGGGGGTGTGAGTTCTTGAGGTTTGATGAGGGATAGGGGGACAATATAAGGGCCAAGTACCGGCACCCATCGTACATCATGTGCGCACACCCCCCGGCCCCCAATCGTCGGAACCCCCAATGCCGTCAGTTAGGCTCTCTGGTGATGCTCCGACGATGGTGCCCCGGGTGAAAAAAAATGTGGCACCAGCACATGCCTGAGCCTAGCATGTGCTTCGTGTCTCAAAATGTTACACTGGGAATGTACTCCGTATGCTTAGACATGGAATGAACTCCGTATGCCTAAGCCAACCCACGAAACCAGCGTGTGGGTGCTCAACCGGTCGGAGAGGCAGAATACGCAAACCGGGGATTGGCCCGATCCCCCCTGCATACTGTCCATCCTACTGCCATAACCCTTGGTCCAGTCTGATCTTAGACTGGGAATGAACTCCGTATGCATAGGTCAACTCACGAAACAAGCGTGCGGGTGTTGAGCCGGCCGAAGAGGCATAATGCGCAAGTCGAGGATCGGTCGGGTCCCCCTCTGCTTGGTACTGGTCCCGCTGCCACAACCCTCGATCTAGCTGGGGCTTAGACATGGAATGAACTCCCTATGCCTAAAGCCAACCCACGAAATGGGCGTGTGGGCGCTCAGCCGGTCGGAGAGGCAAAATGCGTAAGCCGGGGATCGACCTGGTCCCCCTTGCATGCTGTCGATCCTGCTGCCGCAACCCTCGATCCGGTCTGATCTTAGATTGGGAATGAACTTTGTATGCTTATACTGGGGATGAACTCCGTATGGCTAGGTCAACCCACGAAACGAGCGTGCGGGCGCTCAGCCGACCAGAGAGGCAGGATGCACAAGCCGAGGATCGAACGGGTGGTAGGTGGGTTCAAGCACATTTTCATATTTCTATCATGCCAATGCCATTTTTATGGCTTGTAAATTCATACAATCGTCCCCTAAGCCTTCATGTGAAGTTTCGTGGCAAGACAACCTGTTTTATATTTTTCATGATTTTTGAAACTTTTTACGGTTCGAGATTTTTTAAAATTTTTTTAGAAAGAGTTTTGTCCCCAAATTTGGTGGAGGTGATCCTTGTATTTTTATTCACATGCACAAAAACATTCAGCTAAAAACTCAGAGTGGAGAAGATTTTGTGATCGTTTGAAGAAAGTGTCCCCATTTTAGACACTTTAATGGCTACTGGCAACAAACCTATAAAATCTCAAATGCTCTTTAAGGGGGTGTGAGTTCTCAAGGTTTGATGAGGGATAGGGGGGCCAATATAAGGGCCAAGTACCAGCACCCATCACACATCATGTGCGCACACCCCCCGGCCACCCCAATCGTCGGAACCCCCAATGCCGCCGGTTAGGCTCTCCGACGATGCTCCGACGATGGTGCCCTGGGTGAAAAAAATGTAGCACCAGCACATGCCCGAGCCCAGCATGTGCACCGTGGCTCAAAATCTTAGACCAGGAATGAACTCCGTATGCTTAGACAAGGAATGAACTCCGTATGCCTAAGATAACCCACGAAACGAGCGTGCGGGCGCTCAGCCTATACCAGAGAGGTAGAATGCGCAAGCCAGGGATTGACCCGGTCCCCCCTGCATGCTGTCGATCCTGCTACCATAACCCTTGGTCCGGTCTGATCTTAGACTGGGAATGAACTCTGTATGCATAAGTCAACCCACGAAACGAGCGTGCGGGCACTGAGCCGATCGAAGAGGCATAATGCGCAAGTCGGAGATCGGCCCGATCCCCCTCTGCGTGCTGCCTGTCCCACTACCACAACCCTCGGTTCGGTTGGGGCTTAGACATGGAAGGAACTCCCTATGCCTAAGCCAACCCACGAAATGAGCGTGCGGGCGCTCAGTCGGTCGAAGAGGTAGAATACGCAAGCCAGGGATCGGCCCAGTCCCCCCTGCGTGCTGCCGATCCTACTGCTGCAACCCTCAGTCCGGTCCGATCTTAGACTGGGAATGAACTCTGTATGCCTAAATCAACCCATGAAACGAGTGTGCGGGCACTCAGCCAGTCGAAGAGGTAGAATGCATAAGTCGGGGATCGACCCGGTCCCTCTTGCGTGCTGTCGATCCTACTGCTAGTCCTGCTATGTAACCCTCGGTCCGGTCTGATCTTAGACTGGGAAAAAACTCCGTAGGCTTAGACATGGAATGAACTCCGTATGCCTAAGCCAACCCACGAAACGAGCGTGCGGGCGCTCAACCGGCCAGAGAGGTAGAATGCACAAGCTGGAGACCGGCCAAGTCCCCCCATGCGTGCTGTCGATCCTGCTATCGTAACCCTCGATCTGATCTGATCTTAGACTAGGAATGAACTCTATATGCCTAAGTCAACCCACGAAATGAGCGTGCGAGCGTTGAGCCGATAGGAGAGGCATAATGCGCAAGCCGAGTACCGGCCCGGTCCCCCTCTGCGTGCTGCCGATCCTGTTACCACAACCTTTGGTCCGGCTGGGGCTTAGACATGGAATGAACTCCCTATGCCTAAGCCAACACACGAAACGGGCGTGCGGGCACTTAGCCGGTCGGAGAGGTAGATTGTGTAAGTCAAGGATCAGCCCGGTCCCCCCCGCGTGCTGTCGATCCTGCTGCCACAACCCTCGATCCGGTCTGATCTTAAACTGAGAATGAACTCCATATACTTAGACATGGAATGAACTTCGTATGCCTAAGCCAACCCACGAAACGAGCGTGCGGGCGCTCAGCCGGTCGAAAAGGCAGAATGCGTAAGTCGAGGACCGGCCCAATCCCCCATGCGTGCTATCGATCCAGCTACCGTAACCCTCGGTTCGATCCCATCTTAGACTAGGAATGAACTCTGTATGCATAAGTCAACCCATGAAACGAGCGTACGGGCACTGAGCCGACGGAGAGGCATAATATGCAAGCCAGGGATCGGCCCGATCCCCTCTGCGTGCTGCCGGTCCCGCTACCACAACCCTCGATTCGGCTGGGGCTTAGACATGGAATGAACTCCCTATTCCTAAGCCAACCCACGAAACGGGCGTGCGGGCGCTCAGTCGATCGGAGAGGCAGATTACGTAAGCCAGGATCGGCCAAATCCCCCCTGCGTGCTGCCGATCCTGCTGCTGCAACCCTCGGTCCGATCTGATCTTAGACTGGGAATGAACTCGGTATGTTTAGACTAGGGATGAACTCCGTACGCCTAAGCTAACCCACGAAACGAGCGTGCGGGCGCTCAGTCGACCAGAGAGGTAGGTTGCGCAAGCTGGGGATCAAACAGATGGTAGGTGGGTTCAAGCACATCTTCATATTTCTGCCCTGCCAATGCCATTTTTATGGCTTGTAAATTCATACAATGGTCCCCTAAGCCTTCATGTGAAGTTTCGTGGCAAGATGACCCGTTTTCTATTTTTCATGATTTTTGAAACGTTATGCGGTTCGAGATTTTTTAAATTTTTTTAGAAAGAGTTTTGTCCCCAAATTTGGTAGAGGTGATCCTTGTATTTTTGTTGGTATGCACAAAAAAATTCAGCTAAAAACTCGAAGTGGAGAAGATTTTGTGACCGTTGAAAAAAGTGTCCCCATTCCAGACACTTTAATAGCTACTGGCAGCAAACTTGTAAAATCTCAAATGCTCTTTAAAGGGGTGTGAGTTCTCGAGGTTTGATGAGGGATAGGGGCCCAATATAAGGGCCAAGTACCAGCACCCATCGCACATCATGTGCGCACACCCCCCGGCCCCCCCAATCGTCGTAACCCCCAATACCGCCCGGTTAGGCTCTCTGGCGATGCTCCGACGATGGTGCCTCAAGCGAAAAAAATGTGGCATCAGCACATGCCTGAGCCCAGCATGGGCACCATGGCTCAAAATCTTAGGCTGGAATGAACTCTGTATGCTTAGCCATGGAATGAACTCCGTATGCCTAAGCCAACCCATGAAACGAGCGTATGGGCGCTCAGCCGACCGGAGAGGCAGAATGCGCAAGCCGAGGATCAGCCCGGTCCCCCTCTATGTGCTACCAATCCCACTACCAAAACCCTCGGTCTGCTTGGGGCTTAGACATGGAATGAACTCCCTGTGCCTAAGCCAACCCACGAAACGAGCGTGTGGGCGCTCAGCCGACCGGAGAGGCAGATGCGTGCTACCGATCCTGCTGTTGGTCCTGCTGCCATAACCCTCGGTCCGATCTGATCTTAGACTGAGAATGAACTCCATATGCTAAGACATGGAATGAACTCCATATGCCTAAGCCAACCCACGAAACGAGCGCGTGGGCGCTCAGCCAACCAGAGAGGCAGAACGTACAAGCCAAGGATCGACCCGATCCCCCCTACGTGCTGTTGATCCTGCTACAGCAACCTTCAGTCCGGTCTGATCTTAGACTAGGAAAGAACTCCGTATGCCTAAGTCAACGCACGAAACGAGCGTTCGGGTGCTGAGCCGATCGGAGAGGCAGTCCCTCTCTGCGCGCTGCCAGTCCCGCTACCACAACCCTCGGTTCGGCTGGCGCTTAGACATGGAATGAACTCCCTATACCTAAGCCAACCCACGAAACGGGAGTGCGGGCGCTCAGCCGATCGAAGAGGCAGAATGCACAAGTCGGGGATCAGCCCGGTCCCCCCTACATGCTATCGATTCTGCTACTGTAACCCTCGATCTCGTCCGATCTTAGACTGGGAATGAACACCATATGCTTAGACTAGAGATGAACTTCGTATGCCTAAGTCAACCCACAAAACGAGCGTGCGGGTGCTCAGCCGGCCGGAGAGGCATAATGCGTAAGCCGAGGATCAGCTCGGTCCCCCTCTGCATGCTGTCGATCCCGCTTCCGATCCTGCTGCCACAACCCTTGGTCCGGCTGGGGCTTAGACATGGAATGAACTCCGTATGCCTAAGTCAACCCACGAAACGAGCGTGCAGGTGCTCAGCCGGCCGGAGAGGCATAATGCGTAAGCCGAGGATCACCCCATCCCCCTCTGCGAGCTGCCGATCCCGCTACCGATCCTGCTGCCACAACCCTTGGTCTGACTGGGGCTTAGACATGGAATGAACTCCGTATGCCTAAGCCAACCCACGAAAACAAGCGTGCGGGCGCTCAGTCGGCTGGAGAGGCAGAATACGCAAGCTGGGGATCGATCTGATCCCCCCTGTGTGCTACCGATCCTGCTACTGGTCCTGCTGCCGTAACCCTCGGTTCGGTCTGATCTTAGACTGGGAATGAACTCCGTATGCTTAGACATGAAATGAACTCCGTATGCCTAAGCCAACCCACGAAACGAGTGTGCGGGCGCTCAGCTGGTCGAAGAGGTAGAATGCCCAAGCCAGGGACCGACCCGATCCTCCACTGCATGCTATCGACCCTACTACCGTAACTCTCGGTCCGATCCGATCTTAGACTGGGAATGAACTCTGTAAGCTTAAGTCAACCCACGAAACGAGTGTTCAGGGGCTGAGCCAACCGGAGAGGCATAATACGCAAGCCGGGGATCGGCCCGATCCCCTTCTTCGTGCTGCCAGTCCCACTGCCACAACCTTCAGTCAGGTTGGGGCTTAGACATGGAATGAACTCCCTATGCCTAAGCCAACCCACGAAACGGGGGTGTGGGCACTCAGCCGATCGGAGAGGCAGAATGCGCAAGCCAGGGATCGGCTCGGTCCCCCCTTCGTGCCGTCGATCCTATTGTCATAACCCTCAGTTCGGTCTGATCTTAGACTGGGAATGAACTTCGTATGCCTAGACTGGGGATGAACTCCGTATGCCTAAGTTAACCCACAAAACGAGGGTGCGGGTGCTCAGACGGCAAAGAGGTCGGCCGGAGAGGCATAATGCGCAAGTCGAGGATCAGCCCGATCCCCCTCTGCGTGCTGTCGATCCCACTGTCGGTCTTGCTGCCACAACCCTCGGTCCGACTGGGGCTTCCACATGGAATGAACTCCGTATGCCTAAGCCAACCCACGAAACAAGCATACGGGCGCTCAGCCGACCGGAGAGGCAGAATGCGTAAGTCGGGGATCGACCTGGTCCCCCCCTGCATGCTATCAATCCTACTGCTACAACCTTCGATCCTGTCTGATCTTAGACTGGCAATGAACTCCGTATGCTTAGACTGGGGTTAAACTCTATATGCCTAAGTCAACCCATAAAACGAGCGTGCGGGTGCTCAGTTGGCCAGACAGGTCGATCGAAGAGGCATAATGCACAAGCCAGGGATCAACCCGATCCTCCTCTACGTGCTACCGATCCTGCAGTCGGTCTTGCTACCACAACCCTCGGTCCGACTGGGGCTTAGACATGGAATGAACTTCGTATGCCTAAGCCAACCCACGAAACGAGCGTGCGGGCGCTCAACCGGTCGAAGAGGTAGAATGCGCAAGCTGAGGATGGACCCGATCCCCCCTACGTGCTGTCGATCCTGCTGCCATAACCCTCAGTCCGATCTTATCTTAGAATGGGAATGAACTCCGTATGCCTAAGTCAACCCATGAAACAGGGAATGAACTCCGTGTGCGGGCGCTGAGCCAGCCAGAGAGGCATAATGTGGAAGCCAGGGATTGGCCCGGTCCCCCTCTGCATGCTGCCGATCCCGCTGCCACAACCCTCGGCCCGGCTGGGGCTTAGACATGAAATGAACTCCCTATGCCTAAGCCAACCCATGAAACAGGCGTACGGGTGCTCAATCAACCGGAGAGGCAGAATGCGCAAGTCGGGCATCGGCCCTGTCTCCCTTACGTGCTGCCAATCCTGCTACCGCAACCCTCAATCCAGTTCGATCTTAGATTGGGAATGAACTCCGTGTGATTAGACTGAGGATGAACTCCGTATGCCTAAGTCAACCCATGAAACGAACGTGCAGGCACTCAACCGATCGGAGAGGCAGAATGCGTAAGTCGAGGATCGACCCAGTCCCCCCCTACGTGCTACCAATCCTGCTGCTGGTCCTGCTACCGTAAACCTCAGTCCAGTTCGATCTTAGATTGGGATTCAACTCCGTATGCTTAGATTGTGATTGAACTCCGTATGCTCAGCCGACCGGAGAGGCAGAATGCACAAGCCGGGGATCAACCCGATCCCACCCTACGTGCTGTCGATCCTGCTACCGCAACCCTCGATCCGATTTGATCTTAGACTGAGAATGAACTCCGTATGCCTAAGTCAACCAACAAAACGAGCGTTCGGGGGTTGAGCCGATCGGAGAAGCATAATGCGCAAGCCAGGGATCAACCCAATCCCCCTCTACGTGCTGTCAGTCCCGCTACCACAACCCTCAGTTCGGTTGGGTTTTAGACATGGAATGAACTCCCTATGCCTAAGCCAACCCACGAAACGGGTGTGCGGGTGCTCCACCGACCGAAGAGGCAGAATGCGTAAGCTGGGGATCAGCTCGGTCCCCTCTGCGTGCTGTCGATCCTACTGTCGTAACCCTCGGTCCGATCCGATCTTGGACTGGGAATCAACTCCGCATACTTAGACTGAGGATAAACTCTGTATGCCTAAGTCAACCCACAAAACGAGCATGCAGGTTCCTAGCCGGTCGGAGAGGTTGATCAGAGAGGCATATTGCGTAAGCCAGGGATCAACCTGATCCCTCTCAGCGTGCTATCGATCCCGCTACCAATCCTACTGCCATAGCCCTCGGTCCGGTTGGGGCTTAGAAATGGAATGAACTCCGTATGCCTAAGCTAACGCACGAAACGAGCGTATGGGCACTCAGCCAGACGGAGAGGTAGAATGCACAAGTCGGGGATCGGCCTGATCCTCCCCTGCGTGCTGTCGATCCTGCTGCTGGTCCTGCTGTCGCACCCTCGGTCCGATCTGATCTTAGACTGGGAATGAACTCTGTATGCTTAGACATGGAATGAACTTCGTATGCCTAAGCCAACCCACGAAACGAGCATACGGGCGCTCAGTTGATCGGAAAGGCAGAATGTGCAAGCCAGGAATCGGCCCAGTCCCCCCTGCGTGTTGTCGATCTTGCTACCGCAACCCTCGGTCCGGTCTGATCTTAGACTGGGAATGAACTCCGTATGCCTAAGTCAACCCATAAAACGAGCGTCCAGGCGCTGAGCCAATCGGAAAGGCATAATGCGCAAGTCGGGGATCGGTCCGATCCCTTTCTGTGTGCTGTCGATCCCGCTACCACAACCCTCGGTCTGGTTGGGGCTTAGACATGGAATGAACACCCTATGCCTAAGCCAACCCACGAAACGGGCATGCGGGCGCTCAGCCGACCGGGAAGGCAGAATGCGCAAGTCAGGGATCGACCCGGTCACCCCTACGTGCTGCCGATCCTGCTGTCGCAACCCTTGGTCTGATCCAATCTTAGACTGGGAATGAACTCCGTATGCCTATGTCAACCCACGAAATGAGCATGCGGATGCTCAGTCGACCAAAGAGGCAGGATGCTCAAGTCGGGGATCGAACGGGTGGTAGGTGAGGTCAAGCACATCATCATAGTTTTGCTGTGCCAATACCATTTTTATGGCTTGTAAATTCATAAAATGGTCCCCTAAGCCTTCATGTGTAGTTTCGTGGTAAGATGACCCGTTTTCTATTTTTCATGATTTTCAAAACTTTTTACGGTTCGGGATTTTTTAAAATTTTTTTACAAAGAGTTTTGTCCCAAAATTTGGTAGAGGTGATCCTTGTATTTTTTTTGGCATGCACAAAAAAATTCAGCTAAAAACGTAAAGCGGAGAAGATTTTGTGATCGTTTGAAAAAAATGTCCTCATTTCATATACTTTAATGGCTACTGGCAGCAAACCTATAAAATCTCAAATGCTCTTTAAGGGGGGTGAGTTCTCGAGGTTTGATGAGGGATAGGGGGCCAATATAAGGGCCAAGTACTAGCACCCATCGCACATCTTGTGCGCACACCCCCTCGACCCCCCAATCACTAGAACCCCCAATGCCGTCAGTTAGGCTTTCCGGTGATGGTGCCCCAAGCAAAAAAAATGCCGTACCATCACATGCTCGAGCCCAGCATGTGCACTATGGCTTAAACTCTTAGACTGGGAAGGAACTTCGTATGCTTAGACATGGAATGAACTCCGTATGCCTAAGCCAACCCACGAAACGAGCGTGCGGGCGCTCAGCTGGCCGGAGAGGTAGAATGTGCAAGCTGGGGATCGGCCCGATCCCCCTCTGTATGCTGTCGGTCCTGTAGCTACAACCCTCAGTCTGGCTGGGGCTTAGACATGGAATGAACTCCCTATGCCTAAGCCAACCCACGAAACAGGCGTATGGGCGCTTAGCCGACCGGAGAGGCAGAATACGTAAATCGAGGATTAGCCCGATCCCTCCTGCGTGCTGCCAATCTTAGACTAGGAATGAACTCTATATGCTTAGATAGGGGATGAACTCCGTTTCCCTAGATCAACCTACGAAACGAGCGTGCGGGCGTTCAGCTAGTAGAGAGGCATAATGCGCAAGCTGGGGATCAGCCCGGTACCCCTCTGCGTGCTGCTGATCTCACTATTAGTCTTACTGCCACAGCCCTCAATACGACTAGGGCTTAGACATGGAATGAACTCTGTATGCCTAAGCCAATCCACGAAATGAGCGTGTGGGAGCTCAGCCAGCCGGAGAGGCAGAATGCGTAAGTCGAGGATTAGCCCATCCCCCCTACGTGCTGCTGATCCTGTTGTTGGTCCTACTGTCGCAACCCTCGATTCGATCTGATCTTAGATTGGGAATGAACTCTGGATGCCTAAGCCAACCAACGAAATGAGCGTGCGGGTACTCAACCGATCGGAGATGCAGAAAGTGCAAGCCGGGGACCGACCCAGTCCCCCCTTGCGTGCTATCGATCCTGCTGTCGCAACCCTCGGTCTGGTCTAATCTTAGACTGAGAATGAACTCCGTATGCCTAAGTCAACCCACGAAATGAGAGTGCGGGCGCTGAGCTGGCCGGAGAGGCATAATGCGCAAGTCGGGGATCGGCCCAGTCCCCCTCTACTTGCTGTCTGTCCCGCTACCACAACCCTCGGTCCGGTTGGGGCTTAGACATGGAATGAACTCCCTATGCCTAAGCCAACCCACGAAAACGGGCATGCGGGCGCTCAGCCGACCGAAGAGGTAGAATATGCAAGCCGAGGATCGGCCCAGTGTACCCCTGCGTGCTACCGATCCTGCTATCACAACCCTCGGTCTGGTCCAATCTTAGACTGGGAATGAACTCCGTACGCCTAAGTCAACCCACAAAATGAGAGTGCGGGCGCTGAGCCGGTCGGAAAAGTATAATGCGCAAGTCGGGGATCAGCCCGATCCTCCTTTGCAAGCTACCGGTCCTGATCCCCTGCTGGGTGACATGGTGAACTCCTATCGACCGGCGTGCGGGAGCTCAGCCTGCTAAGCCGCGAGTCGAGTCTCGTCTGATCTGCTAGCAACCTTCAGTCCGGTCTGATCTAGACTGGGAGTAACTCTGTATGCTTAGACTGAGGATGAACTTCGTATGCCTCAGTCAACCCACGAAGCGAGCGTACGCACGCTTCAGTCGGCTAGGAGGGTGATGAAGTAGAATGCGCAGTTGGAATCGGATCCCGGTCCCTCCTGCGTGCTGTCGATCCTGCTGTTGGTTCTACTACCGTAACCCTCGATCCGGTCTGATCTTAGACTGGGAATGAACTTCGTATGCTTAGCCATGGAATGAACTCCGTATGCCTAAACCAACCCATGAAACGAGCATGCGGGCGCTCAGCTGGTCGGAGAGGCAGAATACGTAAGCTGGGGGTCGACCTGGTCTACCCTACGTACTGTCGATCCTGCTGTCGTAACCCTCGATCCGATCTGATCTTAGACTGGAATTAACTCCGTATGCCTAAGTCAACCCACGAAACGAGCACTCGGCACTGAGCCGGTCGGAGAGGCATAATACGCAAGCCAGGGATCGACCCGTTCCCCCTCTGCGTGCTACCGGTCCCATTGCCATAACCCTCGATCCGACTGGGCCTTAGACATGGAATGAACTCCCTATGCCTAAGCCAACCCATGAAACGGGCATACGGTCGCTCAGCCGGCCGGAGAGGCAGAATGCTTAAGTCGGGGATCGGCCCGGTCCCCCCTGCGTGCTATCGATACTACTACCGCAACCCTTGGTCTGGTCTGATCTTAGACTAGGAATGAACTCTGTATGCTTAGACTGGGGATGAACTCCGTATGCCTTAGTCAACCCACGAAATGACCGTACAAGCGCTGAGCCGACCGGAGAGGCATAATGCGCAAGCCAGGGATCAGCTCGGTCCCCCTCTACATGTTGTCGATCCTGCTACCGGTCCTACTGCCACAACCCTTAGTTCGGCTGGGGCTTAGACATGGAATGAACTCCGTATGCCTAAGCCAACCCATGAAATGAGCATGCGGGCACTCAGTCAATCGAAGAGGTAGAATGCGCAAGCCGGGCATCGGCCTGGTGCCCCCTGCGTACTGTCGATCCTGCTACTGGTCCTGCTGCCGCAACCCTCAATTCGATCCGATCTTAGACTAGGAATGAACTCCGTATGCTTAGACATGGAATGAGCTTCATATGCCTAAGCCAACCCACAAAACGAGCGTGCAGGCGCTTAGCCTACCGAAGACGTAGAATGCGTAAGTCGGGGATCGACCCGATCCCCCCTACGTGCTATCAATCCTGTTGCGCAACCCTTGGTTTGGTTCGATCTTAGACTGAGAATGAACTCTGTCTACCTAAGTCAACCCACGAAATGAGCGTACGGGCGTTGAGCCAGTCAGAGAGGCATAATGCGCAAGCCGGGGATCAGCCCGATCCCCCTCTACCTGCTGTCGATCCCGCTGCCACAACCCTCGGTCCGGCTGGGGTTTGGACATGGAATGAACTCCCTATGCCTAAGCCAACCCACAAAATGGGCGTGCAGGCACTCAGCCGGCCAGAAAGGCAGAATGCGTAAGCTGGGGATCGACCCGATCCCCCCTGCGTGCTGCCGATCCTGCTGTCGCAATCCTCGATCCAATCCGATCTTAGACTGGGAATGAACTCTGTATGCTTAGACTGGGGATGAACTCCGTATGCCTAATTCAACCCACGAAACGAGCGTGCAGATGCTCAACCGACCAGAGAGGCAGGATGCGCAAGTCGGGGATCGAACGAGTGATAGGTGGGTTTAAGGACATCTTCATATTTCTGCCCTGCCAATGCCAGTTTTATGGCTTGTAAATTCATACAATGGTCCCCTATGCCTTCATGTGAAGTTTCATGGCAAGACGACCCGTTTTCTATTTTTCATGATTTTTGAAACTTTTTTTGATTTGAGATTTTTTAAAAATTTTTTAGAAAGAGTTTTGTCCCCAACTTTGGTAGAGGTGATCCTTGTATTTTTTTTTGCATGCACAAAAAAATTCAGCTAAAAGGTCAATGTGGAGAAGATTTTGTGACCATTTGAAAAAAGTGTCCCCATTTCAGACACTTTAATGGCTACTGGCAGCAAACCTATAAAATCTCAAATGCTCTTTAAGGGGTGTGAGTTCTCAAGGTTTGATGAGGGATAGGGGGCCAGTATAAGGGCCAAGTACCAGCACCCATCGCACATCATGTGCGCACACCCCTCGGCCCCCCCAATCGCCAGAACCCCCAATACCGTCAGTTAGGCTCTTCGACGATGCTCCGACGATGGTGCCCCGTGCAAAAACATACGGCACCAGCACATGCCCGAGCCCAGCATGTGCACCGTGGCTCAAACTCTTAGATTGGAAATGAACTCCGTATGCTTAAAGATGGAATGAACTCCATATGCCTAAGCCAACCCATTAAATGAGCGTGCGGGCGCTCAGCCGATCGGAAAGGCAGAATGCTTAAGTCGGGGATCAGCCCAGTCCCCCCTACATGCTACCGATCCTGCTACCGCAACCTTCAGTCCAGTTTGATCTTAGACTGGGAATGAACTCCGTATGCTTAGACTGGGGATGAACTCCATATGCCTAAGTCAACCCACAAAACGAGTGTGCGGGCACTCAGCCGATCGGAGAGGCAGAATGCGCAAGCCAGGGATCGACCCGATCCTTCCTGCGTGCTACTGATCTTGCTACTGGTCCTGCTACCATAACCTTTGATCCGATCTGATCTTAGACTGGGAATGAACTGTCGTATGCTTAGACATGGAATGAACTTCGTATGCCTAAGCAACCACGAGTGAACGTCGGGTCTAGGCATAGGAAGTCATTCCATGTCTAAGCAGTACGGAGCCGGTCTGTGGTGTGCGAACGACCTGCGCCGTGGGCCCTCGGTCTTTCTGCCTTGACTTAGACTGGGAATCGAACTCCGTATTGCCTAGTTAACTGAGGCATTCGGCGTTGAGCCGAGCCGGAGAGCATAATGCACAGCCGTGGGATCGGGCCGGTCCGCCGTCTGCTATGTCAGTCCGTCGCTCCATGAACACTCTTTCCGGTTAGGGCTCAGAACGGATGAATCCTATGCCCAAGTACCCATGAAATGGGCGTGCGATCCCTCAGTCGGCAAGAGGCAGAATGCGCACCAATCAGCTCTCCACTTGCGTACTGTCGATACTGCTGGAACATCAATTTGGTCTGATCTTAGACTGGGAAAGAAATCCATATGCTTAGACGGGGGATGAACTCCGTATGCCTAATTCAACCCATGAAATGAGCGTGCGGGCGCTCAGCCGGCTGGAGAGGTAAAATGTGTAAGTCGAGGATCAGCCCGGTCCCCCTCTGCGTGCTACCGATCCCGTTGTCGATCCTCCTACCACAACCCTAGGTCCGGCTGTTGCTTAGACATGGAATGAACTTCGTATGCCTAAGCTAACCCATGAAACGAGCGTGCGGGTGATCAGTCGGTCGGAGAGACAGAATACGTAAGCCGAGGATTGACCCGATCCCTCCTACGTGCTGTCGATCCTGCTGCTGGTCCTGTTGTCTCAACCCTCGATCCAGTCTGATCTTTGACTGAGAATGAACTCCGTATGCTTAGACTTGGAATGGACTCTCCGTATGCCTAAGCCAACCCATGAAACGAGCGTGCGGGCGCTCAGCGTGTAGAAGAGGCAGAATGTGCAAGCCGGGGTCCGGCCCGGTCCCCCCCTATGTGTTATCAATCTTACTACCGTAACCCTCGATCTGGTCCGATCTTAGACTGAAATGAGCCATGTATGCCTAAGTCAACCCACAAAACGAGCGTGTGGGCGCTGAGCCAGTAGAAGAGGCATAATGCGCAAGCCGAGGATGGCCTGTTCCCCCTCTGCGTGCTGCCCGTCCCGCTACCACAACCCTCAGTCCAGCTAGGGCTTAGACATGGAATGAACTCCCTATGCCTAAGCCAACCAATGAAACGGGCATACGGGTGCTCAGCCGATCGGAGAGGCAGAATGCGTAAGCCGAGGATCAGCTCGGTCCCCCCTGCGTGCTGTCGCAACCCTCAGTCCGGTTCGATCTTAGACTAGGAATGAACTCCATATGCTTAGACTGGGGACAAACTCCGTATGCCTAAGTCAACCCACGAAACGAGCGTACGGATGCTCAGCTGACCAGAGAGGCAGGATGTGTAAGCCAAGGATCGAACGGGTGGTAGGTGGGTTCAAGCACATCTTCATATTTCTGCCATGCCAATGCCATTTTTATGGCTTGTAAATTCATACAATGGTCCCCTACGCCTTCATGTGAAGTTTTGTGGCAAGACGACCCGTTTTCTATTTTTCAAGATTTTCAAAACTTTTTACGGTTCGAGATTTTTTAAAATTTTTTCAGAAAGAGTTTTGTCCCCAAATTTGGTAGAGGTGATCCTTCTTTTTTTGTTGGCATGCACAAAAAAATTTAGCTTAAAACTCGAAGTGGAGAAGATTTTATGACCATTTGAAAAAAGTGTCCACATTTTAGACACTTTAATGGCTACTGGCAGCAAACCTATAAAATCTCAAATGCTCTACAAGGCCGTGTGAGTTCTCGAAGTTTGATGAGGGATAGGGGGACAATATAAGGGCCAAGTACCAGCACCCATCGCACATCAACTGTGCACACCCCCCGGCCCCCCCAATCGCCGGAACCCCTAATACCGTCGGTTAGGCTCTCCGACGATGGTGCCCCATGCGGAAAAATATGGCACCAGCACATGCCCGAGTGTAGCATGTGCACTGTGCCTCAAGCTCTTAGACTGGGAATGAACTCCATATGCTTAGATATGGAATGAACTCCGTATGCCTAAGCCAACCCACGAAACGAGCGTGCGGGCGCTCAGCCGACCGAAGAGGCAGAATGCGCAAGCTGGGGATCGGCCCGGTCCCCCTCTGCGTGCTGCCTATCCCGCTGCCATAAGCCTCGGTCCGACTAGGGCTTAGTCACAGAATGAACTCCCTATGCCTAAGCCAACCCATGAAACGGGCGTGCGAGAACTCAGCTGATTGGAGAGGCAGAATGCGCAAGCCGGGGATCAACCTAGTCCCCCCTGCATGCTGTCTATCCTGCTACCGTAACCCTCGGTCTGGTTCAATCTTAGACTGGGAATGAACTCTGTATGCTTAAACTGGAGATGAACTCCATATCCTTAAGTCAACCCACGAAACGAGCATACGGGCGCTCAGCCGATCGGAGAGGTAGAATGCGCAAGTCAGGGATCGGCCTGATCCCCCTCTGCGTGCTACCGATCCTGCTGCTAGTCCTGCTGCTGCAACCCTCGGTCCGGTCTGATCTTAGACTGGGAATGAACTCCGTATGCTTAGACATGGAATGAACTTCGTATGCCTAAGCCAACCCGAAACGAGCGTACGGGTGCTCAGCCGGTCGGAGATGCAGAATGCGTAAGCTGGGGACCAGCCCAGTCCCTCCTGTGTGCTGTCGATCCTACTACCGCAACCCTCGGTCCGATCTGATCTTAGACTGGGAATGAACTTCGTATGCCTAAGTCAACCCACGAAACGAGCGTTCGGGCACTGAGCCGACCGGAAAGGCATAATGAACAAGCCAGGGATCAGCTCGGTCCTTCTCTGCATGTTGTCAGTCTCGATGCCACTACCCTCGGTTCAGCTGGGGCTTAGACATGGAATGAACTCCTATGCCTAAGTCGACCCATGAAATGGACGTGTGGGCGATCAGCCGGTCGGGGAGACAGAATGCGTAAGCCAGGGATCAGCCTGATCCGCTTGTGTGCTATCGATCCTGCTGCCGCAACCCTCGGTTCGGTCTGATCTTAGACTGGGAATGAACTTCGTATGCCTAAGTCAACCCACGAAACTAGCGTGCGGGCACTCAGCCAGCCGGACAGGCCGACTGGAGAGGCATAATGCGTAAGTCGAGGATCAGCCCGATCCCCCTCTGTGTGCTGTCTATCCCGCTACCGATTTTACTGCCTTAACTGTTAGTTCGACAGGGGCTTAGACATAAAATTAACTCCGTATGCCTAAGCCAACCCATGAACGAGTGTACGGGCGCTCAACCGGTCGGAGAGGAAGAATGCGCAAGCCAAGGATCGACCCGATCCCCCCCTGCGTGCTGTCAATCCTACTGCCACAACCCTCGGTCTGATCCGATCTTAGAGTGGGAATGAACTTCGTATGCCTAAGTCAACCCACAAAACGAGCATTCGGGCACTGAGCCGATCGGAAGGGCATAATGCGCAAGCCGGGGATCAGCCCAGTCCCTCTCTGCATGCTACCGATCTCGGTGCCACAACCCTTTGATTCGACTGGGGCTTAGACATGGAATGAACTCCTATGCCTAAGCCAACCCATGAAATGGACGTGCGGGTGATCAGCCGATCGAGGAGGAAGAATGCGTAAATTGGGGATCGGTCTGATCCCCTTACGCGCTGTCGATCCTAATGCTGTAACCCTCGTTCAGTCTGATCTTAGACTGGGAATGAACTTCGTATGCCTAAGTCAACCCACGAAATGAGCATGCGAGCACTCAGCCAATCGAAGAGGCCGACTGGAGAGGCATAATACGTAAGCCAGGGATCAGCCCAGTCCCCCTCTGCGTGCTGCCAATCCTATTGCCAGTCCTGCTACCACAACCCTCAGTCCGACTAGGGCTTAGACATGGAATGACCTCCATATGCCTAAGCCAACCCACGAAACGAGCGTGCAAGCACTCAGCCGGTCGGAGAGGCAGAATGCACAAGCCAGGGATCAGCCCGGTCCCCCTCTGCGTGCTGTCGATCCCGCTACCACAACCTTCGATCTGGCTAGGGCTTAGACATGGACTGAACTCCCTATGCCTAAGCCAACCCACAAAACGGGCGTGCGGGCGCTCAACCGACTAGAGAGGCAAAATGCGCAAGGCGGGGATCGGCCAGGTCCCCCTGCGTGCTGCTAATCCTGCTACCGCAACCTTCGTTCTGATTCGATCTTAGACTGGGAATGAACTCCGTATGCTTAGACTGGGATGAACTCCGTATGTCTAAGTCAACCCATGAAATAAGCGTGCGAGCATTCAATCGATCGAAGAGGCCGGCTAGAGAGGTAGAATGCACAAGCCGAGGATTAGCCCGATCCCCCCTACGTGCTACCGATCCTGCTACTGGTCCTACTATCGCAACCCTTGGTTCGATCTGATCTTAGACTGGGAATGAACTTCGTATGCTTAGACATGGAATGAACTCCCTATGCCTAAGCCAACCCATGAAACGGACGTGCGACCGCTCAGGCAGCCGAAGAAACAGAATGCGCAACACGGGGATCAGCCCGGTCCCCCTTGCGTACTACCGATCCTGCTGCCGCAACCCTCGGTCTGGTTCGATCTTAGACTGGGAATGAACTCCGTACGCTTAGACGGGGATGAACTCAGTATGCTTAGACTGGGGATGAACTCCATATGCCTAAGTCAACCCATGAAACGAGCGTACAGACGCTCAATCAGTTGGAAAGGGTGGCCGGAGAGGCAGAATGTGCAAGCCAGGGATCGGCTCGATCCCCCCTACGTGCTATCGATCCTGCTACTGGTCTTGCTGCCGTAACCCTCGGTCCGATCTGATCTTAGACTGGGAATGAACTCCATATGCTTAGACATGGAATGAACTCCGTATGCCTAAGCCAACCCATGAAATGAACGTGTGGGTGCTCAGCCGGTCGGAGACGTAGAATGCGCAAGCTGGGGATCGACCGATCCACCTTGCATGCTGTCGATCCTACTGCCACAACCCTCGGTCCGGTCCGATCCTAGACTGGGAATGAACTTCGTATGCCTAACTCAACCCACGAAACGAGCGTACGGGCGCTGAGCTGGTCGGAGAGGATAATACGCAAGCCGACGATCGGCCCGATCCCCTATGCGTGCTGTCGGTCCGCTGCCACAACCCTCGATCCGGCTGGGGCTTAGACATGTAATGAACTCCGTATGCCTAATTCAACCCACGAAACGAGCGTGCGGACGCTCAGCCGACCAGAGAGGCAGGATGCATAAGTCGGGGATCGAACGAGTGGTAGGTGGTTCAAGCACATCTTCATATTTCTGCCATGCCAATGCCATTTTTATGGCTTGTAAATTCATACAATGGTCCCCTACGCCTTCATGTGAAGTTTTGTGCCAAGACGACCCGTTTTCTATTTTTCAAGATTTTCAAAACTTTTTAAGGTTTGGGATTTTTTAAAATTCTTTTAGAAAGAGTTTTGTCCCCAAATTTGGTAGAGGTGATCCTTGTATTTTTGTTGGCATGCATAAAAAAATTCAGCTAAAAACTCAAAGTGGAGAAGATTTGTGACCGTTTGAAAAAAGTGTCCCCATTTTAGACACTTTAATGGCTACTGTCAGCAAACCTATAAAATGTCAAATGCTCTTTAAGGGGGTGTGAGTTCTCAAGGTTTGATGAGGGATAGGGGACCAATATAAGGGCCAATACCAGCCCCTCATCACACATCATGTGCGCACACCCCCCCCCCCGCCCCCAATTGCCGGAACCCCCAATGCCGTCGGTTAGGCTCTCCGACGATGCTCTGGTGATGGTGCCCCAGGCAAAAAAAATGTGGCACCAGCACATGCTCGAGCCCAGCATATGCACCGTGGCTCAAAATCTTAGACTAGGAATGAATTTCGTATGCTTAGACTGGGGATGAACTCCGTATGCCTAAGTCAACCCCAAGAAACGAGCGTGCGGGGGCTCAACCGTCGGAAAGGCCAGTCGGAGAGGCATAATGCTCAAGTCGAGGATCAGCCCGGTACCTCTCTACGTGCTGTCGATTCGGCTGCTAGACCTGCTACCATAACCCTTGGTCCGATTGGGACTTAGACATGGAATGAACTCCGTATGCCTAAGGCAACCCACGAAACGAGCGTGCGGGCGCTCAGTCGGTCAGAGAGGCAGAATGCGCAAGCCGGGGATCGGCCCGGTCCCCCCTTATGTGCTGGTAATCCTACTGCTGGTCCTATAGTTGTAACCTCGGTTCGATCTGATCTTAGACTGGAATGAACTCTGTATGCTTAGACATGGAATGAACTCTGTATGCCTAAGCCAACCCACAAAATGATCGTTCGGGCGCTCAGCCGGTTGGAGAGGCAGAATGCACAAGTCAGGGATCAGCCCGGTCCCCCCTGCGTGCTGTCAATCCTACTATCGTAACCCTCAGTCTGGTCTGATCTTAGACTGGGAATGAACTATGTATGCCTAAGTCAACCCATGAAACGAGCGTGCGGGCGCTGAGCCGATCGGAGAGGCATAATGCGCAAGCTGGGGATCGGCCCGATCCCCCTCTGCATGCTATCGGTCCCACTACCACAACCCTCGGTTCGATTGGGGCTTAGACATGGAATGAACTCCCTATGCCTAAGCCAACCCACGAAACGGGCGTGCGGGCGCTCAACCGACCGGAGAGGCAGAATGCGTAAGCCAGGGATCGACTCGGTCCCCTCTGGTGCTGTCGATCCTGCTACAATAACCCTCGGTCTGGTTCGATCTTAGTCTGGGAATGAACTCCGTATGCTTAGACTGAGGATAAACTCCGTATGCCTAAGTCGACCCACGAAACGGGCGTGCGGATGCTCAGCTGACCAGAGAGGCAGAATGCGTAAGTTGGGGACCGGCCCGATCCCCCCTGCGTGCCGTCGATCTTGCTACCGCAACCCTCGGTCCGGTCTGATCTTAGACTCAAAATAAACTTTGTATGCCTAAGTCAACCCACGAAATGAGCGTGCGGGTGCTCAGCCGACCGGCCTCTCCTTGTATTTTTGTTGGCATGCACAAAAAAATTTAGCTAAAAACTCGAAGTGGAGAAGATTTTGTGACCGTTTGAAAAAAGTGTCCCATTTCAGACACTTTAATGGCTACTGGCAGTAAACTTATAAAATCTCAAATGCTCTTTAAGGGGGTGTGAGTTCTCGAGGTTTGATGAGGGATACGGGGCCAATATAAGGGCCAAGTACCAGCACCTATCGGACATCATGTGTGCACCCCCTCGGCCCCCCCAATCGTTAAAACCCTCAATGCAACCGGTTAGGCTCTCCGGTGATGCTCCGGTGATGATCCGACGATGGTGCCTCGGGCGAAAAAAATACGATACCAGCACATGCCTGAGACCAACATGTGCACCGTGGCTTAAACTCTTAGACTGGGAATGAACTCCGTATGGTTAGACATGGTATGAACTCCGTACGCCTAAGCCGACCCCCGAAACAAGCGTGCGGTCGCTCAACAGGCCGGAGAGGTAGAATGCGCAAGCCGGGGATCGACCCGATCCCCCTCTGCATGCTGCCAGTCCCGTTACCACAACCTTCGGTCTGGCTGGGGCTTAGACATGGAATGAACTCCCTATGCCTAAGCCAACCAACGAAACGGATGTGCGGGCGCTCAGCCGATCGGAGAGGCAGAATGCGCAAGCAGGGGATCAACTCGGTCACCCCTGTGTGTTGTCGATCCTGCTACCACAACCCTCGGTCTGATCTTAGACTAGGAATGAACTCTGTATGCTTAGACTGGGGATGAACTCCGTATGCCTAAGTCAACCCACAAAATGAGTGTGAGGGCACTCAGCTGGCCGAAAAGGTCGGTCAGAGAGGCAGAATGCGCAAGCCGGGGATCGGCCCGATCCCCCCTACGTGCTACCGATCCTGCTACTGGTCCTGCTGTAGCAACCCTCGATCCGGTTCAATCTTAGACTGGGAATGAACTCTGTATGTTTAGACAAGGAATGAACTCCGTTTGCCTAAGCGAACCCATGAAATGAGCGTGTGGGTACTCAGTCGACCGGAGAGGTAGAATGTGAAAGTCGAGGATCGGCCCGGTCCCCCCTGCGTGCTGTCGATCCTGCTACCGTAACCCTCGGTTTGATCCGATCTTAGACTGGGAATGAACTCCATATGCCTAAGTCAACCCATAAAATGAGCGTTGGGCGCTGAGCAGGCCGGAGAGGCATAATGCGCAAGTCGGGGATCGTCTCGGTCCTTCTCTGCGTGCTGTCGGTCTCGCTGCCACAACCCTCGATCCGACTGGGGCTTAGACATGGAATGAACTCCCTATGCCGAAGCCAACCCACGAAGCAGACGTGCGTCCACTTAGCCAGCCGGAGAGGTAGAATACGCAAGCCAGGGATCGGCTCGGTCCCCCTTGTGTGTTGCTGATCCTGCTGTCGCAACCTTCGGTCCGATCCGATCTTAGACTGGGAATGAACTCCGTATGCTTAGACTGGAAATGAGCTCCGTATGCCTAAGTCAACCCACGAAATGAGCGTGCGGGCGCTCAGTCGACTAAAGAGGCATAATGCGTAAGTCGAGGATCAGCCCGGTCCCCCTCTACGTGCTGTCGATCTCGCTGTCGGTCTTGCTACCACAGCCCTCGGTCCGACTGAGGCTTAGACATGGAATGAACTCCGTATACCTAAGCCAACCCGCAAAATGAGCGTGCGGCCACTCAGCAGGCCAGAGAGGTAGAATGCGCAAACTGGGGATCGACCCGGTCCCCCCTGCGTGCTACCGATCCTGCTGCTGGCCCTGCTGCCACAACCCTCGGTCTGGTCCGATCTTAGACTGGGAATGAACTCCATATGCTTAGACATGGAATGAACTCCGTATGCCTAAACCAACCTACGAAACGAGTGTGCGGGCGGACAACCGACCAGAGAGGCAGAATACACAAGTCGAGGGCCGACAGTTCCCCCCTTGCGTGCTGTCGCAACCCTTGGTTTGAGCCAATCTTAGACTGGGAATGAACTCTGTATGCCTAAGTCAACCCACGAAACGAGCGTGCGGGCGTTGTGCCGACCGGAGAGGCATAATGCGCAAGCCGGGGATCGGCCCGGCCCCCTCTACGTGCTGCCAGTCCCGTTGCCACAACCCTCGGTCCGGCTAGGGCTTTGACATGGAATGAACTCCTTACGCCTAAGCCGACCCACGAAACGGACGTACGGGTGCTCAACCGATCGGAGAGGCAGAATGCGTAAGCCGGGGATTAGCTCGGTCCCCCCTGCGTGCTATCGATCCTGCTGTCGCAACCCTCGTCCGGTCTGATCTTAGACTGGGAATGAACTCGGTATGCTTAGACTAGGGTTAAGCTCCGTATGCCTAAGCCAACCCATGAAACGAGCATACGGGTGCTCAGCCGACTGGAGAGGCTGAATGCGTAAGCCGGGGATTGACCCGATCTCCCCCTATGTGCTGTCGATATTGCTACCGCAACCCTCGGTCCAGTCCGATCTTAGACTGGGAATGAACTCCGTATGCTGAAGTCAATCCATGAAACGAGCGTTCAGGCGCTGAGTCGACCGGAGAGGATAATGCGTAAGCCGAGGATCAGCCCGGTCCCCCCCCCCGCGTGCTGTCGATCCTGCTACTGGTCCTGCTGCCACAACCCTTGGTCCGGTCTGATCTTAGGCTAGAAAAAAACTTCATATGCTTAGACATGGAATGAACTCCGTATGCCTAAGCCAACCCACAAAATGAGCGTGAGGGCACTCCGTCGGTCGAAGAGGCAGAATGCGCAAGTCTGGGACCGGCCTGATCTCTCTTGCATGTTGTCGATCCTGCTACTGTAACCCTTGGTCCGGTTCGATCTTAAACTGGGAATGAACTCCGTATGCCTAAGTCAACCCACGAAACAAGCGTTCGGGCACTGAGTCGGCCGGAGAGACATAATGCGCAAGTCGGGGATCAACCCAGTCCCCCTCTGCGTGCTGCCAGTCCCGCTGCCACAACCCTCGGTCCGGTTGGGGCTTAGACATGGAATGAACTCCCTATGCCTAAGCCAACCCACGAAACGGACGTACAGACGCTCAGCCAGCTAGAGAGGTAGAATGCAGAAGAAGGGGATCGGCCCGGTCCCCCTGCATGCTGTCGATCTTGCTGTCGTAACCTTCTGTCCAGTCCGATCTTAGACTGGGAATGAACTACGTATGCTTAGACTAGGGATGAACTCCATATGCCCAAGTCAACCCACGAAACGAGCGTACGAGCGCTCAGCCGACCGGAGAGGCATAATGCGTAAGCCGAGGTTTAGCTCGGTCCCTTTCTGCGTGCTACCGATCCTGCTACCAGTCCTGCGGCCACAACTTTCGGTCCGGTTGGGGCTTAGACATGGAATGAACTCTGTATGCCTAAGCCAACCCATGAAATGAGAGTACGGGCGCTCAATCGATCGGAGAGGCAGAATGTACAAGACGGGGATCGGCCCGGTCCCCCCCTACGTGCTATCGATCCTGCTATTGGTCCTGCTATCGTAACACTCGATCCGATCCGATCTTAGACTGGGAATGAACTTCGTATGCCTAAGCCAACCCACGAAACGAGCGTGCGGGCGCTCAGCGTGCTACCGATCCCGCTGCCACAACTCTCGGTCCGGCTAGGGCTTAGACATGGAATGAACTCCCTATGCTTAAGCCAACCCATGAAACGAGCGTGCGGGCACTCAGCCGGTCGGAGAGGCAAAATGCACAAGTCGGGATCGACCCGATCCCTCTTGCATACTGTCGATCCTACTGCCTCAACCCTCGATCTGATTTGATCTTAGACTGGGAATGAACTCCGTATCTTAGATTGGGGATGAACTCCATATGCCTAAGTCAATCCATGAAACGAGTATGCGGGTGCTCAGTTGGTCGGAGAGGTCGGTCGAAGAGGTAGAATGCACAAGCTGGGCATTGACCCGGTCCCTCCTACGTGCTGTCGATCTTGCTGTCGTAACCTTTGGTCTGATCCAATCTTAGACTAGGAATGAACTCTGTATGTCGACATGGAATGAACTCTGTATGCCTAAGCCAACCCACGAAACAAGCGTGCAGGCGCTCAACCGTCCGGAGAGGCAGAACGCGTAAGTCGGGGATCGGTCCAGTCCCCTCTACATGCTGTCGATCCTGCTACTGTAACGCTCGATCCGGTCCGATCTTAGACTGGGAATAAACTCTGTATGCCTAAGTCAACCCATGAAATAAGCGTTCGGGCGTTGAGCCGATTGGAGAGGCATAATGCGCAAGTCGAGGATCGGCCCGGTCCCCCTCTACGTGCTGCCGGTCCCGCTACCACAACCCTTGGTTCGGTTGGGGCTTAGACATGGATGAACTCTCTATGCCTAAGCCAAACCACGAAATGGGAGTGCGGGTGCTCAGTCGACCGAAGAGGCAGAATGCATAACTCAGGGATAGATCCGGTCCCCCTTACGAGCTGTCGATCCTGCTGCCATAACCATCGATCTGGTCTGATCTTAGACTGGGAATGAACTTCGTATGCTTAGACTGGGGATGAACTCCGTATGCCTAAGTCAACCCACGAAACGAGCGTACGGGTGCTCAGTCGATCGGGGAGGTCGGTCGGAGAGGCAGAATGCGCAAGCTGGGGATCGACCCGGTCCCCCTGCTGTGGCAACCCTCGGTCTGGTCTGATCTTAGACTGGGAATGAACTCCGTATGCTTAGACATGGGATGAACTCCGTATGCTTAAGCCAATGCACGAAACGAACATGCGGGCACTCAGTCAGTCGGAGAGGCAGAATGCATAAGTTGGGGACCGGCCCGGTCCCCCCTGCATGCTGTCGATCCTACTGTGACAACCTTTGGTCCGATTCGATCTGAGACTGGGAATGAACTCCGTATGCCTAAGTCAACCCACGAAACGAGCGTTCGGGCGTTGAGTCAGTCGGAGAGGCATAATGCAGAAGCTGAGGATCGGCCCAGTCCCTCTCTGTGTGCTGCCAGTCTCGCTGCCACAACCTTCGATCCGGCTGGGGCTTAGACATGGAATGAACTCCCTATGCCTAAGCCAACCCACGAAACGGACGTGTGGGTGCTCAGCCAATCGAAGAGCCAAAATACGCAAGCCAGGGATCGGCCCAGTCTCCCCTTCATGCTGCCGATCCTGATGCCGCAACCCTCAATCTGATCTGATCTTAGACTGAGAATGAACTCCGTATGGTTAGACTGGGGATGAACTCTGTATGCCTAAGTTAACCCACGAAACGAGCGTGCGGGCGCTCAACCGGTCGGAGAGGCATAATGTGCTGGGGATCAGCCCGGTCCCCCTCTACGTGCTGTCGATACCGCTGCCGGTCCTGCTACCACAACCCTCGGTCTGGCTGGGGCTTAGACATGGAATGAACTCTGTATGCCTAAGCCAACCCACGAAACGAGCGTGCGGGCGCTCAGTCGATCAGAGAGGCAAAATGTTTTTTAAAACAGCAAAAAATTAAAATCACACTATGAAAAACAGCAAAAAATTAAAATCACACGAAAATTGTTCGAATGTTTTTTATGCCCAGAATTGTTCGAGTAAAAAGTCTAATATTTTGAGCTTCAAGATCCTTTCTAGGTTACGCTTAAAACTGTGGAAAAATTGAAAACCAATGCTATTTGTTTCATTGTTTGAGCAGGTTTAAAACATTCGATTCAATATATTCAAATTCATTTCCATTTAAAAACCTTCTAAAACAATTCTTTCATATTTTAAAACTGCACTATAGAGAAAATCATATTCGAAGAAAAACATAAAATTTCAAAAGCATTAGGCTTTTAGTGCTCCTTCTATAAACTGCTAAAACAAGTTCGCAGACATCTAAATCACATCAAGCACCAATAACAACTTCACAAATAATATCCAAATATCAAGATCATTCAAATGTAATCTCACAAGTTCCTTAGAGCACCTAAAAATGTATCTAAAAGCCAATAAGTATGAAACACAGGTAAAAATTAAAATCGTGCGATAATTGTGCGAATAGGTTTTACGCCCAGAATTGTTCGAAACCAAAGTCTGATGTTTTTAAACTTCAAAATCCTTTATAACTTACACTTGACACTATGAAAAACAACAAAAAATTAAAATCACGCGAAAATTGTTCGAATATTTTTTATGCCCAGAATTGTTCGAATACAAAGTCTGATATTTTGAGCTTCAAAATCCTTTCTAGGTTACGCTTAGAACTGTGGAAAAATTAAAAACCAATGCTATTTGTTTCATTGTTTGAGCAGGTTTAAAACATTCGATTCAATACATTCAAATTCATTTTAATTTAAAAACCTTCTAAAACAATTCTTTCATATTTTAAAACTGGACTATAGAGAAAATCATATTCGAAGAAAAACATAAAATTTCAAAAGCATTAGGCTTTTAGTGCTCCTTCTATAAACTGCTAAAACAAGTTAGCAGACAGCTAATCACATCAAGCGCCAATAACAACTTCACAAATAATATCCAAATATCAAGATCATTCAAATGTAATCTCACAAGTTCCTTAGAGCACCTAAAAATGTATCTAAAAGCCAATAAGTATGAAACGCAGCGAAAAATTAAAATCGTGCGATAATTGTGCGAATGGGTTTTATGCCCAGAATTGTTCAAAACCAAAGTCTGATGTTTTTAAACTTCAAAATCCTTTATAACTTACACTTGACACTATGAAAAACAGCAAAAAATTAAAATCACACGAAAATTGTTCGAATGTTTTTTATGCCCAGAATTGTTCGAGTAAAAAGTCTAATATTTTGAGCTTCATAATCCTTTCTAGGTTACGCTTAAAACTGTGTAAAAATTGAAAACCAATGCTATTTGTTTCATTGTTTGAGCAGGTTTAAAACATTCGATTCAATATATTCAAATTCATTTTCATTTAAAAACCTTCTAAAAAATTCTTTCATATTTTAAAGCTGGACTATAGAGAAAATCATATTCGAAGAAAAACATAAAATTTCAAAAGCATTAGGCTTTTAGTGCTCGTTCTATAAAACTGCTAAAACAAGTTAGCAGACAGCTAATCACTTCAAGCGCGAATAACAACTTCACAAATATATCAAAATATCAAGATCATTCAAATGTAATCTCACAAGTTCCTTAGAGCACCTAAAAGTGTATCTAAAAGCCAATAAGTATGAAACACAGCGAAAAATTAAAATCGTGCGATAATTGTGCGAATGAGTTTTATGCCCATAATTGTTCAAAACCAAAGTCTGATGTTTTAAACTGCAAAATCCTTTATAACTTACACTTGACACTATGAAAAACAACAAAAAATTAAAATCACGCGAAAATAGTTCGAATGTTTTTTATGCCCAGAATTGTTCAAATACAAAGTCTGATATTTTGAGCTTCAAAATCCTTTCTAGGTTACGCTTAAAACTGTGGAAAAATTAAAAACCAATGCTATTTGTTTCATTGTTTGAGCAGGTTTAAAACATTCGATTCAATATATTCAAATTCATTTCCATTTAAAAACCCTTCTAAAACAATTCTTTCATATTTTAAAACCGGACTATAGAGAAAATCATATTCGAAGAAAAACTAAAATTTCAAAAGCATTAGGCTTTTGGTGCTCCTTCTATAAACTGCTAAAACAAGTTCGCAGACATCTAAATCACATCAAGCACCATAACAACTTCACAAATAATATCCAAATCCAAGATCATTCAATGTAATCTCACAAGTTCTTAGAGCACCTAAAAATGTACTAAAAGCAATAGTATGAAACACAGGTAACAAATTAAATCGTGCGATAATTGTGCGAATAGGTTTTACGCCCAGAATTGTTCGAAAACAAAGTCTGATGTTTTTCAACTTTCAAATCCTTTATAACTTACACTTGACACTATGAAAAACGACAAAAAATTAAAATCACGCGAAAATTGTTCGAATATTTTTTATGCCCAGAATTGTTCGAACACAAAGTCTGATATTTTGAGCTTCAAAATCCTTTCTAGGTTACGCTTAGAACTGTGGAAAAATGAAAAACCAATGCTATTTGTTTCATTGTTTGAGCAGGTTTAAAACATTCGATTCAATACATTCAAATTCATTTTAATTTAAAAACCTTCTAAAACAATTCTTTCATATTTTAAAACTGGACTATAGAGAAAATCATATTCGAAGAAAAACATAAAATTTCAAAAGCGTTAGGCTTTTAGTGCTCCTTCTATAAACTGCTAAAACAAGTTAGCAGACAGCTAATCACATCAAGCGCCAATAACAACTTCACAAATAATATCCAAATATCAAGATCATTCAAATGTAATCTCACAAGTTCCTTAGAGCACCTAAAAATGTATCTAAAAGCCAATAAGTATGAAACGCAGCGAAAAATTAAAATCGTGCGATAATTGTGCGAATGGGTTTTATGCCCAGAATTGTTCAAAACCAAAGTCTGATGTTTTTAAACTTCAAAATCCTTTACAACTTACACTTGACACTATGAAAAACAGCAAAAAATTAAAATCACACGAAAATTGTTCGAATGTTTTTTATGCCCAGAATTGTTCGAGTAAAAAGTCTAATATTTTGAGCTTCAAGATCCTTTCTAGGTTACGCTTAAAACTGTGTAAAAATTGAAAACCAATGCTATTTGTTTCATTGTTTGAGCAGGTTTAAAACATTCGATTCAATATATTCAAATTCATTTTCATTTAAAAACCTTCTAAAACAATTCTTTCATATTTTAAAGCTGGACTATAGAGAAAATCATATTCGAAGAAAAACATAAAATTTCAAAAGCATTAGGCTTTTAGTGCTCGTTCTATAAAACTGCTAAAACAAGTTAGCAGACAGCTAATCACTTCAAGCGCGAATAACAACTTCACAAATAATATCAAAATATCAAGATCATTCAAATGTAATCTCACAAGTTCCTTAGAGCACCTAAAAGCGTATCTAAAAGCCAATAAGTATGAAACACAGCGAAAAATTAAAATCGTGCGATAATTGTGCGAATGAGTTTTATGCCCATAATTGTTCAAAACCAAAGTCTGATGTTTTAAACTGCAAAATCCTTTATAACTTACACTTGACACTATGAAAAACAACAAAAAAATTAAAATCACGCGAAAATAGTTCGAATGTTTTTTATGCCCAGAATTGTTCAAATACAAAGTCTGATATTTTGAGCTTCAAAATCCTTTCTAGGTTACGCTTAAAACTGTGGAAAAATTAAAAACCAATGCTATTTGTTTCATTGTTTGAGCAGGTTTAAAACATTCGATTCAATATATTCAAATTCATTTCCATTTAAAAAACCTTCTAAAACAATTCTTTCATATTTTAAAACCGGACTATAGAGAAAATCATATTCGAAGAAAAACATAAAATTTCAAAAGCATTAGGCTTTTAGTGCTCCTTCTATAAACTGCTAAAACAAGTTCGCAGACATCTAAATCATATCAAGCACCAATAACAACTTCACAAATAATATCCAAATATCAAGATCATTCAAATGTAATCTCACAAGTTCCTTAGAGCACCTAAAAATGTATCTAAAAGCCAATAAGTATGAAACACAGGTAAAAATTAAAATCGTGCGATAATTGTGCGAATAGGTTTTACGCCCAGAATTGTTCGAAACCAAAGTCTGATGTTTTTAAACTTCAAAATCCTTTATAACTTACACTTGACACTATGAAAAACGACAAAAAATTAAAATCACGCGAAAATTGTTCGAATATTTTTTATGCCCAGAATTGTTCGAACACAAAGTCTGATATTTTGAGCTTCAAAATCCTTTCTAGGTTACGCTTAGAACTGTGGAAAAATTAAAAACCAATGCTATTTGTTTCATTGTTTGAGCAGGTTTAAAACATTCGATTCAATACATTCAAATTCATTTTAATTTAAAAACCTTCTAAAACAATTCTTTCATATTTTAAAACTGGACTATAGAGAAAATCATATTCGAAGAAAAACATAAAATTTCAAAAGCGTTAGGCTTTTAGTGCTCCTTCTATAAACTGCTAAAACAAGTTAGCAGACAGCTAATCACATCAAGCGCCAATAACAACTTCACAAATAATATCCAAATATCAAGATCATTCAAATGTAATCTCACAAGTTCCTTAGAGCACCTAAAAATGTATCTAAAAGCCAATAAGTATGAAACGCAGCGAAAAATTAAAATCGTGCGATAATTGTGCGAATGGGTTTTATGCCCAGAATTGTTCAAAACCAAAGTCTGATGTTTTTAAACTTCAAAATCCTTTACAACTTACACTTGACACTATGAAAAACAGCAAAAAATTAAAATCACACGAAAATTGTTCGAATGTTTTTTATGCCCAGAATTGTTCGAGTAAAAAGTCTAATATTTTGAGCTTCAAGATCCTTTCTAGGTTACGCTTAAAACTGTGTAAAAATTGAAAACCAATGCTATTTGTTTCATTGTTTGAGCAGGTTTAAAACATTCGATTCAATATATTCAAATTCATTTTCATTTAAAAACCTTCTAAAACAATTCTTTCATATTTTAAAGCTGGAACTATAGAGAAAATCATATTCGAAGAAAAACATAAATTTCAAAAGCATTAGGCTTTTAGTGCTCGTTCTATAAAACTGCTAAAACAAGTTAGCAGACAGCTATCACTTCAGCGCGAATAACAACTTCACAATAATATCAAAATATCAGATCATTCAAATGTAATCTCACAAGTTCCTTAGAGCACCTAAAAGCGTATCTAAAAGCCAATAAGTATGAACACAGCGAAAAATTAAAATCGTGCGAATAATTGTGCGAATGAGTTTTATGCCCATAATGTTCAAAAACCAAAGTCTGATGTTTTAAAACTGCAAAATCCTTTATAACTTACACTTGACACTATGAAAAACAACAAAAAATTAAATCACGCGAAAATAGTTCGAATGTTTTTTATGCACAGAATTGTTCAATACAAAGTCTGAATATTTTGAGCTTCAAAATCCCTTTCTAGGTTACGCTTAAACTGTGGAAAATTAAAACCAATGCTATTTGTTTCATTGTTTGAGCAGGTTTAAAACATTCGATTCAATATATTCAAATTCATTTTCATTTAAAAACCTTCTAAAACAATTCTTTCATATTTTAAAACTGGACTATAGAGAAAATCATATTCGAAGAAAAACATAAAATTTCAAAAGCATTAGGCTTTTAGTGCTCCTTCTATAAACTGCTAAAACAAGTTAGCAGACAGCTAATCACATCAAGCGCCAATAACAACTTCACAAATAATATCCAAATATCAAGATCATTCAAATGTAATCTCACAAGTTCCTTAGAGCACCTAAAAATGTATCTAAAAGCCAATAAGTATGAAACACAGCGAAAAATTAAAATCGTGCGATAATTGTGCGAATAGGTTTTATGCCCAGAATTGTTCAAAACCAAAGTCTGATGTTTTTAAACTTCAAAATCCTTTATAACTTACACTTGACACTATGAAAAACAACAAAAAATTAAAATCACGCGAAAATTGTTCGAATATTTTTTATGCCCAGAATTGTTCGAACACAAAGTCTGATATTTTGAGCTTCAAAATCCTTTCTAGGTTACGCTTAGAACTGTGGAAAAATTAAAAACCAATGCTATTTGTTTCATTGTTTGAGCAGGTTTAAAACATTCGATTCAATACATTCAAATTCATTTTAATTTAAAAACCTTCTAAAACAATTCTTTCATATTTTAAAACTGGACTATAGACAAAATCATATTCGAAGAAAAACATAAAATTTCAAAAGCATTAGGCTTTTAGTGCTCCTTCTATAAACTGCTAAAACAAGTTAGCAGACAGCTAATCACATCAAGCGCCAATAACAACTTCACAAATAATATCCAAATATCAAGATCATTCAAATGTAATCTCACAAGTTCCTTAGAGCACCTAAAAATGTATCTAAAAGCCAATAAGTATGAAACGCAGCGAAAAATTAAAATCGTGCGATAATTGTGCGAATGGGTTTTATGCCCAGAATTGTTCAAAACCAAAGTCTGATGTTTTTAAACTTCAAAATCCTTTACAACTTACACTTGACACTATGAAAAACAGCAAAAAATTAAAATCACACGAAAATTGTTCGAATGTTTTTTATGCCCAGAATTGTTCGAGTAAAAAGTCTAATATTTTGAGCTTCAAGATCCTTTCTAGGTTACGCTTAAAACTGTGTAAAAATTGAAAACCAATGCTATTTGTTTCATTGTTTGAGCAGGTTTAAAACATTCGATTCAATATATTCAAATTCATTTTCATTTAAAAACCTTCTAAAACAATTCTTTCATATTTTAAAGCTGGACTATAGAGAAAATCATATTCGAAGAAAAACATAAAATTTCAAAAGCATTAGGCTTTTAGTGCTCCGTTCTATAAAACTGCTAAAACAAGTTAGCAGACAGCTAATCACTTCAAGCGCGAATAACAACTTCACAAATAATATCAAAATATCAAGATCATTCAAATGTAATCTCACAAGTTCCTTAGAGCACCTAAAAGTGTATCTAAAAGCCAATAAGTATGAAACACAGCGAAAAATTAAAATCGTGCGATAATTGTGCGAATGAGTTTTATGCCCATAATTGTTCAAAACCAAAGTCTGATGTTTTAAACTGCAAAATCCTTTATAACTTACACTTGACACTATGAAAAACAACAAAAAAATTAAAATCACGCGAAAATAGTTCGAATGTTTTTTATGCCCAGAATTGTTCAAATACAAAGTCTGATATTTTGAGCTTCAAAATCCTTTCTAGGTTACGCTTAAAACTGTGGAAAAATTAAAAACCAATGCTATTTGTTTCATTGTTTGAGCAGGTTTAAAACATTCGATTCAATATATTCAAATTCATTTCCATTTAAAAACCTTCTAAAACAATTCTTTCATATTTTAAAACTGGACTATAGAGAAAATCATATTCGAAGAAAAACATAAAATTTCAAAAGCATTAGGCTTTTAGTGCTCCTTCTATAAACTGCTAAAACAAGTTCGCAGACATCTAAATCACATCAAGCACCAATAACAACTTCACAAATAATATCCAAATATCAAGATCATTCAAATGTAATCTCACAAGTTCCTTAGAGCACCTAAAAATGTATCTAAAAGCCAATAAGTATGAAACACAGGTAAAAATTAAAATCGTGCGATAATTGTGCGAATAGGTTTTATGCCCAGAATTGTTCAAAACCAAAGTCTGATGTTTTTAAACTTCAAAATCCTTTATAACTTACACTTGACACTATGAAAAACAACAAAAAATTAAAATCACGCGAAAATTGTTCGAATATTTTTTATGCCCAGAATTGTTCGAATACAAAGTCTGATATTTTGAGCTTCAAAATCCTTTCTAGGTTACGCTTAGAACTGTGGAAAAATTAAAAACCAATGCTATTTGTTTCATTGTTTGAGCAGGTTTAAAACATTCGATTCAATACATTCAAATTCATTTTAATTTAAAAACCTTCTAAAACAATTCTTTCATATTTTAAAACTGGACTATAGAGAAAATCATATTCGAAGAAAAACATAAAATTTCAAAAGCGTTAGGCTTTTAGTGCTCCTTCTATAAACTGCTAAAACAAGTTAGCAGACAGCTAATCACATCAAGCGCCAATAACAACTTCACAAATAATATCCAAATATCAAGATCATTCAAATGTAATCTCACAAGTTCCTTAGAGCACCTAAAAATGTATCTAAAAGCCAATAAGTATGAAACGCAGCGAAAAATTAAAATCGTGCGATAATTGTGCGAATGGGTTTTATGCCCAGAATTGTTCAAAACCAAAGTCTGATGTTTTTAAACTTCAAAATCCTTTACAACTTACACTTGACACTATGAAAAACAGCAAAAAATTAAAATCACACGAAAATTGTTCGAATGTTTTTTATGCCCAGAATTGTTCGAGTAAAAAGTCTAATATTTTGAGCTTCAAGATCCTTTCTAGGTTACGCTTAAAACTGTGTAAAAATTGAAAACCAATGCTATTTGTTTCATTGTTTGAGCAGGTTTAAAACATTCGATTCAATATATTCAAATTCATTTTCATTTAAAAACCTTCTAAAACAATTCTTTCATATTTTAAAGCTGGACTATAGAGAAAATCATATTCGAAGAAAAACATAAAATTTCAAAAGCATTAGGCTTTTAGTGCTCGTTCTATAAAACTGCTAAAACAAGTTAGCAGACAGCTAATCACTTCAAGCGCGAATAACAACTTCACAAATAATATCAAAATATCAAGATCATTCAAATGTAATCTCACAAGTTCCTTAGAGCACCTAAAAGTGTATCTAAAAGCCAATAAGTATGAAACACAGCGAAAAATTAAAATCGTGCGATAATTGTGCGAATGAGTTTTATGCCCATAATTGTTCAAAACCAAAGTCTGATGTTTTAAACTGCAAAATCCTTTATGACTTACACTTGACACTATGAAAAACAACAAAAAAATTAAAATCACGCGAAAATAGTTCGAATATTTTTTATGCCCAGAATTGTTCGAACACAAAGTCTGATGTTTTGAGCTTCAAAATCCTTTCTAGGTTACGCTTAGAACTGTGGAAAAATTAAAAACCAATGCTATTTGTTTCATTGTTTGAGCAGGTTTAAAACATTCGATTCAATACATTCAAATTCATTTTAATTTAAAAACCTTCTAAAACAATTCTTTCATATTTTAAAACTGGACTATAGAGAAAATCATATTCGAAGAAAAACATAAAATTTCAAAAGCATTAGGCTTTTAGTGCTCCTTCTATAAACTGCTAAAACAAGTTAGCAGACAGCTAATCACATCAAGCGCCAATAACAACCTCACAAATAATATCCAAATATCAAGATCATTCAAATGTAATCTCACAAGTTCCTTAGAGCACCTAAAAATGTATCTAAAAGCAAATAAGTATGAAACACAGGTAAAAATTAAAATCGTGCGATAATTGTGCGAATGGGTTTTATGCCCAGAATTGTTCAAAACCAAAGTCTGATGTTTTTAAACTTCAAAATCCTTTATAACTTACACTTGACACTATGAAAAACAGCAAAAAATTAAAATCACACGAAAATTTTTCGAATGTTTTTTATGCCCAGAATTGTTCGAGTAAAAAGTCTAATATTTTGAGCTTCAAGATCCTTTCTAGGTTACGCTTAAAACTGTGTAAAAATTGAAAACCAATTCTATTTGTTTCATTGTTTGAGCAGGTTTAAAACATTCGATTCAATATATTCAAATTCATTTTCATTTAAAAACCTTCTAAAACAATTCTTTCATATTTTAAAGCTGGACTATAGAGAAAATCATATTCGAAAAAAAACATAAAATTTCAAAAGCATTAGGCTTTTAGTGCTCGTTCTATAAAACTGCTAAAACAAGTTAGCAGACAGCTAATCACTTCAAGCGCGAATAACAACTTCACAAATAATATCAAAATATCAAGATCATTCAAATGTAATCTCACAAGTTCCTTAGAGCACCTAAAAATGTATCTAAAAGCCAATAAGTATGAAACACAGTGAAAAATTAAAATCGTGCGATAATTGTGCGAATGAGTTTTATGCCCATACTTGTTCAAAACCAAAGTCTGATGTTTTTAAACTTGCAAAATCCTTTACTAACTTACACTTGACACTATGAAAAACAACAAAAAAATTAAAATCACGCGAAAATAGTTCGAATGTTTTTATGCCCAGAATTGTTCAATACAAAGTCTGATATTTTGAGCTTCAAAATCCTTTCTAGGTTACGCTTAAACTGTGGAAAAATTAAAAACCAATGCTATTTGTTTCATTGTTTGAGCAGGTTTAAAACATTCGATTCAATATATTCAAATTCATTTCATTTAAAAACCTTCTAAAACAATTCTTTCATATTTTAAAACTGGACTATAGAGAAAATCATATTCGAAGAAAACATAAAATTTCAAAAGCATTAGGCTTTTAGTGCTCTTCTATAAACTGCTAAACAAGTTAGCAGACAGCTAATCACATCAAGCACCAATAACAACTTCACAAATAATATCCAAATATCAAGATCATTCAAATGTAATCTCACAAGTTCCTTAGAGCACCTAAAATGTATCTAAAAGCCAATAAGTATGAAACACAGGTTAAAATTAAAATCGTGCGATAATTGTGCGAATAGGTTTTATGCCCAGAATTGTTCAAAACCAAAGTCTGATGTTTTTAAACTTCAAAATCCTTTATAACTTACACTTGACACTATGAAAAACAACAAAAAATTAAAATCACGCGAAAATTGTTCGAATATTTTTTATGCCCAAATTGTTCGAATACAAAGTCTGATATTTTGAGCTTCAAAATCCTTTCTAGGTTACGCTTAGAACTGTGGAAAAATTAAAAACCAATGCTATTTGTTTCATTGTTTGAGCAGGTTTAAAACATTCGATTCAATACATTCAAATTCATTTTAATTTAAAAACCTTCTAAAACAATTCTTTCATATTTTAAAACTGGACTATAGAGAAAATCATATTCGAAGAAAAACATAAAATTTCAAAAGCGTTAGGCTTTTAGTGCTCCTTCTATAAACTGCTAAAACAAGTTAGCAGACAGCTAATCACATCAAGCGCCAATAACAACTTCACAAATAATATCCAAATATCAAGATCATTCAAATGTAATCTCACAAGTTCCTTAGAGCACCTAAAAA